>JAUTXW010001984.1:0-380002 GCA_030620095.1 Kuschelorhynchus macadamiae
TATATATATTATTATTATTATTTATATATATATATATATATATATATATATATATATATATATATATATATATATATATATATATATATATATATATATATATATATATATATATATATATATATATATATATATATATATATATATATATATATATATATATATATATATATATATATATATATATATATATATATATATATATATATATATATATATATATATATATATATATATATATATATATATATATATATATATATATATATATATATATATATATATATATATATATATATATATATATATATATATAGAGAGAGAGAGAGAGAGAGAGAGAGAGAGAGAGAGAGAGAGAGAGAGAGAGAGAGAGAGAGAGAGAGAGAGAGAGAGAGAGATATATATATATATATATATATATATATATATATATATATATATATATATATATATATATATATATATATATATATATATATATATATATATATATATATATATATATATATATATATATATATATATATATATATATATATATATATATATATATATATATATATATATATATATATATATATATAGTATATATATATATATATATATATATATATATATATATATATATATATATATATATATATATATATATAGTATATATATATATATATATATATATATATATATACAGATATATATAGTATATATACACATATATATATATATATATATATATATATATATATATATATATATATATATATATATATATATATATATATATATATATATATATATATATATATATATATATGTATATATATATATATATATATATATATATATATATATATATATATATATATATATATATATATATATATATATATATATATATATATATATATATATATATATATATATATATATATATATATATATATATATATAATATATGTCTATATCCAAATTAAGTGTCCACCATTAGTAACTTTGTTATTAGTATAGATATATATTGTTTAAATATATATATATATATATTATAACGCTATATATATATATATACTAAAAAAACAATATATATATATATATATATATATAGATATACAATGTTTTTATATATATATATATATGTATATATATATATTTTTATATGTTAAAGCTTGAAATTTTAAACAAAAAAGGTTATAAGGAAATTTTTCTTAATATATATAAAAATAACATTGATATTACAGTTTCTAAAAATATATATATAATAGCTAGAACAGCAAAGTATCTATAATTTTATAAATATCGATTATATAGAAAACAAAACAACTAATTTTTTATATATAATATAAATATATCAAATGCCCCGTTCTATATACATTTTTGTATATTTCTGAACTGCTCGAACTGCCTTTAGTATGGTTCTATATCTATTTGGTGTATCTTTTATAACTGCAGCCTTTATATCGTTAATATATATATACCTTTGCTTGTAAATTTGATCCTTTAAATATCCCCATAAAAAGAAATCAGGAGGGGTCATGTCTGGTGAACGCCACGGGGGCCATTTGTCCCTATCCATGAGCATTAAAAAAATATTAGAATTGATAAGTACCTCTGTAGTTGTGCGCAGGTGCGCCATCTTGTTGAAAATGCAGATTCTGTCTACTTATGAGATCCAGTTCATCTAAGAAATTATTCAGAATTTCACTCATAAATGCCACATACCTTTCACCGGATAGACTGCCTTCATAAAAAAAAGGACCAACAATTCTTGACCCAATTAAACCGCACCAAACGTTAAAACTGAAACGGACTTGTGGAGCTCTTGGATGTACTAACAAAAGACATATGTCCGCGAATACCCTAATTTTGAGATACAGGGTGTTAAAGTTAAACATTTTTTTTTATTTTAACATCCTCCATCACAGAAATCGGGCAGTTGCGGAAATTATGAATTAAAACTTTTTTCTTAAACTGATTCAAGGAATCACTTTTGTAGAGTTTTGAGCAATTCTGACTTCAAATAAAACTGGACCAGAGGTGCAAGAAGCGTGCATCCAAATAGAATTTTTTAACTCGTAAACGACTTGTATCACAAAATACTAGGACCCATTTACTGTGTATTTTTTACTTGCCGTAAACGATGAAATGGCTTACAATTTTTTTTATCAAGATAGTCACGGATGGTTATTCATACCTTCGCCCATGGTTGAAATAAACTGTTTAATACGGTCAAAATATGACCAATAAATACTTAGCGGTTGTACCAAAACTTAATCAAATAGCTCTTACAGTTAAGGATTTTTTAATTTTACATTTAGCCATATAAAGATTATTATCACAATACAACAGGCATGGTATACAATACTGATTTGTCAGTGATTTGCAATAAAATTGAAACTTTTCTAGATATATAGTTCTTTTTGTTATTATTTTTTAAGTGACTTAACGCAGATATAAGATTTAACCCATTACATAGCTGAAAAATCTAGTGCTGTGGTTCAGCAAATATATAATCATTTTTAATGGCATACCCTATGAAGCGAAAGGGGCAATGCATATTAAAAATGATGATAGTTGATGGTGGACTGTTAATTTTGAAAAACTCTCCAAATCATATTCTTAGTTGGTGTAGAACTTGACATTTCTTTGCATTTGAAGCTTTTTTTAAAAATTTATAAAAGTTATTAAAATAATATTCGCTTAACTTTTACAATTCAGTAAATAATTGTCAAGAGTTTGACAAACAATTTTTCTTTATTTATTTTTTGTTTATAAATTTAAATGTCCAATAAATATCTGGAAGTTTATCTGTATCTCTTTACGCCTGTTTTTATTGGCGGACATATCTACTTGCGAACGAACTGTCGTCATACGCCTAGTGCTTCCGATGTGATTGAAACATGTGAACACAGGTTCTCGTTGATAATGACTCGTGCAACTACTGCTCGCTCTTAATGAATAAATAATTATTTTTTGACAAGAGTCTTAAATGCACCGTTTCGGAAATTGTCCCTTGAATTCGGTCACGTATTAAACATTTCTATACAGCCTTTAAAAATACAAAATACATTTTAGAATGTCAATACCTACCACAAAGACAAAGTGAAAATCCCAAAAAAAAAAAAAAAATATATATATATATATATATATTAAATTAGGAGAAAGTTAAATATTTACTTTTAAATATTACTACTGTTTTTCTAACAAATGGTGGAATGATGTAAATATTCTGAACTCTTGATTGAATTTTGATTGTGAAATTAATAATATTGTTTTTGTAATTCTGTAGTTGTAAAATTGTTAAAGTAGATCTAAATGATAAAGATAAGTTTCTGACATTAACCCTAATTTTGCAGAGTCAGCAAGGCCAACAGCAGCAGAGCTATCAATCCCAGAGCTATTCCACTACTCCACAACAGGTATTTTATTGTCATACTTTTTTTAACATTCGCTACATATTTAAGAAATATTTGAATAAAACTAAAAAAAATTATTTTGAATTAGCAAATAAAGATAATAGAAAATAGCCACTCTTCCTAAT
This sequence comes from Kuschelorhynchus macadamiae, assembly GCA_030620095.1. Taxonomy (NCBI): domain Eukaryota; kingdom Metazoa; phylum Arthropoda; class Insecta; order Coleoptera; family Curculionidae; genus Kuschelorhynchus; species Kuschelorhynchus macadamiae. The sequence continues at coordinate 3,536 of JAUTXW010001984.1, forward strand.
AAAAGGAAGGATTCAGGTACCGAGGGAAGTTTCGAGTAAAGCCAGTTTACTGTTTTTTAAAAAAATTTTAAGTAACTTCCTATTAAAAATATGTCAAAACAATGAGGAAAAAGTAAGTTTTAGTTAAAACAATGAAGTCTTCTAACAAGATGTTGGTTAATTTCTGGCACAATTTTGTATTGGTTAAAACTAAATGTCGTACAAAGCTATAATAAAAAAATTTTTTTATAGGTTAAAGCTTGCTAAATTTTAAAATGGTTACATACTGCAATTATAACATGAATAAACTACCATTATTTTAACAGATTGTAGTTTTAAATCTTTTCATTATATTACTATTTGTATATAATATTTTTTGCTATTCTAAAATGGTTGGAACCACTTAGGGCCAAATGAAATTCTGTGGAACTTTATCCTATAAGTTGTTCTTTGTCATCACGTAACATCCAATTTTCAAAAAAATCGTCTATACACTCTTGTTGTTAGGTCTTTACCTTATTAGTTTCATTTTCTAAAAAAATCCTTGCAGTTCAACTGCAATATTGTCAAAAACAAGAAATTTAGTTTTGTTTTTGTTACTAACAAAAAGAAATTTTGATTCTACTGCTGCATACAAATCTCATATCTGCCGTATGACAGATCGATGTGGGCCTCTGGGAGGAACCTCATTAAAAATGCATCGAAATTTCAAGATCCTATTTTTATATATACTTTTATTGGTATGTTGTTCCTTTTGCTCATTGGCCTCTAAACACGCTCCAAACTTCGGTTTTGACAAAATTTAGACCAGCTCTAATCCTAGATAAAGTGTGGGGAGGGGAACGCCAAAAGTAACAAATAATATTCCATTATTGTTAGTTTTGAAAAATTTCATGAAGCTGCAAATAATAATCTGCCCAGTACTCTAAAATAATATTGATTTTGTAGTCCGTTCAACCAAACCCAATAGTTGTTTAATGAGGATTTTGAGGATTTTCTCTTAAACGCATCTACTTTTCAAGTTCTTATTTTTCGACGAGGAAAACATTTCTCCAGTTAGTTTTTTTCCGTTAGATTACCGGAAATTGAGTATTTTTTCATACTTTATTTTATCTGTCAAAAAAAGTTTATTTTTGTTTATTGAACTCTAGACTTTCCGATATCTTAACGAAAAAAAAAAACATATTTTTACTCGTGTTATTTTTTCTTCGTCGAAAAATGAGACCTAGAAAATTGGATGCATTTTTAAGGTCAACCGCCGTATCTTGTATTTGGCTCGTTTGCTAGACTAATAAGGTTTCTCTCAAAGGCCCACATCGATCTGTCACACCGTAGTGATTTGTGTGCAGCAGCAGAATCGAGATTTCCAGGGCGTCACTAAGGGGGTACAGGGGGTGCTAAAAACATTTTATAATCACCCTTGTGAATGAAATTAGCTGAACTCTGAATATTTGAATTTTTATATTATTGCTAAAAATAGTTTTGTTGAAATGGGCTATTAAAAGTTTTTTATTCTTAGCCTTCATTCAAAATTTACACAAATAAATGTTAGATCCGCCCAAATATCCCGTCAGGTCCGGATCTCTAATTATAAACCGGATCCGGTTCCGATGGCATATCTAATGGTTAGCAATGATGAGAAAGCGCTATGTCCAAAGTGAATGGTTTACTAAAAAAAAATAAAGAAAATACGATCGCCTTGAAAAAAGCACCGAAAAGTAAAAAAATGATATTTTAAACTCTAAGAAAATGATTTATTGAGGTCGGCGTTTTTAAGCATACTGATGAGTTTTTATTTAAATTTTAAAGGGAGCAGTTCTCGAAAGTTTTTACGATATCTAAAGGGTTTAATAGTGTTCAATACTATTAAAACCGATATAAAACGAGGACAATGAGCACATTTAATTGGTAGGTCAAAAAAATTTTAAAATTTCAAATCTTGCAAGAGAGATGTTCCTACAAACTAAACATAGACCTTATCGCTTAAAATCAATTTGCTTGTTTGTGGTTGCTTTTTTGGTCCTTAATTGTTCACGAAGGTCCCTAATTGATATCTTATGTTTTAAATTTAGGTCCCTGGGTCCATATTTTTACCCTGAACTTTTAGGGGGCCTGTATTTGATTTATTTTGCCTTTTTTCATGTTGGTTTTGTTATTTATAATATTCAAATATACAGTATGAGCCATAATGTTCGCACCTTATGGGAGAAATATTGAAACATTTTATTTGGAAAAAGTGCTTAGAATTTAAAGACCTCTTGTAAAATTTGAAACGAACATTCCAACAAATACGATGTACCATATTTTCCGCTCCGTCATAACGTACCACTAATCATGAAGCAATATAATGAGGGTTTTGCTAGAATAATTTTTAGAGAGATAAGCCAACAATATAAACAATTTAATTATTGTTTCATTTCGACTCACTAGTTCATCCATCATAAATTTTAACACTACAGGGTAATTCAAAAATGTAAAAAAAGCTTTATATATTCGTTGTTATAAAACATAGGAAAAAATGTTAAATGTAAAAGTGTCTTGGATGTTCTACGAAGAATTCATATTTATATTCAATAAAAAATTGAACAACAATTAAAAAATCATATGCGCAGACTCAGTAAACTATTAATTTGTTACTTATTTTTAATGTAATGACCTATACAGGATGTCCGGAAATTCCGTTCCAATATTTAGAGGAACTATTCTACATATGGAAACATTAAAAAAAGTACATAAAAGCTTCCGTTTCCAAGATAGTTTTACAAATTTAACTATTTCTGAGTGTCGTAAATTTCTGTAGATAATTGAAATTTGACAAACAATAAAACGTAATTAATATCTATACGATAAGCATCATTTATTTTCTAACTATGCATGGGACCATTTGCTCTAGCGACACTGACCTGTTTGGTACTATTATCTAATATCCTACGTTATTTTACAATTTTTATATCCCTTGGACTTTTTTGATATACTGTACAGTTTCGAAATAATTTCGAAACATGTGTTTAAAACATGAGCAGTTTTAATAGTTTTAGCATCACCTTTTTAAAAGCCAAAAATCATTAAACGTGTCCATGTTTCTAAACATATTTTTCTAAATCACTTCAAAACGGTGCAAGATATCAAAAAAGTCCAAGTGATATAAAACTTGTAAAATAAAGCAGGAAATCTGAGAGTAGTGCCAAACTAAATCAGGGTCGCTGCAGCAAATTTCTTGGGGTGGGTAAAAAGGTCGTGACCACAAAAAAGTTACATAATTGGTAATTTTCTATGATGTACTATGACCATTTTATAGACATTAATTACGAATTTTAATTAAATATATTTAAAAATACACATCAACTAAACTTAAATTAAAAATTAAAATTTTAACACTCAGTATCTAAGAAAACGATGATTTTTCAGATCTATGTTCCCCAAATATTGGAACGGAATTTTCGCACACTCAATGATTTTTAATTGATGTTTAATTGTTGAATATAAATTAAAATTCTTTACAAAATTCAAAGATCCTTTTATATAAAACATTTTTTTCTATGTTTTATAACCAGTTTTTCTTTCTTCTTTGCAGTCACCCTGTAGATTACCCAAATTGGTGATGGTTGTATTAGGATGTCAAATTGAAACTATTAATTAAATTGTTCCGATCGTGGCGCTAACTACGTCTAATTTTTAGTCAAAAGTTCGAAATCAGTGAATCGCGAAAAGTTCAAATATCGATTCTAAGTGAAAATAGTCCTATAAATGGCAAAATTATTTGACCATTTTTATTTTTTAATCTACACCGTATAAATGACCAAAACTAAATTACAAAATTTGATTTAGTCAACCGATCCTCTACAATGGCGAAAAAAATACGTTCAATAGATGAGCGAGCCCTTTTATTTCGTGACTAGTGCATCTAGCATTAAAACAAAATATTCGTTTCGGCAAAATGGTCCTATCCAGAGATGGGCGATAATAGATTTTACCTTATTCGCCTGTCGATATGTGAAATTTAGTAGACAAAATTAAGTTATCGATAGGTATTGTTACTATCGATGTAATCGGCTACATATCGATAATATCGAATACCTATTATCGGCATTATTGGATACCTATCTGCACATCAATAACTATCGATATATCGATATTTTTATGATCATTTTGCTTTGCCCCATCCTGTACATTATTTTTGTAATTTATGTTATCAATTCGACGAAAATATGACGCTTCATACTGACATTTTTATACACGAGGTGAACTCTCTGAGAAATCAAATAATGAAAAAGAGTTTTCCATATGTTGCGAACATTATGGCCAACAAGGTTTGACTAATTTTTTTTGTCTAGTGTGTCTGAAGTAAGATGACCCATCCGCTTATCTGGAGAACTATAAAAGATAGAAACATTTGAATTTTAAAGACAAATATTTGTTAGTGAAAAAATCTCCAAAGACCCAATTAAGGTTATTGATGTGCATATTAGAAAATCAATGCAGGTATTTTAGAACTTTAGCTCACTTTTAATATCCTTACACCGTAATCTTAAGACGGTTTGAGAATTTTTGTGATAACTGGTAATTATACATAATAATAATCCTCTAGAGAGTATGTAAGTACCAAACGATATGGCAACATTTAAATCTAAAGAGCTCTCCACAAAATGCTTGAATGCAATATAGAAGTCATAAAAAATCTATAATTGTGTAATTTTTTTTATTGTACAGAGTGGATCTGAAAGTCAAACTAAAGTTGCAGCAAATTAAATAAGTTAATTTATGGCCAGAACTCTATCCCCCCGTATTCGCTATTCTATTCTATTGTTGAAAATGTCATCTTAAACCTATAACTGTCAAGTTAGACCCGGTCTAAATTTAAACCATTTTAGTGAATAAGGGTGTAAAAGATTTATTCATAAAGAAAAGTTTTTATAAACATGGTCCCCAAACGCTTTTTTGTTCGAGATACAGGGTGTTAAAATATTTTTTTAGTTTTCTTGATATTCATAAATTTGTAGATATTTTTTAACCAAATTTGGGTACACGTTATGCTATGAGTAATTTCCATAAAGTGACTAAATAAGGAAAAATCTACAGGGTGTTACTTTTTTAGGGATTGCAGCCCATTTGACCCTTGAGAACTTTTTCTCGAATTTTTTACAACAGTGTCACTTGCTATTTTTAAAACAAAGTTAAATTAATTATCCTTATTTGTAACTTTTTGGTCTCCTAGATTTTTTCTGAATTTCACATGTTGCTAAAAAATTAGTTTTAAAGGATGTACGAGGTGTATGAAAAAAAAACATATAAACACCCTGGTTTTCGGAAATTGAGTATTCGTTTTGGGCATGAGCAATTTTAAATTTGATGATTTTTTTGATGAGATAACACTTTTGTTATTGCTAGATCCTACTTCTACAGAGTGTATCGTAAAATCGAGTTTAAGCTTACTCATCTTTAACGCTTTAAGATTTTTAACTGTTTCATCAGGCTCGAAATTTTTAACTGCGCTCCACAAGGCATTTAAAAAAAAATCACAAAATTACCAAATAAAATAGAAATTTGATTCCCGTTTTTTTTTAATTTTCTATAAATTACTTAAATTACACTATCAAAACAAAGTGAGTATACATTCTGGTCTGATTAACCAAGTTTGCAGAGAGGTTAAAAGCTGGTAAAATCAATTTGAGCGCACATTTATGGACATACGGAATGTGATCCATGTCTATGTGTTTTTGAGTCAAAATTTGAGAATTATTGTAAAAAAAAACAATTTTCGCTTCATTTTCGAAGTAGAGGGTGTTAAAATGATAATATTTTTTTCATATTCTGTTCTCTAACTTTTTGGATAGGTACTTTGAATTTTGTCAAATAACTAATAACCGTGCAAAATATTGAAAAAAATCTAGGAGGGCCAAAAGCTGCAGACCAGAATGAGAAATTAACTTTTAAAATAAAGGTAAACTCCATATTCTATTCTCTAAATGTTTGGTTTTTTTTTTTTTTTTTTTTTTAATACTACCAGTTGTAAGTTATATAGCAAAATGTGATTTTTATAAAATATTCATTTTGCTAAATAACTTCTACAATGTGCAAAATATCCAAAAAACTTAAGAGCCAATCACAAACCAGAATGAACCTCTAGATTTTGTTGTAAAATGACCAGGAACGTCGTAGTAAAAAGTTCTGGAGGGTTAAAGAAGTCGCAATCCGAAAAAATTGCACCTTTTAGATTTTTTTCAAAACTTCTTTAGTGGCTTTATTGATATTACTCAAGATATAACGTGTACCATATTTGGTTTAAAAATATCTAGAAGTGTCGAAATTATATAAAAAAACCAAAAAAATATGAACATTATTTTAACACAGTGCGGCACGTTTCGGGTCCACCCTGTAGAACTAGGACTTGTACAACGAAATATTTTCTGTACTTTTTCAATATTGTGTTCAAGCACTGTAAACATTACCAATTTCATTACTGTGGATATCAACAGATTTATCAAAAATATAATTGCTAATAAGATGAAATTTTGTGAAAAATGTACTCCTTTTTAAAACCATCTGGTATAGCAGAATTTTTTGATTTTGACCAATATTTTGCTTTATCCCTTGAGGTGGCAGAAAAACGTATGGTTTGTAACTAGCTACATATCAAAAAAATGTAAACTTGGCTTTTGTGGTCATATTATTTCAGATATTTCGGCCTAACATTGACCACATGACACAACATTCAAACCATATTAAAAATGTTTCTTTAACCTACAGTTATGAATTGTAATAAAAAACCTAATTTAAAATCATTAAATTAAGTAACAAAAGAATAAATCACCTTAAAATATTAAATAAACCTAAGGCACGTTTCGCACCTGTAACTTGAGTATTAGATTATAAAAAGAGCGAACTTCTAAATTTTTTAACTCTGCTAAATTTGAGGAGTTTAAATTATTTAAGTAAAATTCTCTTTATTTGGAAATAGATAAAAAACTTAAGTTACATTACAGAGCCATACTCATATGCGTTGAACTCCTCTTTAAACGCGTCTGTAATTTAAAATAGGAAAGTTCATATCAACCCATAAAAATTGAAACACCCTGTATAAATAAAGACAAAATAAATTTAAACTTCGAAGGATACAAAGAAATATTTGCCTTTAATAAATATTTCCTTTGTCTTTTATAGTTCTCCAGATAAAGGAAGACAGATGTCCCCTTCTTAGAGAGGCGAAATGATTAGTTTTTTAGTCAACTAACTAATTTGTTGCCGTTTCATTTATTTTGTGTGATTTTTTTTTCTAAAAATCTAACATAGGTACGATATCAACAGGGGCAACAACCAACGCAACCTAAACAAGAGCCACCTAAGCCTGTTGTTCAACAACAGCCACAGACACAGCCACAACAACAGCAACCTAAACCTGCTCCCCAACCAACTGTGGCTCCTGTAGTCCCTGGGGCCAATCCACCACCACCTGAGCAGCATGACGAGGAGGGTATGGATACTAGTGGAGAGGGTGGTGCTGGTAAAAGAAAATTCTGGAATAAAGGAAAAGGTATTTAAAAACACGTTTTTCAATTTCTGCCTGTTCTCTGTCAGTCGGTTCGGGTTATAGTAAAAAATACTTACCTGATTTGACTTCAAATTTTGGTAAACATTCAATATGGTGGAAAAAATCGTGGCCTGATAATTTTTTTTTAAATCAAAAATCGATTTTATCGATATAAACCGGTGATTATATCATTTAATTTGTAAAACACGCACAGCCCATTTCGTAACTATGGAAAAGCTAGACTTATTCGTTTTAAAATTATTTTCAAAAACCCCATAATAAATAAATTTTGATTTTACGTTATTTTTTTTCTCTCTGATTAATGTATTATGTAGCGCTAAAGAGATTTTGCGATTTTTTATGCCGCTTTGCCATAGTTGTTTAAATAATCTATTGCGTTTTTGTAAAAGTACATTATTTTTTGTCCATGTTTTTTTGCATCTTTGAAAAGGTAAATTTGTTGACTTTAACTGGTTGAAAATTCAGTATGGCGGCCATAACTTAAGAGATGTTTTTAGCAAACCCAACTTTTGGATCCCAAATCTTACTAAAGAATTAATTCTAGGTGAAAAGTTACTTCGAAAATGGTTCACTTATCTAAAAACGTTTAAAATCAAAAAACATATGACAGTTTAAAGAAAATACACCAGATAGATTTTTCCTTATATCTCAAGAACACAAATGCCGAGAATAAATTTCTTAATGATTTAGAACCCGGAATGGTGGCCATTTGAAATAGTCCCTTTCCTTAAAAAAAAAAGATGATGTCAAATCACTGCGCAAATTCGAAGCATGTATGATATACATTTTTTTGAAGAAGAAGATACTTCATAAACATGCAGTGTGAATTTAGTGTCTGAAAAATATATTATAATAATTTTAAATTTATCTTGCTAAACTAGTTTGTATGTTTTTTTTTTTGTATAATGCGCAGGTATCAAGATTTCTCGAGCTGAAAAGATTCGCAGGCGTAACTTAAAACTTAGCAAAATTTTGCAACCCAAAAATGCTGTTATGATCCTTAATGAACTTGTTAGAGGATGCGTCTACAACGTCGAGGAACTGCCTGTAAAAATTGATGTAAATCAGTTCAGAGGAACTGTTAGCTTTGAAGGTCAAGAATTTGCTGGAACTGGTAAGTGTTTTTACATTTTCTGTTTCTTGCATAGGACCCACGCACAAATAGATTTCAGAAACCGTAGTTTCGTTATTCAATTCTTAGATGACTTCGAGGGCTACACTGACTCATAGCTCGATTTTCAGCGGATAAAAACAAATTAGACGCGTACGTGGAAGACGCTGTAAACATCTGTAACTTTTCCAATTCAAAATGTACTTTATTTTCATAAATACATAGTATTTGTTGACAAAGCATTACATAATAAAAAATAGCAATATACTAAAAATTGTAGGATTCGAAAAGAATGTAATTATAAGCTTACTAGTTAAAATTATCATTGTACAATTCTTGTAAATTGTAGTAAACCTTTCTTTTCAGTAAAGACTATACTTCTTAAATTGTATCTGTGATCTTACATTTTTTTACCCCAGTTGGAGGAGTTAAAAATCTGAATGCTTGCACACAGTAATGAATTGTTTTATTTATTTATCAATAACAATCTGAATGCTTTCATACGTTAAAGAATTCTTTTATTTACTTATCAATACATCTGCCATTTACAGATACTACTTAAATAATGTCAATACTTAGACTACAAACAGTGATGCAAACCTACAACTAAGATTAATATCAACACTAAAGCCTTGGCTTGGGTTTCCAAAAGTTTCGGGTTAGTGAGACTACTTTTAAGAATGGGCAATGGTAGATGATTACCCTTCCATGTGTTATATGTACCTCTCGATTGCTTCAAAGTTTTCACCCCTGTACCTCTTATAAACAACTTTCATGATAGGCCTGCAGATATACTTTATTGCCCGTTTTTGCAATACAAAGGTGGAAACAAAAAGATATTGGCTTCAAAAACCCCAAAATGCAACCCCACATCTAAGATGGCTTAATTAATGAGAAATACACCGATTTGGCGACCATTTTACCCAACTCGCTACAGGCAATCCTAACTGCTTAACATCCCCTGGCCAGCCTCACATTCAACACCCTTACATCCTCAAATTTAAGGTTTTTGTCAATTAATAAACCCAGAAACTTGTGCCATGCATGCCAGTCCAAGGGGTAAGAAAATTATAGTCTAAATATACCCTGACAATTTGAGAATTTTGGCAGGAACATTATCATATATTTCTGGAAACATCTTTTGTTATTTCTAGATATCTGTTTCCTGGGAGGCTACCTTGGTAGATGTAAAATTTCATATTATCACCCAGAATATACCCAACTAGACTAGAACTAAATCTGCCCTGCCCTAGAAATATTACATGTTCTCTCTATTGAAACCAATGCTGATTATCATGTGTGTTTAAAATTCCAGCACTACTAGTATAACAATCACACCATATAATTTTCCTGTAAAATTAATATTTTGTAAAAGCCAATGACAAAATTCTACTCGTCGCTGTTGATCGCCAGGATGCACATCGTGAACTAGCTAAATTTATAAGGCTTAGAATTATGTTTTTTCGAAATGTCCTGAACCCTAGATTTATGAACACAAGTTTGTTCTTCAACTTTTCTACAAGTGTAGGGTTGACTTAATACAATATAAAGAAGTCCAAAAGTATATACGAGAAGCTGAATGCTAGAATGTCCAATGGTGAATCTTATTGTCAAGTATAGAAACTGCATTCCTTACCTTTGCAAAGGGATCGAACAGGTGGACGAACCAACAAAAGAGTAAATTACAGCGCATCCTCCGTGAACTATTACTGCCAAACTATAGGTGGCTTACGAACTAAGATTAAAGAATTTCATTATACTACTGATGGTGATGTGAGAATATTGCTTGGAATTTGGTTGAACAGCAGTTTTGATAATTGCGAAGTTGGGGTCAAGGGCTATAATATTCATCACACTGACCACAGTAGTGTGACCAGCTAAGATGAGGAGTGCACATTGCAGTTTCCAAATAAATTAAAAAAGAGGAACTTTATAATTTGCATTGAACAGTGCTATGTGAAAATAAAAGTAGATAAAAAGTCTATAATAGTAGGGGACATTTGCAATCTACCTATTTTTTTAGGTGCGGGTGTAATCCGGCCTGATAACTAAATAATTCACAGTGCAATGTCGTGAGGATTATCCAGCTTTTAGGCTTTTGCAGAACTATATTCTTTTTTAAATATAGTTCAAGTAATTAAAATACCTAACCCTAGAAATGTATTTCTAGACTTACTGTTTTCAAGTGTGGCACATATTGATGTATATCCTGTTTTAGGTAATATCTTACCAACTAGTATGCACCATGTAGCATACTCTTTTAATTATTTAATCAAATCTAAGTATTTAAAATACAATGAATTTTAAAGAGATTTCAATACCCATTATGTCGTAATCGATGATTATTTAGAAAATATTGCAGAATGTTTTAAAGATCTGAGTGCAAGCTTAGCCATAGAAAAACTGAATCACATAATCCAGGTGGGACTGGTTTAGTCCTACATTGAAACATCTTATCTTTAACAAAAAGATAGCATAAAAAATTATGTCATGTAATCTCGATCCCACTTGGATTATGATACATTTGCTAACCTTATTACAGCAATGTTAAGATATTTTTGTAGGTACATCAGAGACAAGCGTAGTAATGGTAGTTATCCTAATCCTATGTTTTTAGAGATTGAAACTGCTGACAGTTGACAAGATATTGTGAATCTATGGGCAAATTTTTTTTCTGGTGTTCATGACAATACTGCGTGCCCGATTTCGATTTATGACAATCATAACTCTTGCAACCTTTTCATCAGTGAATTCTTATAGAGATAATCACCAAGATAAGTGTGCTTCCAAACAAAAAAATTGTATCTTTACATTGTTCAAGCCATTGCAAACCACATTTAAATTGTCATTGTGTACATCAGTTTTCACTGACTTATAGAAACTCCCATTTTCAAAGCAAGTACTAAGGAAAGATATTGCGGCAAGGTCTGAGAAATTGTTCGACAGTATGGTGCCTGATTAACTTGCTATTGCCATTTTAAATTTCTTAAATACTCTCAGCTACTGATGTTCAGAGGAACCCTAATTTTTAATTTTGGACTGTTGAATTTAAATTCATAACTTACTGTTTCCCCCAGATATCGATTTTCAGTCGAATCTGCACAAGATCAAGATTTGTTCAACAGGTTGGCGCGGCCATTTTCAAAATTTTAATGTTTGAGTAAATATGCAAAACTTGTATTCTTAAATACTCCCAGATACCGCTTTTCTGACGAATCTGTGCAAATGTCAAAATTTGTCCGCCATGTTGATAACGCTATTTTGAATTTTTAAATGTTTGCACCCTTGACAACCCCTAGATACCCATTTTGAATCAAGTCGGACTGCAAATAACAATACTTGTTCGCCATATATTGGAATAGCAAGCATCTTGAATTTTTTAAGTATGAAAGTGTCAAATTGTATTGTCACGCGAACTGTATGTGCCTGCCAAATTTAAAGTTAGTTAGAAGCTAATAAAAGCAGGATCAAAACAATTTGTATTAAATACGAACATGTAATATAACTTCAAGAGATGAATTATTATAACACAGGCCCTCGTAGACGCAAAACAAGTTTTGGGCGTTACTCGTTTCCGTACGTATTATATTGCAATGGTAAACTGTGAAGAAATGATCTGTGTGTGGGACTTCTTATGTAATTGAATTAGAAGATAAAGGTTGTAGTACATCTTAAAGTAATAATTATAGTTCATATCTTAAAAGTTATGTATTTATCATAAAATTGGTACAGCAAAATATAGAAATCCACATGGAGTCAGCAGGACAAAAATTGAACATATTTTGTTTAGCGTTACACCTGTGGTAGATTGAAGTGTAAGCCTGGCCCTCCTGTTGAGCCGTTTTGGTTTACAGGAAGATTTCAAGGTTCATACTGTGCTCTGGAGAGTTGGTGTAGGTTCTTTAAATCAGTAACTTTCGCCGTAGTATTGGAGCATACACAGCTATTTATTTTACAATATTTTGTAATAAGTGTATTTTTGTATGCTGCTTATTTATTAGACTAGGTTGATTTAAAATTATTTTGTTTATTAATAATAGGATATTTCTAGGACGTACTAAAAACGCAGCTAAAAATGCTGCTGCCGAAACGGCCTTAAAACATCTTGTCAAAAATAAACAGCTTAGTACTTCTGGTAAAAAAGAGGAAGATGGAGATGAAAAGATGGAAATTGGTGAAGAAGAAGGTAGCCAAGTTATGCCTTGGTCTCATATTGCTTCTTTTGCTATGTATAAGCTATTTTCTACTTGGGGAGAGGACCCCAACTTGGTGAATCGAGTTAGCGTGAGTATTATAAATGAAATTATTGTAAATATGGGTTTAATATATTTTGTTCAAATTATTAATATTTCCTGGATCGTTTGTCGACGAGATGAGAACAGTAAATGAGTTCGAAGAGATATGGGAAATAAATACATGTGCAATAGACAAATAGGGGTCGATCTTTAGTTTAGTTTAAACTGGTTGAGAGAACAAATGTTAATCAGCTTTCTCTCCAGTGTGAAGGTAAAATTAAAAATAATTCATGTTGCACTGGACTCGAAAAGTTTTGAAGAAGGCCTCAGTAGATTGAAAAAAGAACATATAAGCATGTTCGAGTAGTCCAAGATTATCATTATAATCAATAATTAAGATATTCATCACAACTGTAAAATGATTGACTGCTATGAAAATCCTTTATCTGGATGATTTTGAAATTTTCAATTTTCAGGCGTCCATTGCATCTAGGTGAGATGAACTCATGGCAAAAAGTAAACTGTGTAAGCTAGTGGGTTCTATGGAAAACTTTATTTAGAATCGGTGATTTTGCTATGGGTTCATCTAACCTAGATACAATGGGAGCCTGATAATTAAAACATTTCATAATCTGTCTGTATTTTAAAATCGAAGCTGGTTATGAAAATTTGTTTTGCGGTAACTTTCGTTTCATTCAAAAGTAGCAATACTTGGCGAAAACTGCAAATCTCTATCTTAACGAATAACCGAGATATATAACAACGAAATCGGGACACCCTGTACAAATAACATTTTGATATATTGTTTATCTATTTATAGCAAATAGTTTAAAATTGTGATCTAACCAGATTGCAATATATACAGTGAGGGAATAAAGTCCGTCGCCCTCCGTCTAAATGTTGAACCGCTCTGTATATTACAACGAAATTTGGAATGATAATATTTGAACAATTTCTCCATTTTTTTTTAAAAGTGCTGTAAATGTCAAGAAGACAGCATACTTCAGACTAAGGTCTTTTTATTCTTAATAAATACCCGTTTCGAAAAGATTTTATTTAACAGTTCTCAAATGATGACCAATAACAATGTTTCGTAATGGAGTTATAGTTTTGGGATATTTTTTTGAGGTTACCAATGTCAATACTCCATACTAAGTGAAGTACGAAAATGAAATGATATATAATATATATATATATATATCCGGAGCCATTTTGAAAACTTGAGATTTCACATAGCCCCATAGAAAATAATTAAGGGCGAGCGAGCGGGACACACTGTCGGAGCTCGGCGAGCAATCGATCTATCCGGATAGTTTGCATCCAAGTAATTTCTAGTGTCTCTGAAATAATGTAGAGGTGCAACGTCTTGTTGAAAAGTAATGCCAAAGTGGAACTCTGGTGGGTTTTGAACAACATCATATGTGGAGTGGTCCTGCAACATTCTAAGATATGTGGGGCCGTTTAAATTTCCTTCCAAAATTATGGGACCTATGATATGGTCACCTAAAATACCCGCCCAAACATTTATGTTTTGAGGAAACTGAGTATGTCCTTCGCGAAACAGATGGGTGTTTTCTTCACTCCAGTATTTGGATCTTGACTTTTCCATTCAGGAAAAGTGTCATCACTAAAACAAATAAGGCTCAGATAACTGGGATTTGCTGTGATCCTTTCTGCCATAATCTCGCAAAAATAGTCGCCTATCAGGGTTATTTTCAGTGAATTCGTGGACAATTCTCATTTTATAAGGATGAAATTTATTGGATTTTAAAATTTTCTTAACGAACGAACGCGAAAAGTTTAAAGAATAAATTCTGAAAGTATTTCATGCACGTTAGTTGTTCCGGAAAGCGTTCATTGAAGGTGCGAACTGCAGGTTGATAATTCCGTTTAGCCCCGCCAAAGATGATAACTGATTTTATCTTCTAACGAACGAGACATTTCAATTAAATGATATTTTCGGAAAATTGTAGTACATTTGAAAAGCACGTTTCAAAATGTCAAATTTTAGGAAACCAAGGCACCGACAATTAATTGTTGCACCCCTCCCCCCCCCCCACACCATAAAAAAGTTTCGAAACTGTGCATAGCTGTTTTCTTGAGAGAATTTGCTTATATATTATCGTCCCAATATACTGAGCTGTTCAAAAGTTAGACGAGGGGCGACGGACTTTACGTATAAACGTTTTTTTTTTACTGATTGAAAAATAAATAATATCTAGCTTATATAGCCCTTGAACTTCTTTGAAAATGATTATTTATTTTTCTGCAGGCGCAAGACATTATGAGTGGCAATGTAAGTCCAAACAAGACAGTTGCTCCGCGTGAACCTAAACCAGCCAAAAAGATGCCAGAAAATCCAGAAACAATGAATCCTTTAATGTTAATGCATCAGATGTTACCTACTGCTGTATGGGAAGAAGTGGGCAAGAGTGGAACCCCACCAAATGTGGTATTCACATTCGTTGTAAATATAGATGGAAAACAGTTTACTGGCACTGGTAGGTGAACTTTGATTTTTCGTTTTCAAGTATATTGTAATATTTAAATTTGGGTATTAAAGTTAAAAATATGTTAATTAGAGAAATATCTTGCTATGTCTTTTTTAAAGTAGAATACTCAACAAAAAAGAAGTTATCGACATTTTAACTGACACGATTTTAATGACTTATTTATTATTATTGTTTAATAAAACTTTTGTGATATATTCACAAATATATAGATTATATAACCACGTATTCAAAATGAATAAGCTTCATTTTTTTTATTGTACATGGCGATGTAAAAGATGAGTTTTTTTTTAAACAAAAAATATTATTTTTATATTTTAAGGATAAGCATAACAACTTAAAGCCTTGTATTTTAGCAAGAAAACTGCTATTTTACTTTTAAATATTAAATTAATATTTATTTTATTGCACAGTTAGTGACATTTTATGTCTATCTTACATGTCACAAACTTGTGGCATTTTTTTTATTATAAGCTGGCTTTGGAAACATTTAACTTGTTAGCAAGTTAAGCTATGTAAATTTTGAAATATTTTAGTTTCTGAGCAAAAAACGAACATTTTCTGGTCACTCTGTACAAAAAGACAATTGAACCTCATTAATTTTGTATGTGTTTTTTGTTATAACCTATATATATTTAAGAATATATGACCAAATTTTATTAAAAGTTTTTAACAAATAAAAAGTTACAAAAGATTTAAATCACTATATTTTCTGAACCCCTTAAACGAATTGAATGAGCTTAGACTTATTTAAAAGGGAATATCATGTTTTAGGATTTCGATGGAGTGACACTACCTAGTTTTTTACAAGTTAGCTAGATAGCGCTGTTTATATGGATTACAGACAAAATGATATATAACGAGGCTATCAGAGTAAAATTTAAAAATGCAGGTGCGTGCTTTTTGTATTACAGTAATTGCGGTACAGATGCCGCTTCTGCATTTAGATAGTTATGTCTCGTAATTTGCCAACTTAACCACAAATTAGCCAACTACTCAATATATTGGGGAGGGCACACCTACCCCCTCTTAGTGATGCCCTTGAAAAGATTTTCGGAGAGTACAGTTTTTCGTTAAACAAAAACAAACTTTTGAAACAACAAAAAAATTAAACATTAAAAAAATACTGACTAATAATCTTAACGAAAAAAACTTTCTCGCGAAATTTTTTTTCTTCGCCAAAAAATAATAAAGAATTTGGAAAGTCGATGCGTTTTTTGAGTCACTCCGATATCCTTTTAAAAACTGTATTAAGCAACTATCAGGTTGAGTCAAACGAACTATGAACACATTTTTGAATACTTAGCAGATTATTATTTACATCTTTATTAAATTATTTAAAATTAAGAATAATACAATATTTATTGTTTGTTACTTTTGACTTTCCCCATTTACATTTTATCTAGGCTTAGAGCTTGTCCATACTTTATCAGAACTGAAGTTTGGAGCGTGTTTAGAGGCCTACGAGCCAAAGCAACAAGATAAGTAACATACACAAGTAAACAACAAAGACAACACTTTGTAAGAAACTAGACAACAAAGAAAACTAAAAATTCTAATCCTGAAAATATTTTTCGTCATTTAGTCTTCAAAGAATAAATGAAACAGCAGTTTCTATTTGTGGAAATTTATTCGTTATAACAACTTAGCAGAACTGTTAGAATATATGACGATCGTTACTAGAATAAAAATATGGTATTAACATGATGTTGGACTTTTATTTATAGGTAATGATTTAGTTAACTACAAAGTGTTGATTCTGACAGAGTTTAGACCAGCTCTAAATCTAAATAAAGTGTGATGGGAAAGTCAAAAGTAACAAATAATATTGCATTATTTTTCAAGGTCTTATTTTTCGACAGAAAAAATGTTTCGGGTACGATTTTTTTATTTAGGTTATCGGAAAGCTTGTATTTTCTTCATATTTTACTTTTTCCTGTTTCCAAAGAGTTTGTTTTTGTTTAATGAAAATACTGTAGACTTTCCAATAATCTTAACGACAAAACAACATATTTTTACTCAAGTTATTATTTTTCTCGAAAAATAAGATCTTAAAATTCGATGCGTCTTTAAGGTCAGCAGCCATTTCTTCACTCGATCCGAATCCTTAAACAGCTTGAAATTCCCTTTTAAATAACCCTAACTCATTCAATTCAGATATGATGTTCAGAAGATATAGTAATTTAAATCTTTCAGAAGTCAATAGCTGGGGAGCTATTGACTTCTGAGCACCCTTATTAAGTGTAATATTCCAATAAGTTTAGAACCAAAGTAATAGGAAATTCATTCAGCTTTTCAATGAGGTACTAAAATGTATATCCTGTTGTGGGAGTTTTTGTAGAATTTTTGAAATGTATACCCTAGCAACTACGCCCCCTTGCGTTCAATTTAGAATCTTGAACCAATCAAGTTAAAAATTTAAAATTTGTCACTGTTCAATAATGGTTTAAATAAATATTCCTTTTCTGTGTATATTTCGTGATTGAAAATATGGCGGCGGATAGCTCGTTATTTTCAAGAAAAAAAAAGATCAGTTGACGAAGAGTCGAGTAACACTTTTAAAAGTTATTTCCAATTTTAAAGACATAGCCAATTTCAAAATGGCGATCATTTGTAAAAGTGACAACCTAAATAATAGTGAAGAATAAGAAAGAAAAAGCTATTTAAATTCTACAAAACTTAAAAATTGTTTTCTGGGGTTCTTTAAGAGCGAAAATATACATTTTTAGTCAAAATTAGTATATTTTGAATGACTGCTCTAGCATGACAGGCGAATTAATATGAGTACAGATGCAGTATGGTTCGCAACATAATATGAAATTTTTTTATTATTGATTTCTCAGAAAGTGTCATTCTCAATACAAGTACGTCCATAGTTTTGGCAATGTTAAACATTAGGCCGGATTTACAGTGTGTTAAAAAAAAGATGGAAAAATATGTGTCATGACCAAGTAAAAATATCAAAATATCGGAAACATTCTATTGAGAAAAAGTGCTTAAAATTTAATTTTAGGATTTGGAAAGAAAATTCCGACAAATAGAAGGAAATTATTTTTTGTTATTTACAACTTCTCATAAGCAAATATTCATTGTTTAGCTGTAAAATAATTTAAAAAGTTTTATTAGAATAATTTTTAGATAGTTACGACAGCTTTTTGTACAGCGTAGTCAGTATATTTTTATCCAAAAAACAAATTCTATGGCTAGTTACTAAGTTTTGATTAAAACTCGCCATTTTTTTAAATGTGACATCCTGGAAATTTTAGTTTTAATAAATGCTTTTCTTGATACTAAACATAATAAGTTTGGAACCTCTATAAAAAAAATAAAAGAAAAAATGGTGAACTCGCCTTAAGAGAAATGTTGGAAGAGAGAAAGTTAATCTTTGTCACACATTTGTTTTTATTTTATTTATTTTTTAAGATAAAGCAAGTCCGCTATATTTAGAACCAGGAAAAGAGGTCTATCTATTAAAGGTAAAATTTACAGGGTGTATCATTTAAAAAAATGCAAGTCAAATTTATATGTTTACCAACTGACATGTTTTAACGTTTTTCTAATGTTAATGTTAAAAATTAATTAAAAATTATGAAACTGATAAAAAAGGTTTGGTAACTCGGCTATAAAAAATACTTTTCAACACAACAGTTTTCGAAAGGTGATGAGTTAAAAGCCTACTTTTAACTTATTTTGTTTATAATTAGTCCAATTCAGTTACTCAATAATTTTTTAAAAATGTACTTAAGATTCTTTGTGGTCGAATCGAAAATAGTGTACACTATTCGTTTGAAAGTAAATGTTTTCAAACTCAATGATTTTTTTTACGTTCTTGTTTGAAATCTTCCACTATCTGCACTTCTTATAAACTCTCGACCTTGGAGAGTTTATATTGTCCGTGTGCGATTTCAAAAAGTCTGTCATGTGAAAACGTACTTTTGGTATATTTTTACTTTTCTCTCCAGCCAGATTGAAATTTGGGGCGTTTTTCGAGCACACTTGGGTCTAGGGATTACAATCCCGAAGTAGATTGACAATCCCGGTAATTTCGGGACCTTGTAATACAATCTTGGGATTCATTTCGGTATTAAATTGTAAATAAATTGAATGCTATTTTTTGTATTTTCTATTAAAACCTGAAATAAATGAAACGTTTATTTTTCAACAAAGTTAAATAAAAATTGTAACATTTAGACTTAAATACAAATAATATAGAACACTAAGGAGTTTAAAAAAATAACTTAAAACTTATAAAACGCTTATATTTTAACAAAGCTGAATAAAAATTTGGAATATTTAGGGTTATAATACAATTGAGTTAAAAAAACCTAAAAACTAAAATAAAAAATGAAAAGTTTACTATTTAACAAAGTTAAATACAAATTTGGAAAATTTAATGTTAAATACAAATGCACAACATTTAATTTAGGGTTTAAAAAAATTACGCAAAACACAATTGTGTCGAGAATGTCGTACCTTAAACGAGGCCGGTTTCAACAATTGTTGGCGGAAATGGGATTAAAGTCATATAGGCATTGTAAATTTTCCCGCGAACTCCTCCATTCTCGAACAAATTCAGTTTTTGGGCTATAGTATCCTCTAAGTTCGCAAGTTCAATCATTTCTGTAAAGGTGTTGTATTTTTCCTTGCCAGTTTTTTTCTGCAGGTCAACAATCGTAATACCATCTTCATCCTCATCGTCTTGAGCATGATTAGCCATTTCCTTTTTTCTAAGCCTTGCTATTAGATTTTTAAACCCTCTGATTAGTACGACTTTCTCAGGAATATTTTAAACAATAGGAAGAGGAAAGCCATTTGATGTAAACAAACTTCGCAAATTTTTAAATGTGTCCAGATTATTTTGTTGCGTTTAGATTGACAAACAAAAATCTTTTTTGGCTTTTTCGCAACTGAATAAAAATATTTAACTTTAAATCAATCGAAGCAAATATTTAATAAAATTACATACCTCAACATGGAGACTAGTCTGTGTATGAAATGTTTCGATATGTACATTTTTTGAAGTTACAAATTTGAAAAGAGGGATGCTATCTAATGCCACCATACATGCTAAAATGGCACTAAGAATTTTCATTTTTAAAAATAAAGAAATCAGCTAGCCTCCTCTGTTTTTCCTCTTTGGATGCACCTTCATCTCCTCCCTTTAATTCACTGAGAGTTACTTTCAAATCTATTTCATATTTTTTTCAACAAAAGTGTTATTAAACTCTTTATAGACCCGCCTTTTATTTGTAAAACTGCAGGACACTTTTTGCATTTTGCGGTTTCGCCACCATCAGATCAAATTAAAAAATAAAACCAAACCGATGACTTATCATCTGCTTTTTGCTTATATGCTTTTTCCATGAGCCCTAAAAACCGATTTTGAAATAACCACTGATGTCTGTTAATGCGATTTCTGATTTGATATTTTTAGCACAGCACTAACCGAAAGTGACAATATTCCGGTCCAATGAATCAGTAGCAATACTATATCGGTTAAGTTTATATTATATTAAAATGTCTAGCCTCTATTTTTATTACAGGCAACTATAATATAAAATCAAATATGTATAAAGTAACTATTTCATTGCCCAAATATTTAATTGAAAATAATACGGTCTAAACGATAAACTTGTTATTAATCTTAAAACCAATACTTAACACTATACAAAAAAACTTACCCTTATTACACATTTTAACGCTGTTAGCACTGGTCAGAGTTTTTTATTTTTAATACTCGCAAAGTTAAATCTAAATTTCTAAATAAGACCCGAAATATGTTTCGGTCGTTTCGGTGCTTCACCGACAAAGCGGAGGGAAATTACCGCTCGTCTTCGAACAAGGCGCCAAGGTCATCGACTGTTTCAGTTGGCTTTGGCTATTTTTGCTCAGCATTATGTCATTGTGAGTTATTTCATTAAGCGCGCAGTTTCTGAGATTTTTTGTTTCTTTCCCGGCATCGAAAAAAATGGCTAAAATAAGAATGATGCTGGGATTGGAATCCCTACTTAAGTCCCTCGAAGGGTACCAAACGAATCTTCGTATGACTTTTGGGTTTCTTATTATTAATCTTATGAAAAACGATAACTCGAAAAAATTCAAATATCGGTTTGAAACGTTTAGGTAACATTCAATTTTACGGTCTCATGAACACTATTATAAATGGGCACGATCGAGGTTTGGGAAGCATTCTTTTATTAAAAACAAGGGTTCATTGAACGCCCTCAGGTGGCCAAACGGTTCAAGTGATTAACTGACCACATGCCAGTAGGCCCGACATGCTCTCTAAACTACTGATAAATGATAACTCTTTTAATGACAGAATGGCCTTTTATCAATAAGTTCAAGTGGTTAGTTGAAATGGTTGGTCTCTGGGATTCTCAGCCCCGCATCCTTTACCCCGTCCAGCGCATCTAGCTCTTTGGATTTGGTGTTTCTGATCTTATGCCCGACAACATCTATGTGACAACCGAATGTATGCTCACTTTTGAAGTCCATTGCACCTTCTTATACACCCTCAGTCAAACAAGGCATAATTTTCAATTTGTAAAACCCTTGAAACCTTTACAAGAGCCATCGACTGAAACAGATATATATATATATATATATATATATATATATATATATATATATATATATATATATATATATATATATATAAAGTAATAGATGTGTATATTCTTTCATATTTTGACACCTAGTTACAGCTTTGCTAGAGGTTATGTAATCTTTCTACATTTCAATAATGTTTAGAAATAGTTGATAATCTCAAAATATAATAGAAGAGAATCCTACAACTTTTGTATTTAAAGTTTTTTTTTTGTATCTCCTATAGTAAAGATACAACTAGGTGTCAAATATAAAAGAAAGCCCTCTACATACAAAACTCAAAAACTAATTGCTGAAAGTTTAATAATTTCCTATACTGAGAGGAACGCTTCTCCCAAGATATTTTTTAAAATAAAGTCGATAATGGTGTTCACATTTTAGTATATTGGTAGAATAAATAAGTCTTCATCCAGTATTTATTTAAAAAATCAAATTTTACACCATAGGCAATTTAATATTACTATTTTGTTTCAGGGTCCAGTAAAAAGGCAGCCAAAAAACTGGCAGCATTCGCTGCATGTCATGACATTCTGAAAATCAATTATCCCACAGATGTTTATGCTCCACTATACTAAATATTCTATTTAGCTTCCTTATGTTTTATGTGTTAATTACAACTTAGATTAGTACAGTTGCAATGGTAAAATGGTCTGATTGTAAAACAACATATTGCACAGTGTCTGTTCAGGTGTATTTTTACTGTATCTGGTTAAAAATTAGAATAAATCGTTAGATTTTGTGTATTTGTGCATTATACTACAATTTGACTTTATATGTGTATTTATAGTACATAATTTTATTTTAATATGTAGTCGATATTCTTAAGTTTGACATTAAACCTTTTTTTACATTCATGTGAATACAAATAAACGTTCGTCATGAAAAAGTTTTATTATTATAAAAATATGTGTTGGAAGTTCTTATTAATGTAATTTTGACATGTACTTTTTTTAATCTTTTAATAAGGTGTACACCTCACTTTTAAATATCAGATAAATATTATTTAATACTGTTCTGGTGGAAATTTTGTGTGAAATGGCGTCTGTGGAAACACTCCAGAATCTGAAGAGCTATCCCAAACTGGGATGCCATGTTCTCTTTATTACTGTGTTTATCTTTTTTATTTGTATTAGCCTGATGATTGTTAGTATGCAGTATGTTTACCTACCTCTTGAGCCCTTTTATGGTGATAGCTATAAGTTTCGATAGATATGCATAAATCCATTGAGACAAGCAATACTTGTGACAATGATCTAGGATTTTGATTACTATTTATGCTTTGATTAAGTTCTGATATGCTATCCGTAAAATATTAAAAGAGTGTGCTATTATGATTATTTGTGGAGCCAAAATAACCTCGCATTATAAACGTTTTCCCAGGTTGTCAAATCTTGCATTTTATTAGTGTAACTAATCTAAAGTTTTCTTACAAAAACCAAATAAGTCCAGAAAATAGATTTTTCAGGAAACAGAAAAAACAATTAATCTTAAGAAGGTTCGTTGAATTAAAAAGCTTGGCCATAAGGCCTTTTAATGCATATAGAACCTTAGTTTTGGTAATTATTTTTTAGTATTATTGTATATGTTGTAAATCAAAAAAAGAATTTTTACCTATTTGATTTTTGCAGAAATTTAAGGTTTACTGCTTGATTTTACCACTAAAATTTATTAATTACCCAAATAAGCACAAATATTTTTTAAAACAAAAGTATGTATGTTACCATCCCCATCTAATTCAATGTTGGGCTGATCAGTCGCAACAGCAGGGTTATTAAAAATAACAAACAGATCCTCATAAAAATTCCGACTCGCTGGCGGACGTATTGCGTTTTTTGCGGAGAATGGCGGTTCATGTTTCGTTCTTGTAGCAAATCTAATATGAAACCTACATTATCTTTGTGATTTGTTTGATTTTTGTCGAAACTAAATTATTCAGGATATGTATTGATCCATAAAGATTAATTTGGCGCGAAAAACCTTAAATAGGTAAAAATGGACTTATTTTAGCAAAAGATATTTTTATGTATTTTTTTTATAGTATGTGTGCTAAAAACTGATAATCTAATTTAATTTTTTGAAAATTAAAGATTTTTTAGTAAAAATTGACAAAGTTCCTAAGACGAGATATGGTAACCCTCGCCCAACGAGCAATATGGAAACTAAACAAACGTAAAATTGATAACAGTTTTCAATTTATCAAATTTCTCGGCACGACAGCAGTGTCGATTTCGGTGCATTTTTTAAGAGGGAAGTTATGTAATCGTGAAAAAAAATCACTCCGAGATTTTTTCTGATCTTCACGTTTCAGGGTCTCTAGATGACTAAAAACATGTTTTTTCAAATCCGGCGTTAAAAATCTAATCCTTGTTTGAAAAAGTTATATTACATTTTGTACCTTTACATATTTTAATGTATTACTCTTTTATGTTTTAGGGGACTTTTAAATAATTTTGACCTTTATGTAACTAGTTATTTTTTTGTTTGGGATAGTGAGGTAATCCTACCTAAAAGACTCAGTTCTTAAATTCATTATGCCAGTAATAAATATTTTTTTATATTCTATCTTAAACTTAATGAATTCATCGTATGTGGAAGCTGGAAGTTTATTACACACTTTAGGAACTAAATAATGTATGCTTTTTATATTGATATGATCCTAGCACGAGTGTGGTCTACAGTTTTTACAAATTTTTTAAATGTATAATAAATGAAGCTACATTAACCATATACAGGTTTATTACTTAATTAATATTAAGATTTGCCAAAAGTCTCTTGGCAAAATCTAGGACCGAATAAAGAAAGATCTTGTGATGCATTCAGGGCAGAAGTTCTTGAATTATGAAGGGTGGAAATTCCAAACTCAGGATTACAAGTAGGATAAAGGCTTGGACACTTTTCAAAATTATGAGCTTCTCAAAAAAATAAGATGAGAACAAAATGTAACTGTTTTTTTTTTTTTTGGGGGTCGCTCCGTGGTATAATCTTGTCCTAGAGTGCAAGTATATATTTTTTCTAGAAATAAGTAAGTTTAAGTCTAACAAAGGGTGGAGGTTTCATTATGCTGATAAAAATTGATTTCCTTTACACTCGTCATCGGGTTTATTGTAAAGACAACTTTTTATTCATATTCTATTCACTCTGAAAATATGTCATGCATGTCAGAGTGAAACAATATACGTTTCACTGTGACATGCATGACAATTTATTTAAATAAAAACATGTTTGTTTTATTGATATATATGATTTATTTATAAAAAAAAATATGTACTGGGCGCAGTACAAAATATTAAACACAGATTGAACTAAGTTTAACTTGGATATACACAATTTAAATTGAACAACTGGGTAACTTAATAATGTCTATGTTTGTCACTGGGGAGAAAGTCTTTTGGATCCACACTACAAAAGGATCTAATTTTTAATTATAAAAATATTTTGTTTGCACCGCTCGGCGTCCTTATTTCGAAGCTTCAAAAAGTATTTACACTCACATGGAACAAAACATGTTTGTCCTACGCCAGCCATATTGACAGCAGTCAGCTGTTTTGTTGGACCGCCTAATTTTGTAGAAAAATTAAATGTCAGTATGGGATATGTATTGAATTTATTTTAAATTATGATGAAAGTGTGACAGGTAGAAAGGAAATGGTAGACATAGTAGGAATCCATTATGATGGAACAAAATGGGGCCCAATAAAAATGTAGAGACAGTATATGTAACACATATACTGTGACTATGTATTAACTAACTTGGATCGCTCTTCCCAATAAAAGTAATAATAATTTATAACGAGGGAAGTTCTGGGTAAAGGAATTTTTATAGTTATAATCAATACAGGCTTTAGTTTTTGTAACTAATATCATATTAGTATAAACAAATGAGCAAGTGACGTCTGGCTGATTCAACGGTTGATTTGGCAACTTGAAATACAGCAATCATAATAGCCTTATTAAAGTCCGCCCCTTTGGTTGTATTTTTTTTTTACCGAACAGTAATTTTAACTGAAAAGTCGAATAAGGAAATTGTAGTAATTTTTAGTAGTAATTTTTAGATATCTCGAACCACGCTGTTGTCAAAAAATCTAGTTCATACTTATTTGTAACAAAAAAAATCACTGACAGAATACACTCGTAAACCGCTTTAAAACTGCATGCAACCAACAATCGCATTTTAGATACCAAGCAAATATAAATATTTAAATCAACTTAAGCCTTACTATTTTCCTGGTAAGTAGTAAGTTTTGTATTCGAGAAAAAATCATCTATCGAAATTTTTGCAGATATTTGCATGTTAGGGTGACTAGATACCGAAAAATATGTTTTTCGATTTCTTCCGGTCTGTATGCGCTGCATAGCTCAAAACTACTCAATAATCAGTGGTTGTATGGGAATGGAATGGTAACATTTCGTTTAAAATACAATATGATGCTCTAATAAAATGTTATAATTAATAATAAAATATTACTATTGCTTTAAACTGTTATTCCAAACAAACTTTACAAGTTTATTACGTGGAATGTAACATATAACAATAGAAAATAATAATAAAATTGCAATAAATGAAAAAACTTCTATATTATAATTCAATATAATATAAAACTAAGTTGAAATAAATATTTTTAAAAAAACTATTCATTTTTATTTTTATAAAAAATGCATTTTTAATTGTTTTTTAAACCATCGTGCAGAATTGATTCTTTCCCAAAGTTCATTTTTACTGTAATGGTCTGTAATTGTAAGCAATGTCTTGTATCGTGATTATGTAAAGTATTAAGATTTTTTTCCATTATTAATAATGGAGTCTATTAAAATGCAAATTTTAAAATATAAATATTTTGTAAGTTTAAAAATACTTCAGGTTTATATAGGTTCCAAATATGGTAATTTATAAATACATTTTAGAGTTTTATTTTGCAATTTTTTTAAAGGTTTAATATGTGACGAACAAGCAGATCCCCAAATTGAAATTAAATATTGGAATTTAGAATATATTAATAAATAATATATGTTTTTTTTTACGAATTTTAATGGTACGAAATATCTTGCTTTGTATAATACTCCTCTTAATGGAGTTATAGCGATTCTTATACTCTGAATATGATTTTCAAACTTAAGTTTTCATCTATAATTAATCCTAAAAATCTTGTTATATTTGAATATTTAATTTTGTTATTGTTTATTACTATTGGGGAAATACCAGAGTTTATCTTTGTTTTACTTATTAACAAAAGATTAACTAAAATTTAATGAAAGTTTGTGAGATTTAAGCCAGGAACAAATTAATTGTAGATCATGGTGTATATCAAAAAATAATTCATTTAAATAAATATGGTTGTGTCATAGGCAAACAATTGAATATTGCCTTTTAAATTTAATTTAGAAACTGAATTTATATAAATTAAAAATAAAACTGGCCCCAATATTGATCCCTGTGGTAAACTCTTTCTTTTTGTTTACTTATTGCATTATTTATTTGTACAAACTGTCTGCGCTTACTTAGATAATTTTTAAGTAAATTATGACATCCATAACAGCTGTTTCCGTATCCCTGAATCTGCGAAAGCCATATTGTTTATAAAACAGTAAATTTTCATAATTTAGTTTTTGCGAAGAGTAATAAGTTAATTTGTTTAAACATAACGTCAACTAATTAACCTTGAACTTGTGGATGTTTGCGCATTTTTTGTATTATAAATAACAAGGCGGATTCCATTAGCTTCAGACTTGACTTAAGTCTCTTATCCAACCTAAGTCACTTCCGCGCAAAGTACCGACATTGGGAAACACATTCAAGGTAACTACCTATCCTTATATTTCTCAGCCTATACCGTAAAGTAAATCTCAAGTTGTAAACAAAAGAGAGGGGTAATTCTAATTATCTGTGCTTAAGGGTTTTCCCTTAAGTTGTAATTAATTTGAATGAGTACAAAACATTTACCGAATTGATACTGATTAATTTAAAATTTCGCACAACTATACAAAACAAAATAAAAACAATTACCTGCAACACTGCACAGTTCAGTGAGGACAAGGTTTTCAAATATGTTTTTAGTCGGCGCGAATATTGTGATTCTTAATTTATGAACGTGATTTAAAGTTAATTTCAAAAATACTTCAAGAATAGTTTGCTTTAATTTAAATCTTGTATATAATTATTAAGTAATAATTATTAAATGCAATTTTTTGAGAAAATATAAAAATGTTCGTTAGACATCCTCCCCAGTCTTCGATTGTGAAGAGCTATCTAACGGCTGATGTTTAATAATGGTTGATTGTTTAGCTGGATTTGGCCGCTCTAGGGAAAAACACGAAAACAGAAAAATTACTCAAAAAGTAAACACAAATAAAATCAGGAATGTCAATATAAAGATGAAAAATGGTCATCAAGCGATTGAAAAAACGGTAAATTTCCTTTACCCGGAACTTCCCTCTTTGTGAAAATAAATACTGAAATAATTTTTCAGCAAGTCAATTGAATAAAACATTTTTACGTTGAGTGTTCGGAAATTTTATTTGGCCGCCATTTTGTTGCGAGGTCTTGATTTCGTACCACAATTTTACCAGTTAATCACTATATCCCACGAGAATTTGAAATTAATTTAATGAGTAGTTTTTCAGATGCAAGATGTCCCACAAACAGGTGGCAAATTTAACAACCTACATATTTTCTCGGATATCGATAAAGTTCATCCATTTATTGATAGAGGATTCCGGGTTATCTTGAACTGTTTTCTAAAAAGTGTTCCAAGCAAGCATCTAGCGTGCTAGACAAGAATTATTATTTTCCAAGGCTGGAGCAGTTTTTAATTATTTGTATAAAAACCGTTCACAACAAACACAATATCAACAAATTCTTCTTGATAAGCTCTCTCGATATGCTTAAAAATCTACAGGATGTTCTATTAAAAGAAATGTTTTATACCCTGCATAAAAATAAAATAGAGAGTAACTGCTTCAAGTTTTATATACATATTTTTTTATCTAAAACGAAAATTAACGGATATTAGGTGGTGGTACATTTATAACCAATAACCATGTACCCCACTTTCCGCATTTCCTAGGTAAGTAAACTATTTCTACATTCGGCTATGCATGAAAATGTTCCACTTTTTCCCATACATAAAAATGTACCACTTTCGGTATTTCTTAGAAGCGTAGGTGTTTTTTTTTTAAGCCAAAAGAAGACTTTAAAATTTTTAATTTTATTAATTTCCCCCATTTACTTTTAAATGGAAATTTTATATTGTCCTGCATTGGAGCAATTAAAATATGGTCACTTTATTTTAGAAGAAACATTGACATTTCTTTGATCTTGTTTTTATCCACCAACAATAAACCAGTTGTAATATACAGTGCCAAAAGTAAAACACTTGGCAAATAAATAACACCCTGGGGATGCCATATTGATTTTTCGTCATAAAATTTACTCTATGACACTCTACGAATCTAACGACACCTCTCATACTTATACATGAAAATCCATAAAACCATTAAGGCTACGGGATGACCAAAGGAGCAGACACATACATACACCCGCAAAACAATATAAAATTGCTGTTTTTCTTTTATCTAAACTTTTCACTATTTCATTTTATCACATCCAATCCTAATAAAAATAAATCTTAAAGTGTAGAATAAAACTTGGTATTCATATTTTTAGAACAATCTCTTACAAAAATCCCACAACTTTGACAGCTTTAATATCCCACGTTTCTTATTTCTCACTTTCCTAGTATTAATTGTAAATCAGTGCGTAATAATTATTTATTTCCCAAGTCTGATTTTAATTCCTTTTTGTTTATGATTTTATTTCTTGGATATATTGTTACTAATTCTATTTATTTTGGATTTTATCAGATGATAGTCTACTTTATCGTTATTGATTCATTTTTGTCATTATTTATTTCCAGATTCAGGTTTTCAATTTTTTGACCTATATATATATATATATATATATATATATATATATATATATATATATATATATATATATATATATATACGCATAGGATACACTCCATCCATCAGAATGGACATCAGACAGAATCAGCAAGCGAAATCTTACTCTAATATTGTTTTAAAGTCGCTTTAAAATAGAACGTTTCCGCCTCTAGAGTATTAAATATATTTATACACACAAATATATGCTTTTCTATTTTGTTCACCTCCGGACAAAAACGGTGGAACAATGGTAGACAGAGACAACAAGCGATATCTTATTCTAATATTGTTTTGAGAGAACGTTTTCGTCTCTAGAGTATTAACCTTTTCAAAAATATATTACCAGAGGGCTGTATTACACTTTTGGGTTTATATTGGAAAGCGGTTGTCCCTCTGTGTTATATTTAATAGTTAGTTATGAAACTTTCACGGTAAGACTTATAAGTAGAGTAATAATATATCCTTTGGACCACCCCCCCCCCCTCTCTTACGTCCCTGCCCCCCTCAACCTATGACGTCATTTGACCTTAAGGGGGCCCGCTCACTTGACCTTGGGTCTATTTGACCTTAAAATTTTCAAGGTCAACAACCCCTTCTCTTACGTACTTGCCCCTCGCCCTGTGATGCCATTTGACCTTGAGGGTGCCCCGCCACTTTATTTGGTCTTGAAAACTTGAAGGTCAAGTTGATGCCTAGGCCACTTGACCTTGGGCCCATTTGACCTTGATATTTTGAAGATCAAATTGTTTGACATTGAAATGACCTTGAGGATGTTCTGAAGGTTAAATTGTCTGACTTTAAAATGATCCTGAGATTTTTGTGGTGGGAGGTGTTATACGAAATAACCTTGATAATTTTTTGAATGTCAAGTTGTTTGGCCTTGAGATGTGTATGGTTGGTGGGGGGTGCTTTATATTAAGTGATGCGTTTGTTATGTAAATAGGTAGGGGGTGTTCGACCATGAAGTTTACCTCTATAAAAAGGCTTGGTTAGTATAGAAAACTTCATATTGAAACGCGAATCATTTGCAGTGAGAACTCGCTGTCGTACATTGGGAACCCGTGCCCGTGGTGAATTTTCAACTTATTAACGTATTTTTACGATGGATCGCTAGACGAGCAGCTCATTTTTGCTTTGCCTTGAACAAGCCGGCCAATCAATACCTAAAATATGTGTTAGCATATCTAGCAAGGTAAGGTAATTTTTGTGAATTCCTTAAAGCGAAAAGTTTGTTACACGAGTTTAGATAACAAATTTAATTATCTATTATGCGATAAAAAAACTCTATTCAGGACTTGCTTTAGCAGGGCAGTATATTCACTTATCGTTTCAGCCTAAAAAAAGCACAATTTTGTGTGACGCATTAAAACATCGGAAAATATATACTACAAACATGGACCATAATTGCTTATACTTTTTGTACAGTAATACCTAAGATCTGTTAGCGTAGAAAATGTGTAATAAAATTCTTTAATATAGATTGATTCTTTATAGATAATGTTTACATGTAGATTGAATAGTTTTATGTAATTTTCGGTGAAAAATGTATTATTAACGCGGTTTTTCCTCACGTTGCGCAACGTATTTTTCATATATACTTGGCGGACGTATTTTTCTGATTATTTACCAGAAAGAATGGTAAAATCTGTACTAGAGCATACCTATCTAAACTACTGAAGCCAAAAGGATGAACTAAATTATTTAAACCTCGCGATTGTGAATGAAATTATAAATTTGATGAGATTCGAAATTATAAAATATGTTTCGGAAATCAACAAAGCTTTTTTTCGATTATTATGGATATAACACAAGATTTGTTGCCAAAAATTGACCAATTGACCAACTTTTTATAGTTGCTCGATATGGTATACCTACAAAAACAGAAATTCGTGAATCATTTTGGAGTTTAAATTTGTAACCGATTGTACAGAAGCAGGACTTGAAAGTACACCAAATGTCGATTACTTTCCATGTGCTATGTTAAATTTAGTTTTGAACTACACAGCTAAACATATTTCCGAGGGCCACAATTTTTTGACAATTTAGAAATAATACAAACTTTTTTGAATATCATAATACTTTAAGCTATTTTTTGTATTAGTTGTTATCTAAACGACAAGCAATTGTCAGTTATTTATAGAGGCTTTTTTAAAATTCGAGGGCAACCCATGCGTCTGATTGGTCTAAATATGTAGCTATAACATCAATTCTTAACGCTATATTTTATATAAAAATAATCACTTTCCCAGGTTTCCATTCAATTATTTTTGAGAATCCAAAGAATAATCATCAGACGATCTATATTATTCATTAAGAGCGCCCCAAATACTTTTTTCCCACTTGAATATTTCGGAAATACATGATTTTACATAATATTTTTTCATTGAAATTGTTGAAAACTGATAAAAATTATTTCTGCAGATTTTACCAAATCAACGACTCCTTTTGTACTTTATTCTCATTATAAACTTAAAGAGAGAAATTTTGTACTCTGTCATGCAATTTTTTTTGTGTCAGATAATGTTTTTTAATAATTCCTTAATAATTTCACAAATATAATAAAATCAGCTATTTACACAAAAATATGGTTCGATGTACTTTGCCCGAAACTTCACTGGCCCGAACAGGCAATGTTCCGAAAAATCACTGGCCCGAAATTTCGATTTACCTCAATGATTTAAAACAGACACTGGCCCGAACAGTCAAAATTCCAAAAATTTGGTCACTTGACTGTAAATGCGCGAAAACAGGCAATGGCCCGAAACTTCGTTTTACCTCAGTGATTAAAAACCGCTATTGGCCCGAACAGGCAAAATCCCGAAAGAAGGACGCCTGTATGCACGCCCATGACGGCGCTGTCGTCGAGATACTCCTATCGTTGTTGCCAAACTGCTTGTTGCTGCTGTTGATATTACTTATTAGTTGATCATCTCATGGTTTTCTTGCTCAACATTTACTATTCGTTTGTTCTGAATGTGATAAAATGTTTTGTTTCCTTGGTTATGAGATTTATATTATTGTAATAATAACAGAGTTTTTATTAAAGCACATTTTAAACTTCCAACACTTAAAAAAAGATGGATTTTTTTTGACGTTTATTAGTTATTCACTGGACTCTTTTTAATTCATGTATCTATTTAACAGTATCGATTACTTGACAGTAAAAAGTGCATTGTGGCAAAAGCAATTTACAAAAAGAGTTTTACAACAACAACATTTTGCCAAAAACGTTTATTAAAAATTACATTAAATATTGCTGATTAAGAAATACGTTTTAGGGAACACTATTCCAGAGTCAATCATATTAAATTATGCATTAGAATCCATTTACGACCGATTTTGGTCAAAGAAAGCGACTTATCAGCCACAGAAAAAAAGGTGCTTTATATTGACTGGGATTTAGCATTGCAGAGCATAATTAAAAACACTAATCTTTATAAATTTTGAGCCGGTATTAAGAAACACTTTCCTCTCACTACGAAAGATCTATTAAAGTGTTAATTTGATTTTCCGGTTGTATCTATGAAAACAAGGAAATAGAGAAATAGATTAAAAGTAAATTTTGATAAAATATTAGTCAGCACATTGGTGACATATATAATTGACAAGATTTAGAAATAATATAATAATTCCACAATATTCTAGTTCAGTAACTTATAATTCTCTTTATCATTTTGGAAAATGTCTATAAAACAAAATACCTGATAATATAAAGCAAAGCCCAATAAAAAAAATTCAATTCCTAATTAAAACATTTTCGAAGAATAGATCTAAACGTATGGAAAATAGTACTTATGTATGTATTATATATTTATTATTCTCTTATTTTAATATTATATTAGTTTCTGTTCCATTGTTTGACGTGTGTATATGTATATATTTGAGTATATGCCAGTTAGTCTGTTAATAAAAGTCTAATAAAAAAGTAGGTATTGTTTCATTTTTTAAAATATAATTGGTGTGTTAGTTTAAAATAATAAAATGTTAGT
The DNA here is from genome assembly GCA_030620095.1 of Kuschelorhynchus macadamiae. Lineage (NCBI taxonomy): Eukaryota > Metazoa > Arthropoda > Insecta > Coleoptera > Curculionidae > Kuschelorhynchus > Kuschelorhynchus macadamiae. Next base: position 37,459 of record JAUTXW010001984.1, read on the forward strand.
TCAGATTTTAAAAAAATCTGCCTTGAGCAAGAAAGAAATAAGATTTTACAAAAATAAGAAACATGTTTTCCCTTTTTAATTTACACAAAAAATCCAAATCCATTCGAACCTATGTATATACATCAATTACTCCGGGATGGTTTGAACTATTTAGACGAAATCTGCAAGTAATATTCAGTATATTGGTGTGGTTTCATAACAAGCATACTGGAAAAACGTTAAAATTTACGTTACGCGATGTAATAATGGTAGCGTTCACGATCTTATCAGCAAATAACATACATATATAGGGCTATTTTTGTTAAATCTGACTTTTACAACAAAACTCCTCTAAATAGAATTAAAAAGGATGAAATAAAAAAAATAAGTCCGTCTTCAAAAAAATGTACTAAAATTTGAAAAATATTTTATTCCATTATTTAGTTAAAAATTGTATTAAAATTATTATTAATTACTCCTAATAGGCTATATATTTATACTTTCAAGCGATCCTTTTCTAAAAATAAGTTGTCTAGCCTGAATTTGCAACTTTCAATGCCAAATATTCATGAATTGTATCCTATCGCTAAAATAGGCTTTGTATTGCTTTTCGAATAACTTCTTTTATTGTCTAAATTTGATGTGCCCTATAAGCAAAGTAAAATTTAAAACTCATTTAGGAGATAATAATTGGTTACTTCCAATATCATTACAGAGAGATGATACATACCAACAATTTTTTTTAAATTAGAATTACTTAATTTACAACTTACATTAACATGTCAAGTTAAAGATTTGTATAGCACTGAAGGTGAATCCAGTGAGCGATAGAATATTTATAAATAAAATAGAACCCATAACAAAAAAGCACTAAAAAGTAAAAAATAATATTTTATTCTTTATTGAAAATTTAATTTTATGAAGGAAACTAATTCCTGATTACTTAATCAAAAACATACATTTATATATTGAATGTCTACATATTTACCACATTAAATAGGCACGGTATTTTATTGCTTTTCTTATTTCATCCTTATTAGTTCTATTTACACAAAGTTTTAGAGCTTAAACTTGGGTTAAAATTTTGAAGGCCCCTAATAAAATAAACTAGCTGGCCCGGCAGACCTTGTTCTACCTTTTTCGTTAGATGACACGATAAGTTTCTAGTGGAATTAGAAGAATATGGGGCACATTCACCATATAGTGCAGAAATGTTATTGAAGGAAAACATATTGGTTTTATAGAAAACATATCAATAAAACAATGTTGAGAGGTCACTGTAACCAGACGATTATTTCAGAAAAAAACATCTTGTAAATTGGTGCAGTATAACTCTCACGGTCCATTGAATATGAAATTTTGCCAGAATCACCATATTAATATTACAGAAATGGCAAGATTTAAAAAGATAAGTAAAATTAAACTTCGTGCCATTAAGTCTCTGTTTGCCTTGTTCATTTGAGTATCTGCCAATTAGTCTGTTAATTAACGACTTCAAAAAAGAAGGAGGTTATCAATTCAACACTGTATTTTTTATGTATGTACACGATTACTCCTCGATGGTTTGACCAATTTGGATGAAATTTTCAAGGCATATTTAGGATATTGCTTGAGTGGCCCCATAGCAAGCATATTAGAACATCTTAAAAATGGCGTCATTTTAAATGGGTATCTATGTTTTAGATGTTTAAGCAAGAGCCGGAGACAGTATACCAGAAGACAAGTTATAGTTTTAATATTTGGATCAAAGATATAGGTCCTTAAAATTAGGACCCATATATTCCGCGCAAAAACAATTATTGCATATTGCTTCCCGTGTAACTGGAAGTACCTAGGTCAAAAATTTTAAAGGGAACCCTGTATATATTTTTACGTCATTCGATAGCGCGAAAAATTCCTCTTTTAGTGACAAAATGGCGGCGGAGGAGATATTTTTTCTAAAATCAATATAGCTGTGCTGTGTCGTCACCGATCGAATTTTCGTCAAGCAACCTAATGAAACGGCAAACGGTTGATAAAACATGTAAAAATTTCGATTCATCTCCTATTTTGAAACGTTTTAGTAGTTCTTTTCAATGACATTTTGATCTTTATCGAAAATTTTAAATAGATATCGATATTTTTTTAAAATTAACATTAAAGTATAAATCAGGATCTAAAATAAAATGATAAATGCCTGACACACTACACCTTTATTTTTTATTTCCAAGCACAAACTGAAATCATTCAGAGATATCTTTTTCGGTATAAACAAATACCAACTTTTACATAAAATATTTAAACCTTTTTTAGTATGATTGCTATTTTCACATTTCTTGCAACTATTTTGGTTTATACATGAGAGCATCAAATTGACAGTAACATACTACTTATCGATATCTATGGCGAATGTAGGATAAATACCAGACAAGCGAAGGAGTTATATCAAGAAAGATTTCCAGGGCGTGACGCTCTTTCCAGAAATTATTTTCCATGGTTAGTTTAACACATAAAAAAATGAAAATAAAATAATGCAGGTGAAGATGCTAATGCCTTTATAGTCAGCGGAGATTATCACTTATACGAAAATGAGAGGCGCTTAAATTAGCGTAATTGGTTTTTGGGAAATTTTAATGTTAATACAGTATTCCACCATCAAATGCTCTCCACAGATGAATCTAGATTTACCAATCTCGGTATGTTCAACAGACAAAACACTCACTGTTGGGCTTGAGAAAATTAACGACTCGTAAAAAGAAGGTGTTTTTCAAGAGCGTTTCGGGGTGAATGTTTGGTTAGGTGTAGTAAGGCTGAACGTCAGACCATTGTATTTGGGATTCCTTCAAAACCAAATTAAACATTTTTTGAAAAACTTGCATTTAGATGTGAACGATGGAATGATGTTCCAACAAGATGGCGCTCCAGCTCATAATTCAAAATCTGTAACAATGAACGATTTGGGGAGAATGAGTTAGGTACTATACAGTTTAATTCGATGTCCAGCCAGTGGATTTCTCTATATGGGGTTTTCTCAAAGATAAAGTGTATATATCTCCTCCCTCATCTTTAGAGATCCTAGAAAATCGAATAAGACAATTAAGCTATTGATATGATTTTGGAAGAGTATTTAAGGAACTTACTAAAAATATCAGAATTCAATTGCGTCAGCAACAAGGCGGTCAGCGGTTAGAATATTTGACTGAATGAGTTTTTTTAAATCACAGTTTATTTATTGTATATATTGGAATGATATCTATGATTTTTTCTTTGGAAATAAAATCAAAAAGTGTAGTGAGTCAGGCATTTATCTATAGATACCGACTTATAATTTATTGTTAGTTTAAAAAACCTGCCATTTTTTATTTAAAATTTTCGATAAAATTCAAGAGGAAGAATGTCATTTGAAAGAACTACTAAAACGTATCTTAATAGGAGATGAATCGAAATTTTTGAATGTTTCTACAAAAAATAAAGCGCTTCCTTTATTTGCCGTTTTATTGAGTTGCTTGACGAAAATTCATCGATGACGTACAGTGCCGCCATATTGATTTTAGAAACAATGTCTCCTGCACCGCCATTTTGAAAAGAAATATCTACTTGTGACAAGTCATCGAAAAGGGAATTTTTCGTGCTATCGAATGACGTAAAAATATATATAGGGTTCCCTTTATAATTCTCGACCTAGGTCTACTTCTGGTTACACTGGAAACAATATTAAATTGTTTTTCCACGTCACCCGGTATATACGTTCACCATATCAACATTGAAAATTTGATTCATGGATAAAACTGCACTACTCTAGTAGAAATACTCATCTTTATTATTTAGTATGTACTATAGGAATCAACTGGCATTTAAATGGTAGTAAAACAAATTATATTATTTTTTATTTACAATACGAATTTCCAAACTTTGATCTTACATTAAATGGCGTTGTTGGGTACATAATACTAAATTTCTGTGTTTGATGTTGAAATCCCAACTAAACCCGACTAACTATGCGATTAATAATCTAACAAATATATTTTAACCAAAAGATCTACTAAATATATACTATTCGCTGGCCTACAGTCATCTCAGCTACTGTATCCTATATTGCAGTCAATCAACAGAATCGATGAGAATTTTCATTTTCCAAAAGCGCGTTCTGAGAACGATATTTTCTATGAGCCCATTAGAATCTTATAAACAAATATTTCAACAATTTAAATTCTGACTCAATTAGGTATATTAATACTGAAAGCTCTGGTATTTGTGAAGATACCCAGAAGGATTCCTTACTGCCCCTTCTGTTCGTGTAAGGCTAGGGTTGCCATATTCTGAAACTTGAAATAACGTACATTTGTCGCTGGCCAGCGCATTCGTCATTCGGTAAATAGTGATTTAATCAAGTTTAGACAATATTTTACTAATAAAATTCAATTTTAGAAAACATATTATGTGAACAATATTAATAAATAAAATTCAACGCAATCTTCGAAAATTTAAAATAATAATTAATATTTAGGTATCAATTTGGCAACTAAAATAATAAAAAGGTCTTACTGAAGATTCTTTACGGATGTAGGAAAAATAGTGTATATTACTTGTGTGAAAAAGATCCATTTTAAACTAGAAAGACTTTTGCATTCAGCTAATACCTGCTAGTCTGAAAACTTGCTTTCAGTACTTATCTAATATACTATAAGACTACTCTAAAGAGTAATTCTATATAATCACATTTCCACATTTCTAATTTATAAATTAACTTTTGTCGCTTAGGTAAATTGATGAATAGGACTTGAATTTACAACCTCTGAGAACACAGACATAGCACAGCGTATTATATTTGAGCAACTGACTAAAAAAATTGTGTTTTTTTTAAATAATTAAAAACTTAACTGATTTTTTCGGGACTCCAGATAAAGTTACTTTAAACATTTTATTATAATATTTTAATTTTAAATAATAAAAATAAAAAGTTGTAAGAGCTATGGCAAAAAAAGCAGGTATCATCTTACAGTTATTTCTACTTAAAAATCATATGTATCTATTTAAATAAAACATTTTTAATATGTATATATTATTCTCTCATTCTTCATCAATATTTACGTCATCTATAATTGTAATATTTTCAAAAAAAAATTCATTCATTGAATTTTATACAACGAATCAAGTTTTAATTTTTATAAACAACCGAATAAATAGGCCTTTTCATATTTTCCAAATAATACATACAATTATTAGGTCGACTCCCGAAATAGTTAATTCTGATACAACTCTTACTAGTAAATTAACAAAAACATCATTTTTTGTGACCTAGCTCAAACTAACTGCCTTCAATAAGCAGTGACATTACTGATTATCACAACCACCCATATAACATTTTTATCATATATAAACTCCTAAAATAATTATGCTGGGATATTCAATGGTGCCTCAAGAATAAAAATATGTATTTTCAATTGAAAAGGTAGCGAAATTATACAAAATTAATGATGATGCCAGTAGTTTTACGACATTTTTTGTAACTAAGAAATTTTTGATATAATTTAGAGATCCCACTTCAACATACAATAGAATTAGAAACAGATACACAATACACTATTTAAAACTTAATAAAAGATGAAAATAAATATTACCTGTGATTCCTTTAACAATGAAGGTAGGAATCTGTTATTGCTCATACATGACAGGACAGGACCAAAATTGCTTGAAGTCAAATGGTTCTTCCTTGTACCTAATCAGGTTTCATTTACTGACTGGACTACTGTTTTCCTGCATATTCCAGAAACTCTTTCTTCACATATTTTCAAAGCCTTTTGTGAAAACACAATGCTCTCAAAGTCAACTATTTTTTTTTGCACAACTGATTTCTCTTTGAGAATCCATATGAATCCTACATCATTTTGAAACTGGCCGAAGTGGTCTTTCAAATTTTTGACTGTGATATCCCTTATGTTACCTTTAACTGGATTTTACTGTTTTCTGCAAAACAATTCATCTATTGTTTATCCTATTTCCTGGGTCGGTTTTGTTATTGTTTCATGCACAGGATACCTCGGTTACGGATATAATAATATGTTACAGAAATATTAGTAATGATGACACGACACCATAACTGACCTCTAGGGCATGTACACGTAGATTCCTCAATGTCATGGTCCTTATCCAGTTTAATCTGCAAATAACAAATTCGAAAATGAGATTGCCAAGAAAACATATTATTGACAAATATATAAATATATTGAAAATAAGTAAGAATGATTCAAAATTAAATACCAATTTTTAACAATATTGATGTGCCTAAAATGTACAAAGAATGCTTACCTCAACCTTGTAAACACAATTTCTCATGGCTGAATGAATAGGTAAATATATCTTTTGATTACAGGAAGAAGGTCCAGATCAGAAAATATATCTTTCACATAGTTTGATTCTACTGCGTTTTCTCAATTATTGTGGAAAATCTCGTAATCATCTAAAAAAAATAAAAAAGAAATCATAATCCTTCTTTAAAAAATACATATATTTTATGGTCATTTAAGCAAAAAATCAGGGTTTTATTATAGAAACCAACAATATAAATTTGTAGTTATTTTTAAACATACTTACATTTATATGAGAAAAAATTAGAAACCAGCAAAAATAAACGTCTAACGTAACCTTATTCCTAAGTTACTTTAACAATTTAAAATTACAAACACACAATCTATGTCCTATACACAAACCAAACGCGAAAGCTTCTTATAAGTAAAACTTGACAACACAGCAGCCTTGTTTGATATTTCCAGCCAGTAGCGTAGGTTTTTTTATTAATTTTCTTTTTCGATATTTGAAGTTTCGGGCCATTGCCTGTTTTAGAGCATCCACAGTCAACTGCTCGGATATTCGGTATTTCGACTTTTCGGGCCAACAGCGATTTTTAACCACTGAGGTAAATCGAAGTTTCGGGCCAGTGACTGATTTTATGCGTTCTCCCACATCTGCTTGAATTTTCGGGATTTTGCCGGTCCGGACCAATGCAGTTTCGGTACAATAACTGTTCGGGCCAGTGAAATTTCGGGGTAAATACGCACTACCAAAAATATCTGTTTTAAACGAAGTTTAGAGTCATATATTAGAGTGTAAAGCATCCATGTAGTTTACTGTTTCAAGCGAAGTTTAGAGTCATATACATACTGAGTAAAGCTTCTATGAACAACATTTTGATATCTCACCAAATAAGTAATAAATGGGCTACCTTAGGCTGTTGTTTTAATATTGTTAGTTGTAGTATTCGCACGACCGTTGGATTGCCACATTTTTGCAAAGTGAAAAAAGGAAATGGGACTTTACGAAAATTTGAAACAGGGGGAGGGGAGCAGCGTGTCTGTGGCTCGCTGATAACAAATCACTACTTTGAAAAGCTCTTTTAAGATCAAAATAAGATAAAGTCTAAACTAGGATTTTTTCTATTTTTTTTAATTTCTAAATAAAGTTGCCGATTCTAAGCAAAAAAATTATGCTTAACATGCTATTGCCTAATTAAATTTGAAGGAATATTTTTATTAGATTTTGCTGCCTCCAAAACAGCATTATTATTTTTTATGGAGTCATAAAATTCCTGACAACTTTCTTTAAAATTTAAATAAATTGATAATTCTGAACGAATTAGTTCTATAGAACAACAATTTCTTTCGTCTCGCCATTTGATGGTCACCACAGAAAAAAATCGTTCAGAACATGCCGCACTGGCAGATAATACACTTAACAAAAATAAAATTAACGAAAAAAGTTAACAGCATTATCAAAACTATTAAAAAGAATTCGCCATTTTTTTCGTGTGTTTAAATTTAAAAGATCGTTTTTCAGTTTCTTGGTAACTTTCAGAAATCTGCATCACTTCATCAAAAAGCTGGTTTACATTGATTTGCAAGTTTGGATTGTTAATTTTTTCGATCTCCTCAAAATTTGAAATTAATCGAAATTTTATTGTTAAATTTACTTTGCCAACTGTCATCAGAAAAGTCATACCATTTTTCAATGCATTGGATAGATCCTTGGTAAATTGCATTAAACTCACTATTTAGTTTATTCTTGCTGGTCGGGTCAAGATATTTCAACTTAACTTTAGATTCAAAGCCATAAAAATTGTTTTCGGACGAAGTCACGGAGAATCAGTGTAGTGCCGTGCTGCTGGCTGCTGGAGATAATTCAATTAGGGAAAATACGTAAATAAAAAGGACATTTTAGAACAAAAAAGTTACAAGGACAATTTGTTTTAAAAAAGGACTGTCCTTTTCAAAAAAGAACAGGTGGCAACCCTACACGACCGTCACAATATTTTTCTAATTATCTCAGAAATCATTGTTAAATATAAACCAACATTTTAGAAAACACCTCTAGGTTTGGTTAATTGGTACTCATAACTATATCCCTTATATAATTCAAAGAGGCTCAATTTTGAATGCTAACATCATATTAAATGCAATAAAACACAAAAAACCTTTTTCCGCATTAAGTAATAAAGCTTTAATTTTATTTCGTGATAACACCGTTAAAAAAAATGATAGTTATATATACAGGGTGTTTCACGAGGAAAGAAAAATATTCTAAGAATGTGTTTGGAAGGTCGAAACAATTAAAAAGAGAGAGAAGAGCCATGAATTGACTTTGACATTTCAACGCCAACTAGTTAAAAACCATTTGAAGTAATAATTTAAGGATATGAAGGTGTTAAAGCAGTATTTAAATTATTACTCAAAAACGATGTATCAGACGAAAAAAATAGACAGATCTGTTTCCTTTAGAACATATTACTAATTAAGAAAAAGTTATTAATTATGAAGAAAAGCAGTGTTGTCCATTTTTTTCTGTGAAAAATGTCTCACTATGTATTGTCACCCACGCCACTGGCCAAACTATTAGAAATAATTTTGTTCCAAAAGATACCCCTTTATGTCATAGAAATGCATATCAAATTTCAATTTGATATCTAAAATCGTTTCCGAAATATAAGAAACGAATTTTTTAAATTTTCTTTTACACCCTGTATCTCGGAAACTCTGCATTTGCGAACCTATAACTATATAATTTTTGAATTTTTTTGACTTCCCAAACACATTCTTAGAATATTTCTATTTCCCCCCGAAACACCCTGTATAATGTATGGAGAATATATTAATATCTAATCAAAAAAGTAATATGGCTTCCTATTAGGAAAGTTTTAGAGTAGACTCTCCGAAGAACGATAGTACGGTAATATGGAGGCAACGCCGGTTCTCCCTCAATAATGCGGGTGCGCGGGATGAGAGGTCTGGTGTGAAATACCCTCCCTGTTTCCGTTATCTTCTCCGGGGCTTCGAAATGGTGGAACATAATATAGACGACCAAAAGAGAGGATAGATGTGGTTGTAATAATCACTCTTTTATTTCAAAAACATATACTTTTGTAACTATATCATTAACTAAGATCCTGCGTTTTGACTAGTCTATGTGCATATATTAAGTATTTTTTTTAAATTCTTGTGAGTTCCCAAAAATCGGTTTTTGAAGTACATGGAATTTAAATTATAAAAATGTCGTTTTGTGTCAGTTCTTATGCAAACTACACACAAATGTTGGTTATTTAGAGGGTATTTTTTTAAATCTACGTGCATCCCACGTTTTGATTGGATGTACTTTTAAGTTGAGAATTGACACATTTTATTATTTTAAATGTGGAAAGGAGCTCTAGAGCATTGGGGAGTTCTTGTTGATCGTTCTTAAATGTTCAAGTACATTTTTACGATTATTAACAATTGTATGATAAATAAACTTTAAACAAATTGCTATATTGTATGTCTGTCTGTTGATGTGTCTGTTTTTGCGCCTGTCTGTGTGTATGTGTGTTTGTGTGTCTCTCTGTCTGACCGTTTGTCTGTGTATTGTGGATGAAAAAGAGGGTTTAAAACACCGAACTTCTATTTTATGTTTTTTCTTTTTATTATTTTATATTTTTATTATTCACCAATCTCGGTATCGCTTCAATATCGAAATATGCTGTTTTTCGAATGAAATCCACCTCAATGGCCAAATCTGTTATAGCTTGCAAAAAAAAATTAGAAAATTAGAAAATGCTGCTGAGGACATGGTCGTGAAAGAAAAGACCTTTCACATTTTTGGAGTATTTATTTTTTACAATAAAAACAAAAAATACACATGAGATATGTAGGAGACAAAAAAGGCGTATTTTTAAATACATTTCGATTGGTATTCGTATTTTTAATTATATTTGGATTTGAAGAAGGGATAAAAAAATACTACGGGTTCGGTAAAAAAATGTGCGGAAAGCATGAAAAAGTTGCGTGGTTTGGTAAATCTGAAGAAATTGTAGTTTGTTAGTTTTATTAATTTATATAAAAAAATATAGGTGTGTAACGTGTTAATAATTATCTAATAATTGCGAGTCTGAGATATGAAAAAAATCTGTTACAGCTTGAAAACAAAAATTAGAAATTTGGCTTTCTAGAACCAGTATTTAAATTTGTTAGTAAGTAGCTTTCACAAAATTCTCAAGAGAAAGTAACTTTCACAAAAATTCCTTAGCTTTAAAGCGTTAAAACCAAGAAAAAAATGTAAAATTTGACGTTCACCGTAAAGTTATTGTGGCGACCATTTGGAGGGCATAAAACGCGATTAGAAAGTGCAGAGTTACCAGGGACGTGCGGTGAAATTTGGGACAAAGGATTACAGTAATTGCTGAGGGAAGGTTTTAATCAATGGTGTACCATATATATTAAAATATTTGATACTTCTTTATAGGTAGTACTTTTATTTAGTTTTATTTTGTTAGAAACTAACAGCTGTTTCTGTTATTGAGTTATTGGCTTTTTTGAAAGAAATAGATTTAACAAACGCATATTCAGAGGTAGTTAAATTATGTGGGTTAGTGTTGACCATTCCAGTTACATACTAGTGCCTGGGTAGAACGTAGTTTTTCTGCGCTTAAACGAATAAAGACTTAGGTATACGCCGAATTCGACAGGACAAGATCGTCTTTCCCATGTGTCCCTGTTGGCAATTGAACCAGACAATGTAACAGCAACCGTGTTTTTACGACGGAATTATAGATAAGTTTGCAAAAAAAGATACAATACTATAACTACTTTACAAGCAGATATATTTTGAAAAGTTGCTTCCTTTGTCCCAAATTTCACCGCACATCCCTGGTAATCCTGCACTTTCTAATCGCGTTTTTATGCCCTCGAAATGGTCGGCGCAACAACTTTACGATGTCAAATTTTACATTTTTTTTTTGTTTTAACCCTTTAAAGCTAAGGTATTTTTGTGAAAGTTAATTTCTCTTGAGAATTTTGTGAAAGATATTCACTAAAGGTTGTGTGTGGTCTATAAAACGACTAATATCGCTTTGCTGTTGTACAATTGGCTACAAATTTAAATACTGGTTCTAGAAAGCCAAATTTCTAATTTTTGTTGCAAGCTATAACAGATTTTTTCATATCTCAGACTCGACTGAAATCCAAATTATTAAATAATTATTAACACGTTACACACCTATATTTTTTTATATAAATTAATAAAACTAACAAACTACAATTTCTTCAGATTTACCAAACCCCGCAACTTTTTTGTGCTTTCCGCACATTTTTTACTAATTCTAATAATATCCTGACCCAAAAGTAAAAAAATATTTTAGAGGACAATAATTCTAATCCTATTGACGAACCAAATGACGAAATTTTAGAAGACATGTCTAAATTTAAAGATTACTTGGGTATAGGATCTTCAAAAAACAAATCATTCAATATCTCTTCTCAAAATTCTAATTTAAATTTAGTAGGCGTTGTAGTAAACCAGTATTAGTAACTGAGGAATTAAGCAACTGGGAAACGATTGATAATCTCTTAGAAACTAATTCTGATTTAGATATATTACAATTTAATGAAGACGAACTTTTAGAGGTTCACTCACAAAATTTAGAAGACATGACAAAATCGAAAGACTATTTTCAATTCAGAAGATTTTCATTTTAATTTTGATACCATACCTTGCGTTAACAATTTGCAAGATTTAAACGTTACTGAAAATGTTTCAAATTCCAAATTTTCTGTTGACCTTTTTACCAACAATTGTTCTAAAGAACCCACTTTCTGTGATAATAGGTCACCTTCTGGTTCGGATTTCTCAGTTGGGCGAAACAATGACATTTTCAAAAATAATTCACCTCCGAATTCCCCTTCTGTTTTATCTGATTCTGATATTTGCGGGCAGAGAAGTTTAATTTTTCTCCAATGGTCCCAGTATAGTGATATTTCCCAGACAGAATTTACGCCTAATGAAAATACAAATTTGCAACTATGTTCTCCAGAACCATTTTCTCTAAAACCAAAAACACCTGAGCAATTTTATTTTCATAGGACAAATTCGACAACAGACAAACGATGCGTCAAAAAATTCATTTTGGCATTCAAAAAAAAACTAAAAGTAGGGAATCACGGATTACTTTGCCAAAATTAAAATCTTTTGGCTTTTGTTTAAACAACTTGTTTGATTCCCAGTTAAAAAATAATTCCATCGATAAGGAACAAGAGAAAATTTGGAATAGAATTAAATGTATATTTGATGGGTGGGCAGATTCTATGGATTAAAAAATTTTCACATTTTTTTTATCGCCCCCTCACCCCTATAACCTTTTTTAAAATCCTATTTAAGTTTTGTTCCTACAGTTTTAACTCAGTACGTAAGAAACTTAATGACTGCTTCCCAAGAAGAGAAGTAGTTAAGGCACATTTTTTTTTTTACTTCAGCCCAAAATTAATCTTAAATGTTTAAACTGTAACAAATTTTTAACTAGAAGAGACAATTTAATTCGTCACATAAAAAATTAGTGTATAAAAGTATCAGCAAGGGGCAAACAACAACTAGAAGTTTTGGAAAATTCATCGGAGCAAGGATTGAAAAAGAAAGAAGGTAAGAGTTTATTTTTTATAGTATATTCTACGTTTTTTTTTACGCCTGGCAACGCAAAGCAATACATTGTTTTTAAAACTAATAATACCTATTACTTTATTTTATATATTGAACTTGTAAAATTTTTCAATACTCAATACAGAGTGTTTTCAGTTAAAGTGACGAAATTTTATTGGTATTCGTTTTATTAAATATAAGTATGCTATTACGATTGCAAATTTAACTATTTTACATGTAAATTTAAGTCACGATTTGCAGTTTTAGTCATTTTAAAGCGTGAAATTTTCTATGAAATATTGACAGCAGTGACTTCACTATTTTAAATCTATTTTTGTGTCACTGCAGCACTGTAAACGTATTTTGAATTTACTTGGTGAGTGTCTATTATAATTTTAAGTTATTTAGAGAATGCTCTTGTTTTAGAAAGCAACAAATATTGTGAACATTGTAAGAAATCTATTAAAACATCCCTATGGGGTAGCCACCTTCGAACCAATACACATAAGAATAAAATAGCTTTGAGTGCCGAAGAAAGTGGAGTAGAAATTATTAAAACTGCTTTTGATAAAAGAATCATATCATACAGAATTTTATCAGAAGCGAAGTAAACATTCAACTCTTTTTCAATGATATATCAAACAAAATTAGAAGCTTAATAGAAAAATTTCTTGAAACACATATATGCTTAAAATTAAATATGGAATTATTTGGCATTTACTTCAATCCTGGTAACGGAGTTCACGCAATCAAGTCATTCAAAACTCCTTTTAAAGTTATTTGTACCAGCTCAGATATTATATCGAACATTAACGAAATGTGGGAAATAATAGACCAAAAGGCTGATGATTAGTAGAAAAAAATTCAGGTAATTTTTTAAATATTTTAAAACCATTTTATATTTTATTAAAAATCATAAAAAATCTAATATATTCTAATACATTTTTTGTTGCAGAATGGGTTGTTTTATATAATAATATAATCCACTGCGTTCTTCTTCCTACATTCCACTACCGGAAGAAATCGAGTTTAAGCGAGCTGTTTTTAACCTTCGAAATCAGGGCCATTATTGTTTGGCGTGGTGTGTGATAGCTGCATTGTATCCTCCAACTGGACTGGAATATGAAATCTAATTATATCCGCACTTCGAAACAGTCTTGGATACTTCAGGTATTGACTTTCCTATAGCTTTCAAGGACTTTAAAAAACTTTAGGTTGAGTTATGAAGTAATAGGTTCTCTACATTATTCAAAATCTAAAAAACCAAACCATATTAATTAGTGATGATGATGGGAATTTTCATTACCGTTATATTTCTGATTTAAGTAGATTAATATCAAGTTAAGTTTCAAAACAATGAAAAAAAAATATCTATGTGATGGATGTCTTCAGTATTTTAGTTCAGAAGAATATTTAACTAGACTTAATACTTTTGACTGCGTTAAGAATAAATTTACCATCAAAAGATTATAAAGAAGACAAATTTGGGAAAAACGTACCGTGACATATTCTTAAATTTGAAAATATTAAAAACCAAATGAAAGTTCCTTTTGTCATATATGCCGATTTTGAATGTGCACTTAGGTTTAGATAAAACTTACACTGCAAAAAAATTTGAACATGTTCCTTATTCATTTGCATATTACTTAAAATGTTCGTTTGATGATAATGTTTCGAAGCTAGAATTATACAGAGGTCCTAATTGTGCTCAAGTGTTCATAAATTTTCTAGAAAGGGAGGTTCATGGCATATATTAGGTATTTAGGTAACTTTAAAAAAATGGAAAAATTAACTGAACTAGAAAAATTGAGCTATCAGTATTCAAGCGAGTGTCACATTTGCAACAAACTATTTGAAAATGAAAAGTGGCAGACCATTGCCATTTAATCGGAAAATATAGAGGAGTTGCACATTCCTTGTGCAACTTAAATTATAAGCAACCACATTTTATTCCATTCATATTTCATAATTTAAAAAATTACGTTTTCCATTTATTTAAAAAATATATATGCCACAGTCAAGAGCAAATGTCGGTAATAGCACAAAATAAAGAAAAATATATTTCCTTTCAGAAACATATAGAAGTAGACAATTATTATGACCGAAAATTGGGATTAAAAAAAAGAAAGTATATAAATTTAAGATTTATTGATTCTTTTCAATTTTTACCTTATTCCCTTGCAAAATTATCTGAAAAGCTAAGTGATAATCAGTGTAAAGAAGCTCATAAATATTTTACTGATATTGAAAAATTGAAATATATTCGACTAAATAGGGTATTCCGTACAGTTACATTAAAGATTTTACAAAATTAAATAAAACCGCATTACCTGAACAAGAGGAATTTTATGACGACTTGACGAATGAACATATTAGCGAAGAAGAATATGAAAGAACAATAAAATTGTGGAAATTATTTAACTGTAACAACTTAGGTGATTATTCTGATATTTATCTAAAATCAGATGTTTTACTCTTAGCAAATATTTTTCAAAATTTTAGAATAACTTGTATGAACACCTATAAATTAGACCCGGCACATTATTATACATTTCCCGGTTTGAGTTTTGATTCCTCTATACGCTATACAGGTGTTCAATTAGAACTTCTGACGAACTCTGATATGTTACATTTTTTTTAAAGTAGTGTGCGAGGTGGTGTTAGTACTTGCGCATGTAGAAAAGCCGTTGCAAATAATTTATTTCTTTCTGATTTTGATCCTTTAAAACCTACTAATTTTATTATGTATCTCGATGCTACCAATCTTTATGGATCCGCAATGTCTCAATATCTTCCACAAAAAAATATCATATGGCTTTCAAAATCAGAAATAGACAATTTAGATATTACAAACCTTTCCGGCTCTTCTGAGAAAGGCTCTGTCCTTGAAGTTGATTTGGAATATCCCACGGACTTGATGCTCATAATGACTTTCCTTTTTGTCCTGAAAATTATAAACCCCCCAATTCTAATTGCACAAAGTTAATACCAAATTTAAAAGATAAAGTAAAATATGTAATTCATTATACACTTTTAAAACAGTGCATTGAACATGGATTGAAATTAACTAGGATACATAGAGTTTTAGGGTTTACTCAGTCACCATGGATCAAACCGTATATTGACTTGAATACAAAACTACGGAATGAATCTAAAAATGAATTTGATAAAAATAATTATAAATTAGTAAATAACAGTATATATATGGAAAAACTATGGAAAATGTCGATAAAAAAATTGACATAGGGTTAGTTACACAGTGGTCAAAATATCACAGAAAAGATGGCGCAGAAAATCTATTTGCCAAACCGTATTTTAAAGATTTACCTGTGTTTTCTGAGAATTTAGTTGCTATCCAAATGCAAAAAGTTTTATTAGAATATAATAAGCCATTTTACTTAGAATTTTGAATTTAGGTATTTCAAAAACTGTAATGTATGATTTGCTTTATAACTTTTTGAAGCATCTTTATGAAGATAAAGTTAAAGTTGTACACTGACACAGACTCTTTCATATTAGAAATACAAACGCAAAATGTGTATGAAGATTTAAAACGTAATATAGAAAAATTTGACACTGTAACGGTGTACTGTCGTGCGTTATGGTCAGATAATTTAATATGATAATAAATCTATATATTTTTTAAGTAAACATACTTACTATTTGATAATTTAAATATTTTATTACTTACAGACCTATATTGCGCGTATTAAATTTTCTAGATTCAGTTAAGCTTGCGGTTGTACGTAAATAGGCTAATTATAATTATTGTGTATATTTAAGTTATTATATCACTATATTTCAGTATTTATTTGACGCTAAGGATGCATGAATTCTTTCATTTCAGTGATATCATTTATTGAGTTTTTTTTGGATACCTACGAAACTCCCTCGTATTTGTATAAATTTGGCCGCCAATAGGCGACACGTTGTCCACCGCGTGGTGTAGACTAGATTTTGGCTTTCCTTGTTTCTCTTAAAGCAGATTTAAAAATGCGTTCTTGTCACACACTCAAGTAATGCTTACTTCGTTGGCGAATAAATGCATGCATGTCGTTGATCATAATAATAAATACAAGGGGATTTCATATTTAATATTATTATCATTTAATTAGGAAGATAACATAAAGATTAAAACTTATTTTTCCTAGTTATTTTGCTGTTAATTTTGGTTTGTTGAATTATAATATTTATATAGCGTATAATTAATTGAGTTAATTAAATTGTTTTAGTATATAGTTAAGCAATATTTTTCCTTTCAATTAAAATCATTTAAGATATACGTTTACTTTGGGGTTCTAATTTGCTCTGTCAGCCCAGCAATCCTGTGTTGAGATTTAGCTATCCTATGTTAAAAAAGGGAACATTTTTTGAATTCTAGTTTCTCTGCTAAACGTATTGGTTTCACGTTTAGCAAGCCATTTTATCTTCAGAACTTTGTGCAAGTCAGAAGCCATTTTGACGGGTCAAACTCTTGATACGTAATTTGTTAGTTTTTCCCAGAGTTACATCAGTCAGCTAATAGATTAAAATTTGTAACTACATAATTGATTATTTAGATTAATTTGTTCAAAATTTAAGTGTGATTTTTTTTATGAAATTTTTATATTATATTACTTACTTTCGAGATCCCGCATTGCCATGATGACGCCTATTTTTTTTCTTTTCCTTTCAGCTCTACACCGACTTGCCCTTTTTTCCTAACTAGTGTTTTTAAAAAAACTGATTAAAATTGAAATTTAAAATTTCATTTCATAATTTTGTCTTTATCCATTTTGAAATCAGTACTTGGATTTCTGGATAAGTTTTTATAGCTAGACACCTAACTAGCCCCCTTTAGAACTAGCCACTAGTTGCTAGGTAATTTTTTGTTGTCTGCCACAACTCTTTATTTAGGCTTGCCTAAAGTAAATATTGGATGGAATTCCGATTTCAATTGCATCATAAATTCAATTTTGGTTCCGAGGAAATAAGGTCATCCTGGATATAATTCGTCAGAAATCCTGTTCGAGAACCATTGAGAGAGGAGTAGGTAGGCGTTAAAACAAGAACTGATGCAGCCTTGGGCCGTCCACAAAGGTCGTCGGTTCTCCACCACGTGGCGCCAGCTATTAAGAGTTTTGGTGAGCCATTTTTTTTATTGTCTAAAATTTTTTATTAGTTTATTTCATCCGAAAATTTGAGTAATTAATTATCTTAACAGTGTTTAAATTATTGGCCAATTAGGGTACATATAACTTAATATTAGTGACCGTAATTTTACAAATTATTGTACAAGAATTTTCCTTTTAATTATTGCTATTTTTTTTAAATTATTAAATAATTCACCTGCTACGTTGATTTTGAACATTTGCCTTAGTGTAATTGAATTATTTTATAATAAATTTGGTTAACTTGTTGGTTAAATAGTTTTTTTTTATTTGGTTAAAGTAAAGATAATAATTTCAGTAGGATTTTCCGCAAGGTCCGACTTATAACACGGCGGCACATTTCTTACTTTTTTTATTGCGGATGGCGCACGTTTAAACTCTTACTTAAGCTCCGTGTTATAAGACGTGTCTTCTGAAAAGGATACTGTATACATTCAATTATCGAAAACGACAGAATAAATAATTAAATTAGTTAAAACAACCCCGCCTGTCAACTCATGCCAGAGCCGGCAAAAGGAGCTATCGTGCCTAGGCCCTATTACGAGGTTGCCTAGTAATATTATGTTCGTTATAACACCCATACGTTATAACACCTCAAATTATAAACCAAATAATATTCATGAAATGCCAATAACCAAATCTGTAGTATGGAAGTTTAAAGATGAATATGCTGGTGAACCCAAAAAGTGTTTTTACGGCACTTCAGCAAAAGCATATTGTGTCAAAACGAAGAGTGCTACTCTTAAGAACGCCAAGGGAATTAAAACCAGTAGTATTAAAAAACAATTAAAATTTGTTCATTACAAAGATATTGTTGAAAATAACTCAAAAACCTTCTGTACAATGTATTTATTTAAATCTCGTTTACATACAATTTACACCGAATTAGTAAGTAAATTGGCCTTAAATTCTTCTGATGATAAAATATTTAAAATTCCTAACAGCTTCGACACACTTGCGTGGGGTCATCAGGATATTCCTTTTTACGAATGGTCAATGAACCATGAAGATCTTTCAAATTAGTAAATTCAATTTTCCCTTCCGTTTTTAATTTTTAAGGTTATTATTATCTTAGTCAATTTTCAGTTGTTTCTTTAAGTGCTTTAGTACTTGAAGTAAATATGTGTTTAGAAAGCTTTGATTCTGAAATTTACAACAATTTCTATAGAAATCACGAAAAACGATTTTCCTCATTTAAAAATTGGAACGGAAAATTGAAACCTGAAGTGTTAGCAAGAGCAAGATTTTACTACACTTCATATAATGATAATTGCAGATGTTTTTACTGTGGTGCAGAAATATTTGAGTGGACATATGATGACTGTCCCATTGATGAACATTATAAATATTTTAAAACTTGAGACTTGGCTGTATGTTTGTGGTTTTCGAAAAGTAGAAAAAAAAAAGAACAATATGTATTTAAATGTACTAATGACAAAGTCCCCTATACGATGTTTTGTATATTGACTTGTTTGTTCAACATTTTTTTGATTAATCAATATTTAAAGTGTTAAGAATAATTACTTATTTTTCCAGAAGCATTAAATTGTTTATGTTTTACTATTGTGTATGTATTAAAAAGTACTAATGAAATTTATTAGTTAAAAAATGATTTTATATGTTTAAAAGGTAAATAATGGATTTTATGACAATTAATTTCATTATTTAATGTATCTCTCTTTTTCTATATTTTTACCATTTTGTGGTTTATTTATTAAAGTGTGCTAATAAAAATTGTCAATACTAATATTTTTCTCTATAATTATTTGTTTTCCAAAAATAGTTATTAGTCATTATTTGAAATGTAAAAATGTAAAATGTATTTTGTATTATTGAAAATTTTTGCAGTAAGTATTTAAATTTACTTTGTATTATAACCATTCTCTTCTTGGTATTATATTAAACACATTGCCTTTATTTAATCCAGTCTGTTTTATTATGCATACTCATATTTTATTATACGCTATTGTAGCAAACTCCATGTTTGTGTAACATCCATCTAAAGTGCTAAAAAGCGAAATATGTTGAAAAAAAACATTGAAACAGTATGGCCCGAATCTTGCCATTTCATGAAAACTGAAAAAATTAACAATAGGACAGTAGTTTTTTCTTACCAGCTAAAACAAGCTGATATAGACAGTAATTTTTTCAAAATGTTATATTATTATTATAATAATACAATTTTTGACACTAACTGGATTCAAAAATATGTAGAAAACACTTCATGCGAATTTAATTATAATTCTACTCATTTTCCTAGTAGAAATTCCAATTTTGGCATGTCATACATATTATATATTATAATAATTTTATTGGTATTTTTAATATTAACTTCTCTGGTACTCAACTTTGATTACTTCACCTGAAGTAAATGGAAATTTATATATTAATCTTCCATCTTGAAGTAGTTGATAATTTCTTTTAGAGGCATCATAGGTTCCAATAAAGGGCATAACAATGTTATAAAACAAATTTGTTTTGGCGATGTTAACAACGTTTAAAATTTGAGAAGAAGCATTTATATTTAATTTATTTTTATCTCTATCTAATATATGTGATCCAAATTTGTCAATCGACATTTTGGTATGAAAGTCCTACGAGGAATAAATATTTTGTTGCAATACAGTGTTTGTATTTAATTACTTTTGCCTCCCTAAGTTCTTCTAAAATTGACAGAATTTCATTTTGATGACCTGTAAGACCCGACATTTACGATGATACAAGTAGTTTCAATCTTTCAACTATTTCATTAATATTTTCGAAATAAATGTAGTCAATTTTTTTGCTAGATAAGTTTAACATTGCTCCACCTTTTTTGATGACGAGGATCGTGGTCTCTGAAGAGGTCTTAATTTCCTTAAAGTACTGCAACTAGAGATACTCGAAATGCTAGATGCAGAAGATCTTCTAGGTTTAATATTGTTTTTTTGTATTAAATATGGTTTAATTATTGTTATGTATTTCGGATCTGTAGTTCCTTGAACTTGCTCTTTGGGGTCATAATTTCTTTTGTAAGCTTTTGTTCGTTTTAATATGTCCATATAATTTTCTACATCATCAGGTTTGTAACCCTTAGGATCTTTAAAAAAAAGTAGTTCGTACAACCCAGTAGTTCCCTTATAAATGAGGGGGGGAGGGGGAAAGGGCTGTGGTAAGGTCGTTGCTCGGCTTGGGAAAGTGGTTGTATGATTGTCGTTCAACTTTAAGTAGGACATATGTGATCAACTTTTTCATATAAAATCGCCTCAGTGAAGAAACGAATGCAATTGATTTCTGCACACACACTGTGCAGGGCTCGCGAGTTTTCTGGTGCTTTCATTGTGTCTATTTGGAAATTTTTTAATTGTCATTTATATTTCTAACCTTTTTATTTGGCAAAATTTAATTCTTATTTATATTGGTGACATTTTTATTTATATTTGTGACACTTTTATTTGGTATTTTATTTGTTATTACGATTTTTTTCATAATGGACAATTTTTTGGCTTCGAGTAGCAAAATTACTGACAATGACTTTGACTTATACACATGTACTCAAATGCAAAATTTTGCAAACCAACAAAACAATGAAACAGACGTATTTACAACTAGTCAACAACAAACTATTCAGGACTTGAATGAAATTATTTACAATAGCCAAGTTCAGAATAATGCCAACAAACAGAACAACAAAATATTTATTTACAGCTACTCAACAACAAACTCTTGAAGAACTGAATGACATTGACGAAAATCAAAATTCTAGCTATGAGGATATTGTTTGTTTTCAAAAATCTAATCCAAATTATTTAACATTAAAATCGCCAATTAATTCTCCGAGACCAATTTGCTCTCCTTTTTGTTTAGTGAAAATTCTGATTCGGAAGAAGAATAAATTGATCAACATTTAAGTTCGGCTATATCTCCTATTAATTCACCATATGATATTGTAAATTCTGATTCGCAAGAAAAACAAATTGAAGCAAATTTAACTTCGGATATTTCTCTTAATAATTCACCAGTTGAACAAAATTCAATTTCGAAACTATCATTTATTATTAAAATAAATTTAAAATTAATACAAAAAATAAAAACAAGTAGCAAACCTTAAGTGTCTGGGTTTCGCTATGCAAAATTTAACTGATTTGATCACAATTAAACAGGGAGACGCAAGTACGGTGAATTATGTTAAATAGGCCTTTGACAAATTAGTTGACTCATTTGAAGAAATGGATTCATAAAGTCAATTAATTTCTATTGCTTTTTTCAAAATTTGACTATAACTAAATAAAAATGCACAATATTAATTTTATTATTATTATCCAGAGAACTTCAAAAATGCAATTGCTGTTTTCAAAACTTGACTATAACTAAATAAAAATGCACAATATTAATTTTATTATTATTATCTAGAAAACCTCAAAAATGCATAAGTGTGTAACATGTAATAAAGTCTTTACTAGAAAGGATAATTTATTGCGACATATTAAAAAACATGTTTGCGGAAATTCCACAACACTCACTAGTTGGTTGAAACAACCAAAGCTTGTTAAAGGTAAGAACATTTTATTTTTCATGTTTTATTTTGTAAAATATTTTTTCTTAATTTATAGATTATACAAATATTGTAAAATATTGTAAAGAATGCAAGAAAAATATAAACTAAAGTCTATGGGGTGGACATCTTCGATTTAGTGTGCACAAGAACAATTCCAAAATAGGCTTGGAGGAAGGTGTTGAAATTATCAAGTCGACATTCAGGGAACGAATAATATCTTATAGGATTTCCTCACCCCAAAACTTCATAAATGTGAAAGAATATTTTCAACATTTGGAATACAAAATTGTACATCTAATAGATCAAGAACTGCAGAAACATAAATGTATCAAGCTAAATATGGAACTGTTCGGTTTCTATTTTAACCCCAGCAGCGACGGCTATGATGTCAAATCTTTTAATGCGCCGTTCCAAGTCATTTGAAAGGGATATTAGACAAAAGAACTTTTAGAGCAAATCTGCACCATTATTGACCAGAAAGCTGACGAATTTGCAGAAAGAAAATAAAAATAAAATAAAAAATAATTTTATTAATTTTTACGTTGCAGGATGGGCTTTGATGAATTTACTTCATTTGGAAATTAATGTTAACAAGCACAATCCGCTGAGAGCCTCATCTTTTATCGAACTTCCTCAAGAGATCAAGAGATGCCAAGCTGTGATCAACATTAGGAATGATGACAACTTTTGCTTCGCCTGGGCAGTTGTGCCTGCTCTTCACCAACCAAGCGGATTAGATTTTGAAACTTTATCCTACCCACACTACTCTTCTGTTTTGAATATGTCAGGTATAGAATTTCCAATGTTGCTAAAGAACATTAAGATTTTTGAAGAAAAAAATAACGTTTCTATTAATGTATATGGATTAGAAATTATAAATCCTAGAAAGAGGTATGAAGTAATTGGTCCACTTTATTATTCATCGAATAAAAAAATCACCATGTCAATTTATTGTTAATAAGTGATGACGATGAAAAAACTTTTCATTATTGCTATATTAAAGATTTATCAAAATTAGTTTCTGCACAAATGTCTAAACATCACGGAAAAAAATAAATTTGCGACGGTTGTTTACAATATTTCCCTACAGAAGAAAATTTATTACAACTTTACGAATTAACCTACCTTCTAAAGAATTAATAAAAGATAAGTTTGGAAACTATTCATATGATAATATTTTGAAATTTGTAAATTATCATAAACAAATGAAAGTTCCTTTCGTGGTGTATGCAGATTTTGAATGCATTTTAAAGCCTTTAAATAATGACAATGTTGACAAAAATCCTAATACTTCATACACTTTAAAACAATATGAACATATTCCACATTCATTTGCCTATTACATTAAATGTTCCTTCGACGATAATTATTCTTAATTTGAAAGATATAGAGGTCAAAATTGTGATACATTATTTATAAATTCTTTAGAAAGAGACGGGTATAAGATATACAATAAATTTTTAAAGGTTCCTAAAAAGATGATTCCTTTGAACGAACTGGACAAAAATTATCATAACTATGAAACAGTTTGTCATATTTGTAATAAACCTCTTTTAAATGACAGGGTTGCAGATCATTGTCATATAACTAGTCTTTATAGAGGTCCAGCTCATTCACTCTGCAACATAAATTACAGCATACCTAACTTTATTCCAGTTATATTGCATAATTTGCGTAATTATGATTCTCATCTATTTCTTAAAAAATTATGCTTAAACAAAGAACAACTAACAGTTATCGCACAAAACAAGGAAAAATATATTTCATTTGAAAAGCTTATTCATATGGATAACTATTTTGATAAAAAGACACAAAAGGCTAAGAAAAAAAAATATATCGTTAAGGTCCATTGATTCTTTTCAATTTCTATCCCATTCTTTATCAAAACTCTCTGAAAGCTTAAAAGATGAACAATGTAAAGAAATAAAAAAAAATCAATGAGAAAGAAAAATTTAAACTTATTCGCCAAAAAGGTGTATTTCCTCACAATTATATTGATGATTATTTAAAATTAGAAGAAACAACTTTACCTCAGAAAGAGCAATTTTATAATGACTCAACGGATGAGCACATCAGTGATGCAGAATATCAAAGAGCTGTAAAGGTTTGGCAATTGTTTAAATGTGAATCTCTTGGTCAATACTCCGACCTTTACTTACTCTCTGATACTTTACTTTTGGCAGACATTTTTGAAAATTTTAGAAGCACTTGTTTATCCACATATAAGCTCGATCCAGCTCATTTTTACACTTTTCCAGGTTTATCCTGGGAGGCGTGTTTGCGATATACTGGAATAGAGTTAGAATTGTTAACAGATATATATGATACACTTTTTCAAAAAAAGCGTTCGCGGTGGTGTGAGCTCTTGCATTTGTAGAAAATCTGAAGCTAATAATCAATTTCTTTTAAATTTTGATCCTTTAAAGCCAACTAAATACATACTTTATTATGATGCAACAAATTTGTATGGTTATGCAATGTCACAGCACATTCCATCGGGAGATTTTGTTTGGTTAACAGATAAAGAAATCAACGATTTAAATATGATGAATATTTCTGAAAAATCTAATAAGGGATATGTTTTGGAAGTTGATTTAGAATATCCTAGAAGTCTACTTTCTTATCATAACGATTTTCCCTTTTGACATGAAAACTTTAAACCGCCAAATTCTAAATGCATAAAATTAATACCCAATTTAAATGATAAATCAAAATATGTTATTCACTATCAGTTGTTAAAACAATGTTTGGAACATGGACTCAAGTTGACTAAAGTTCATAGAGTTTTACAGTTTTCTCAATCTGATTGGTTGAAAAAATATATTGACTTGAATTCAAGAATAAGAAATGATTCAAAGAATGAATTTGATCGTAATACTTACAAGTTGGCAAATAATAGTATTTATGGCAAGGCTATGGAAAATGTTGATAGGAGAATTGACGTAAGACTTGCTACAGAATGGGAAAAAAATAGAAGAAAATATGGTGCTGAGAATTTAATTGCAAAACCATATTTCAAGGACTTAACAATATTTTCTGAAAACTTGGTAGCTATTCAAATGCAAAAGATTCAAGTTACTTACAATAAACCAATATATGTAGGCTTCTCAATATTAGATATATCTAAAACTGTCATGTATGATTTCTTATATAATTTTTTAAAACCTCTTTATCAGGAAAATATTTCACTTTTATACACTGAAACCGAATCGTTCATTTTAGAAGTCACAACTCCAAATATTTATTCTGACATGATAAAAAATATTCACAAATTTGGTACATCTAATCATGAATTTGGTAATATTCATGAAATGCCTATTACAAAGTCAGTTATAGGTAAATTCAAAGATGAATATGCTGGTGAACCCATTACTGCTTTCTTTGGTACTGGAGCAAAAGCATATTGTATTAAAACGGAAAATAGTTTAACAAAAAAAGCAAAAGGGGTTAAGAAAAGTGCCTTTAAAAAGCAGTTGGATTTTATTCATTATAAAGATGTTGTTGAAAATCATTCTAAAACCTTTTGTTCAATGTATGTTTTTCGATCTAGACAACATACAGTTTTCACCGAATTAATTAATAAATTGGCTTTGAATTCTGAAGATGATAAGCGGTATAAAATTCTCTATAGTTTTAATACATTAGCTTGGGGACACCAAGATATTGCTTTGTATCAATGGAATGCAGAACATGAAGATTTAGATATATTTATGTAGATATTATAAGGTATTTAAATCTGTTGTTTTTGAAACCAAAGTTAGTCTTCATAAGCCTTTCACAAAATGTGCTTAGAAACTTTTGACAAAGAAATTGATACCAGTTATTTTAAAACATATGAAAAACGACTTTCCACTTTTAAGAACTGGAAAGCTAAATTGAGACCAGAAGTGTTGGCTGGAGCTGGCTTTTACTATATTTCAATCAATGATATTTGTAAATGTTTTTATTGTGGTATTGAAATTTTTGATTGGTTAAGTTATGATGCTCCAATTGTGGAGCATAAGAAATTTGCTAGGAATTGTGATTTAAATAACTGTTTATGGAAAAATAGGAATCGAATAATTGTAACCATTCAAAATAAGTCTTCAAGCTACACATTTTATATAGTATTATTAATATCCTTATTTATGAACTTTTACATATCTTTAAATTAAGTATTTTATTGTTATTTTTTACAACTGCTTTTGCTTTTGTGGTAAAAGTATCTGCTTAATGTTAATAAATTTGGAATATAATTATTAATTTGTTTAAATGACTATCAGTAGATCGCAATTCATTCTTCTTCATTTTATTTTCCAAAATGTTTTTTATGTTCATCATCCCCCTGGCGTAACACAGTGTGAAATATGTTTTTCTAACAAAACAGACGTCACTCTAAGTAAATATTGTAAATTTATGAAAATTGGATTAATTAACAATAGTACAATTAGTTGGATGGAACGAATAAATGGAGATGAAAACGCAAGTAAATTTTTTAAAATTTTGTATCATTATCCAAATGATCTATTTTTGATACAAATTGGATCGAAAGGTTAGAGTTTAAAAATAATCAGTTACAAATACATTATAACCCCCAACTGTACCAATTATTATGACGGATTCAAAAATTATTACTTTTCCATCATTAGTGTTACATTAAACTTTGCATTATTTTTATACATTACCATTTTAATTATTTATCTTTATTACAAATTTCAAATTGGAAATCTATTTTTTCATTAATCAATTCTAATCGAAACTTTAAAGAAAGTGGGGATGAGAATATTTAAGTACAAGAATAACGCAATATGTTTCAGTCTCGTTTAGTCATTATGAACAACGCCGTGGTTCATAAACCTTTAGAAACGCTTCTTAATTCAAAAATGTATTTTTTAAATAATTCTGTGTTAAAATTTGTTCTTCTTGGCATTAGTTTAAATGATTTTTCTCCAAAAATTGTAATTGGTGGAAAAACTGGATTTTTAATCGCACTAACCGAAGAAAATTGGAAAGACATTTATGTTCATCAAGGAATTATTGTAAACAATTTCTTCTTTCCTCAAGTTGATCAAACTAGTGTGAAGATAAACAACATTCATCTGCAGGTCCAGAAAATAAATGATATCCCTGTTCTGCAAATTACAAAAGGCCCACACTTCATATACTTAGGACAAGAGTCTTTGGACAATTTGTGGCGATTAAAGGAAATTATTGATTATAGATTATCTATAATTAAAAGGCAAGAATTCAATACATATTTCAAAATATTTCAAAATAATATTTCAGCTGATTGTGGCGACTTATGTACGCATGTTTATAATATAATAAGTTCAACACAAAATCCTAACAGTGAAAATGTTTCAACTATGATGGAATTACTTGCTTTATATCCTGAAGAAATGGAAAATAAATTGAAGCAAAATGAAACAAAAAGAAAATATTACGAAGAAAACAATGAAAATGGATCAAAAAGAAAATATTACGAAAAAAACAATATCTTTTCTGGAAGAGAACAATAAGGTGCATGTGTTAGTGAAGTGGAGTTTTGCTTACAGACAAGCCCGTAGGAGTAACTTTCAGATGTGGTACTTAGATAGACTCCGTTTCGAAAAAAGAATCAATGATTGTAAACTTATTCTAGATTCGATATTATCTGAAAAACTTAGAAATAAAATATATTTGACACGTTTTAATAAAAATTGTATTTGATGTTTTACTTAATAAAATTTTAATTTCTTAAATGTGAATTTTATTTGAAATTAATTAGCACATAAGAGTAGGTACTTTTCAGACATTGTAATTTGTATCAGCTAAAGCATAAAGTGAGGAACAGAAATAAAACAAATTTAACTAAAATTTAATTACAATTTAATTAAACAATATTTTTTTTATCAATCCATGTATTATATTTTTTATCAAGTCCTAACCATTTCACATAAACTTTGTTTCCTTTACTTCTCAAAATCTTCTCAATAAGACACACATCGGTATGCTTTACTTTTAGTAATTCTTGCTTATAAAAACCACCCAGAATGTCCTGATTATCTTCGTCTTGAATTAAATATGTCCAGGGGTTTGTCATCTTAACTTCTTTAATGTGGAATATCTCATTTGACCAATTTGGTGTGTAACCTTTCGAAAATGCTTATGCGTACGTGATTACCCACTTTAAACTTTGGAGATTTTATATCTAACGTTTTAGCATGAGTAAATGCAGATTTCAAGATTCTCTTTTCATTTGTTTTATTTATTTGTTTTGGCTTCATTCCTATTGAAGAATGTTTTGTATTGTTATATTCTTTTACAATATCCGCTAATATATTAAACCATTTGTAATTTCCTTGAATGCTAAATATTTTCCACATATTATTCTTTAAAGTCCTGTTCACTCTTTCTACTATACTCGCTTGGAAAACGTGCTATAATGGTTAATTCGAAATTGTTGCATCAAATTTTGAAAATTTACATTGAAAAACTCTCTTCCTCTGTCCGTTTGCAAGTTTTTTGGTGAAGTTTTTGCACTGATTAATATTTTTTTCATTGCCGCTGTTACGCCTTTTCCAGATTTAGATTTTTACCGGTTCGGCCCAAACATACTTAGAAAATACATTTATGGTAATCAAGATATATTTAAATGTGTTTCTATGCCTCTCATGAGTGAAATAGTCCCTAACAATAGATTGATTATGACAAGGAATATCGTCAAAAATGATAACGGAATTTGGCTTTATCTCATTAGGTGAAATAATGTTCTCATCGCTATCGTATTCAAAGTATCCAATTTCTTTCATAGGCTTTAACAATTTTCTTAAATATTCATATTTTGGTTGATCTAATGACTTTGAATAAAAATAGACATTTTCAAACTAATTCCATTAGGATGCTCGAGCAGTGAAGAACTTCAATGACTGTGGTTCGGCATAAGTTGAAAAAACTAACAAAAGACGTAATAGAAAAGGCTATGGTTTAATAAATAAATTAATTAGTAAACTACCCTTCGAAGTTCATATACCAGGATATAATTATTGTAGTCCAGGCACCAACTTGGAGAAAAGATTACCTAGAGGTGGCGCTGGTATAAATCCATTGGATTCCGCTTGTAAAGAACACGATATATCATACTCTCAGACTGAAGATTTATCAAGAAGACACATATCTGACCAAATATTAGAAAAAAAGCCTGGGATAGGGTAAAAGCTAAGGATTCTTCTATTGGTGAAAAAATTGCAGCTCTAAGTGTTGCAGGAATAATGAAGGGTAAAAGAAAGTTCGGTTTGGGATTTAAAGATAAAAAAGGGGGTAAACTTAAATTGAAAAAAAAACGTATCATTCGAACACCCAAAAAAGTTGGAGGATTTCTACCTCTTTTGTTTCCCATTCTTGGCGCCCTGGGTGCACTAGGTGGAGGCGAGGCAGGAATTGCTAAGGCAGTAAATGATGCTAAAGCAGCTAAACAGCAACTAGAAGAAATACATAGGCATAATATTGCAATGGAAAATGCTTCTAATGAAGGCAAAGGATTATATATTAGACCATATAAAGGAAAAGGACTATTTATTAGACCTTATAAAGCAGGATCAGTCAAAATGAAAGCAATCAGAAAAAAAAAACTCAAAATAAGTTTTCCAAAAAGAGCACTTACGAACAATGATATTAAATATGTAAAGTTGTTAAAAATAACTGGCTTTAGAGGTGTTTTTATGCTCGATGAACTTCCAAAAAAAATTAATCTGAAAGAGTGTGGTATTGTAAATTTGGATAAAAAACAAAACAAAGGATCTCATTGGACTGCTTATATTAAAAATAACAAAAATGTAATATATTTTGATAGTTATGGAAATTTAAAACCACCTTTTGAACTTCTCAAATATTTTAATTCGAATGGCAAACTGGATGTATTTTATACTTATCAAAACAAACAAAAATATAATTAATATAACTGTGGTCAACTATCCCTAAAATTTTTGCAAAAAATATATAAACTCATTATTTGTTGTAATATCTCATTCATAAATAAACTGCAATGTCCAGCACAATTGCCATATCAGGAAACAGTTCTGTTTTGTCTGCTGATTTTAATCCCCCCATATATTTAGAGGATGAAAAACAATATTACCTGGGTTTAGCTGATTTTGAAACGTTTATGGCTATTCCCAATATAAAAGAAGGATATAATAAATTTTATATAGATAATAAAGTAATTGTTATTCCCGACGGAACTTATGACATTACAGATATAGAAACATACATAAGAGAAAGTATAGAAGATTTATTTCCGAATGAAAATTTTTTTTTCTTTTTAAAGCAAATGTTAACACTCTAAAAACGTTTTTAATGTGTAGTAGAAAAATTGATTTCACCAAGGAAGATTCCATAGGGCAAAAAAGTTGGGTTTTAATAGCAGGATACTAAAGATACTACGAAAGTGGAAGAATCAGATAATGTTGCAAAAATAACTAAGGTGAATGCTATTTGTATTGATTGTAATATTTATGCCGGTTCGTACAGTAATGGTAAACCTGTTCATATTATTCACCAGTTTTATCCAACTGTAGCTCCAGGCTATAAAATAGTGGAATCTCCTTTGCCCATTTTGTATTTTCCAGTTAGCGTCAAAGGAATTAACAATATAACCGTTAAAATAGTTGATCAAGACGGAGAACTTATCAGTTTTAGAGGAGAAACTATAACAGTAAGATTACATTTACAAGCTAGTGACATATAAAATGGTTGATAGATATAATAGAGCCCTTGGAATGAGACTTGCACCTACCACTATCAACAAAGCAAAAACTTATAAAAAGACTAAACAACAGTTCAGTATCAAATCCAACACCAACAAGTTAAGACGAGATAATTGTTAATTTCTCACATCTTTGGGTTGAACTGTTTTAAAATAATGAACATATTAAACGTAAACGAAAAGCTTTATGTAGACAATTCCATCGTTAGTTCAGAGCTTCACACATATCAACCATATATTTCTTCAAAATTCAATTACAATGATGAAATAAGGATCCCAATTCAAGAACTCGATGCTTACACTCTACCATCAGATAGTTTACTTTATATCGAAGGAAAATTAACTAATACAGAAGATAAATTTAAGAAAGAATTGCTATTTATTAAGAATGGTATAGCCTTTTTGTTCAGAGAAATCCGCTATGAACTAAACGGAATTACTATAGATTCAATAAGAAATGTTGGATTAGCATCAACCTTAAAAAGCTACCTTTCCCACAATACCAACGAAAGTTTAAAACTGGAAAATGCAGGTTGGTTTCCACATCGAAAAGAAGGTGATAAAATTTTAGTTGATAATGATGGAAAATTCTCCGTAGCCATACCACTAAAAATGCTTCTAGGATTTTTTGAAGATTACAGAAAAATTATTATGAATATGAAACAGGAATTAGTTCTTATTAGATCAACTGATGATTTAGATGGTGTTATCTTCAAAGAAGATCCGGCACACCCTGTTAGTGCTCCTGACACTCCATTGGTTACTTTCGATAAAATTTATTGGAAAGTTCCTCACATTCTAGTTGATATGCCACAACAACTTGCTCTATCAAAAATATTAGAATCAAATAAAGATATATTGATAGGATTCAGGAGTTGGGAACTTGTTGAATATTCTTCTCTAACCGAAAACAACCCGTCACACATACACACACGGTAAAAACAACTAGTAGAAAACAGAAAAGGGAAAATTGCTAAAGATATGAGTAAATTTGATAATATTACCTTGTCAAATATTAGAGTATTTTTAAATTCTGAAAGATATCCTTATCACGACTTAAATTTCGAAGAAAACAAATTTTCTGCTTTATACGAAATGTTTGCCAACTTTAGACAGTCTTACTATGGTGTTCCAAATGAACCCATTTTTAATCCTGAACAATTCAAAAACATTAGTCCTATTACACATATTGATTGCTCCCATCAAAAAGAAACAATTCAAACGGGATCCGTAGTAATGAGAATTGAATTTGAGACACACAATGCAATTAAAAAAGATACTTCTGCTTATTGTCTTATTTTACATGACAAATTATTTAGCTACAACCCTCTTACTAAAATTGTGAAACAATTATAAACTTATCCCCACTATTTTCATAATTCGATTTAATTTAAAGGGATTTTCAAAAGCTTTTAGTTTTAGTCATGACATCAAAACTACAACAACAAATTAAAAAATTTATTTTTAAAATTAATCAACTGAAAGAAGAAATTGCAAATTATTCAAGTAAAAAAATTCTCATTAAAAAATTTGCTGCTTTGAAAATATGAGATTGGTTATGGATATTCAAGGATTCAAGGATGAAAAAAATAAATTTATACCGAAAGAGCTTGCAGCTTTTGATGGTTATGAAATGACTCATTACATTTTTAAAAAGCCTTTTCCAATGGAGTTTTTTTTCACCTGATTGTCACAAGCAGGCGGTATGGCTAATGAAAAATCATCATTGTATACATTGGAATAATGGATTTACTCCATTACATCATTTCCCAAAAATAATTGAAACACTTACGAAGAAAGCAGATTTTGTTTTTGTAAAAGGACCCGAAAAAGGATTTTATAGAGAGATATTCTAAAAAGCCTGTGATTGAAATAGATGAACAACCAGCGCTAAAGCTAATGGAACCAAAATGCTTTTATCATTCAAAATCACCTTGTATGTGTGCTTTGACAAATGTGTTATTTTTATATGACAATTGTTTTATGAATGAATAAAAATATAAAAAACTTAAATCTAATTTTATAAATTCATTTAAAAGTTCATACTCATTTTTATATTTTAAATAACCATTACAAAATTTAGCGGCTAATTTGCATTGTTCCAGTCGATCTATATTCTTAACGTATGCTGACAAATCTTGTGCTTCTGCATCTTCTTCGCCCACAATTGATAAATATTGGAAGTATGCAGCAGATATAATAAACTCTTCATACATTTCAGTAACCACTTGCTCCATTGTGAATATTATTAAATGTATTCTTCCTTTTCAATTTCTTGAAGAATAGTATCCTCGTCAATAAATTGCTTCAAGTCTTTTAAATAGTAACCAAAGCCAATATCTTTTAGATCTTGAATAAGTTGAAAAAAATTTAATGTTTCAAAGTATTTGTTGCAACAGAGGGCAGCCTTTACGAATTCCGCAGATTGATTACAATAAAAGTCACTCCGGACCACTTGCCATAGAATATGAGAAATAGGTTTTTGAAAGATTACTAAATTTGTTCTCTAATAATTTAACTGCAATCAGCAACTCAGCCA
This sequence comes from Kuschelorhynchus macadamiae, assembly GCA_030620095.1. NCBI lineage: Eukaryota > Metazoa > Arthropoda > Insecta > Coleoptera > Curculionidae > Kuschelorhynchus > Kuschelorhynchus macadamiae. The sequence continues at coordinate 71,295 of JAUTXW010001984.1, forward strand.
TTTAATTTATTTAACATAATATCTTAAATATGTGGGGGGACGTCTCTTACGAAGAGGATTAACTTTTCTTGATAATACCTGTTTTTTATCTTCGTATAATTGAAACCTCTTTTGGGTTGCAATAATAGCAGGTATAAATTGGCAATCTTCTCCTATAAATTCTATTAGGTGGCTTAATTCTCCTACAAAGTGTGATTTTCCAAATGTATTGAAAAACGTAGTAAGGCTTATAATTCCTTCTAAATAATCATCACAACAGTCAATTGCTTCCAGATAATCTCGTTTTAGTGGATAAAACAGCTTGGTGTATTCATCTTTCGAAATCACTTCAAAGACATTGAGATATTTAACTTTTAACTGTCTGATTGAATTTTTCGCGATTACACATAATTCACTTATTACTTGAAACATTTTTTCTTTTTGTTTTATACACAATTGGTGGAAAAATGCAAAAATAACTTTTTACGCAACTCGAGCACAGCTTAGTAAATGTGCCTCAGCATACTAAAATGATCTTGATGCACCTATTTATCACATTTAAGAATGCAAAATCAAATGTGGGAGGACAAAGAGAAACAATTAAAAAAATGATGCGAATGAGAATAAAAGGGGAGGAAGATAAGAATGAGGAACATGAGAGAGAGGAAGAGGAGGAGGAGGAGGCGCTCCCCTATTTTAACTACTCGGTTTTTATTCTTTTAAATAATTCTTGTAAAGGTTCAGTTATTGGTTTTAATTCTTTTTCTTGTCGAACTTTACTCTAAAACTCTGCTAAATCTGATTTTAGTACTTGATATTTTCGTTTAACAACTTTTCGAGCTTCTACCAGTTCCTTTGCAACTTTTACATTCAAGTTCACTAAAATATGACGAGTCATAAACTAAAATCGATTGTAAAGGTTAGATATTATATATGTTTTAAAAATGTATAAAACTGTCAAATCCTTTTCGATATCTCACAGATTTTAAACAGCAATTCTTATCAATAACTAAAAAATCATAGTTAGATTTCCAACACATTTTTTTAAAAATTTCGAATGACATCTGAGGTGACATGATCATCATAAACATGTTTTAAATTCGTACCATCTTGTCTAAATAAAATTCATACATTTGCATTATCTCTAATTAGTTGTTTTGGAATTGAAGAATAGGTTTGACCCAAATAAAAGCAATCGGTGTTTTTATGTCGTCCAAAGGAAAAGTAATCTCGCATAATACTTTGATTACAGCAAACAATATCATCAAAAATTATTACAGAGTTGGGTTTTACCTCGGCAGGTGACACAATGTCTTCTTCGTTTGTCGACTCAAAATATCCAATTTCTTTAATAGTCTCCATCATGTTTCTTAAAAACTCATATTTCGTTTGGTACAAGGATTTTGAAAAAATATATACATTCTCAAAACGTAAACCATTTTCTGATATTAAAAGAGCGACAACCACATTGGTTTTTACTGAACCAGAAGGCCCTTCAATTAAAACTCTTTTCGAACACCTCCCAAATAACTTTCCATGCTTTTTAAAATTATTTAAGTTGACATCATGATTTTTGACTGGCAACGAGAAAGATTGTTTTTCTAACCACATTTTAGAAAAATCAATGTGTATCTGAGAAATATCCTCAGGTTTTTCATTTAAATATATAACCTCAATTAGCTTCAGTATATATAAAATGGGAAGACGAAGTAGATGTAAACATATTAGTAGGTCAAAGCTCATGACGAGAGGTGGTTCGTTAAACACTTTAATTAACAAGTTACCATTCGAATTACACATTCCATCATACAATTATTGTGGTCCAGGAACCAAACTAGGTAAAGGGCTTGTTAGAGGAGATAAGAGCAAAAATCCGTTAGACGACGCTTGCAAACAACACGATATTGCTTACTATACATTTTCTAATTTAAAACATCGCAACGAAGCGGATCAGGTATTGGCATCAAGGGCATTGAAAGATTCAAGTCACCTGAGGCACCAATCGGGGAAAAGATTGTTGCTTTAGGAATAACTGGAATTATGAAAGCTAAATCAAGATTGGGAATGGGGTTACGAAAAGGAAGGGAAATAAAGTTAAAAAAAGGAAAAAAGGTTCAATCAAAAAAATGTCTTTTCAGTCTGCAGTTCAAAAAGCTAAGAAAAGAATAATCGGAAAAAAATATTTACGTGTTGCAGCTCAAGATGCGTTGTCTTTAATCAGCAATTATAAAGGAAAAGTAAAAAATCCCACAAATCGAATTATCCCAATTCCAAAATTCGGCAGAGTTTTACCATTAATCCCTCTTTTTGCAGGGTTATCTGCTTTAGGAGCACTTAGTGGTGGTGCTGCTGGACTTGCTTCAGCCGTTAATTCGGCGAGGAGCGCTAAAAATAAATTTGAAGAACAGAAAAGACATAATAAAGTTATGGAGCAATTATCTATTGGAAAAGGTTTATTTTTGCGTTCATATAAACAAGGATGTGTATTATATTTAAAACAAAAAAACTGTAAAGATGCTGCCTCGCAAACCACTAACTAACATTGACTTGATTGATTTCGTGGTGTATTTAAAAACTGGTATTAGAAATTTAGATAATAGTAATGGAGCAGGTACACATTGGACTGCTTATATTAAAAATGATAAAATTATCAATTATTTTGATAGTTAACCTATTTTTTTAGCGATAGCAGCAAGAACAAAATTATATATAATCATAACTCTTACCAGTTTTAAAATTTGTCAAATTGTGGTCAAGTTTGTTTAACATTTCTCTATATAAATACACAATAGATAATCTGAGAATCATATGCTCAAGGAGCAACGTTGCATGCGGATTTTAACCCTCCAATTTGTTTAGATGTTGACTCAGTATATGTTATAGGTTTAACTAATTTTGAAACTTTTAATGCGATTCCAAATACTGATGAAAAAAATAATAAATTTTTCTATGGGGATGGTAACGATTTTATTGAAATCCCTCCCGGAAGCTATGAAATTCAAGATATCAATAAATATTTAATAGAACAATTTGATAAAATAGGGATTTCGTTTCATTTTTTTGTGCAAATAATAATACTCTACAATCGGTAATTAAGTCTTCTACAAATATCACATTTAAAGAGGGTAGTATAAGCAAAATTTTAGTATTCAAAGATCAGGTAATCAGAAGTGATGGAAAAAGTAAACATTCAGATGTTCCTGCAGAAATTATAAAAGTTAATTCACTATGTATCGACTGCAGTATTGCTGAAGGTTCCTACTTGAACGGAAGACCCTTTCATATTATTCATCAATTTTTTCCAAACGTCTCTCCTGGATTTAAAATAATTGAAAGTCCACATAATATTATATATTTTCCTGTAACCGTGAAAGTGATTATTACTGAAAATTACTGTAAGAATATTAGATCAAAACGGGGAAATAGTGAATTTCCGGGACGAAACAGTCACACTTAGACTGCACATTAAAAAACTAGCTTAAAAATGGTTATATTATACAACAGAAATTTTAGTATTCCAAATTAAATTAATCAAAAAACATATAATAGGCATAAATTAGTCAAGAAAAACATTAGTAGACGTGTTAACGTTAAAAAGCTAACAACTGCAAATAAAAAGTTTCTGGAGTCTCTAGGACTTAAACTTTTAATATGAATATACTTAATGTTACAGAAAAACTTTTAATTGATAATTCCATCACTCATTCGGAAATTCATTCTTATGAGCCTTATTTACCCACCAAATTAGGAAATAATGATGAGATAATAATTCCCGTCCATGAAATTGAAAAATACACCCTTCCTTGTGAGAGTTTTCTTTACATAGAAGGAAAGTTAACTAGAGAGGATGAAACAGTTTCTAAAACGATGAGTTTAATAAATAATGGAATTGCCTTTCTTTTTAAAGAAATAAAATACCAATTAAATGGTGTTACTATAGATTCGGTTAGAAATGTTGGTATCACATCAACTCTAAAAGGTTATCTTTCATTTAATGAAAACGAGTCAGCTAAATTACGAAATGCAGGCTGGCATCCTGTTAAAACTCTTCAAATAGGTGCGACTACGACAACAATTGTATCTATCGTCGATGAAAAACCAGGATTTTTTAATGTTTGCATACCCCTTAAAACATTAATGGAATTCTTCGAAGACTATAAAAAAGTAATACTAAATTCGAAAGAAGAGCTCATACTTGTTAGGGATAATACCGATAACAATGCCATTTCAACCACAGATGACAAGGAAAATCCAAAAATTACTCTTAACAAACTACTCTTACTACTTAAAAAACTCTCGCGAACAAAAATTATAGACAAAAATACTGATATAATAATAGCGTTTAGAAGTTGGGAATTAATTGGGTATCCAGAACTATTAAATACTAATAGACACAATTGGCCAGTTAAAACCTCAACCCGAGTTGAAACCCCCCGTCATGTTATACTTGCATTTCAACAAGAAAAATGGAATAAGAAAAAGAGCAATATGAGTGAATTTAATGAAATAGACTTAAGGAACATCAAAGTATTCTTAAATTCTTAAAGGTATCCTTATAATTATCTTATACTAGATATGAGTAAAAATAAATTCGCTATCTTGTATGAAATGTATTCAAATTTCCGCAATGCTTATTATGGAAAAATAGAAGAATCATTATTTCATTCGCTCATATTCAAGGAGAAGGCCCCCATTTCATACATTAATTGTTCTCATCAAAAAGAATCTTTGCAAGCAGGACCTATTGTAATGAGAGTAGAATTTGAACTAAATAAAGATATAGAAAAAGACACAACAGCGTATTGTCACATGATAAAGTTTTTAGTTACAATCCACTTACTAAAATTTTAAAGCAACTGTAAATTAGCTACGCATGCGGGATTTTTACTTCAAAATTCAATTTAATTCCTAAATATAACTTGCAAATAACAGAAGAGTCAGTTGTTACTAGACGTTTGACAAGAAAACGTGACTAACTGATAATGTCACTTCGAGTAGGAGAGATAGAAACTTTTATCAGAAAATTAAGAAAACTCAAAAAGGATATTGAAGATTACTCCAAAATGACATTTATTTTTAAGACATTTTCTAAATTAAAAATATTAGGCTAGTATTAGACATTTAAGGTTTTAAGGACGAAAAAAATAAATTTATATATAAAGAATTGGCAGCTTACGATGGAGATAAAATAAGTCACTATATTTTTAAACAACTTTTTCCTTTAAACTTTCTTTCGCCTGAACAACATAAGCAAGCTATTTGGTTAATGAAAAATTATCATTGTATATACTGGAATTCTGGACATACCCCACTGCATCAATTTTCAAATATAATTAAAGAACTGACGGCGGATACTGAATTTGTTTACGTTAAGGGGAAGGAAAAAGCTGAATGTATAAGAAAGTATTCAAAAAAGCCAATTATTGAGTTAGATGAACAACCAGTTTTAATGGCATCCAAACCAAAATGTTTTTATCACTCTAAATCATTATGTATGTGTGCACTTTCAAACGTTTTATACTTGTTTGATAATTTTTTTATGAATGAATGAAAATAATATTAGCTTTATGTACTTTGTTTTATTTAAACTTATTATAACATAACTTTAAAATTATATTGTATTTCTAAACTGTCAATATCAGCAAAAATTGTTTTCTGTTTTTGTTTTCTAAAAAACTTTTACACACTTGCACTATTTTTATACAAAATTCAGCATGTTCTAAATATTTGTGACTTTTCATTAAATCTTGAGCATTCACGTTATCGTCATCACCAGCAAAAGATAAATATCTTGAGCGAGCTTCTTCAAGTTTTTCCATCACAATTTCCTAGACTAAACCTTCTTGAGATATTGACAAGTAAAAATCTCTTTCAGCTTCTGCCGCTGATATTTCTTTCAAGACTTTTGAATTTTTAACAAATTTTTTTAAACTTATGACCTCACTATAAAAGCCTAACTTTATCAGTTCATGCACAAATTCTAACAAATCAAATTTTTTTGAATAGTCAACACACAACGATACTGCCTTTGAATAATCTTCTGAAAGTTCGGAATAAAATGAAGAAAAAGTTGGTCGACTTTTCATCTGATACTCATTAACTTCATATAGTAATTTGCTAAATTCACTATGCAATTCTTGAATTGTTGATGTTAATTCGTTATTTTCAGTACTAAATTCCATGTTAACATTGAGCTTAAGTGGGGATTCTTTATATTTAATGTTTCCGCTAGGCTACTATTTTAACAGAGGGGATAACCTTCAGCGGCGAGGCTAAGTTAACGAAGTTTCAATAATTTCCAATATTAGGGAAGAGGAAGAGGAGTAGATGCACAATGAGGAGGAGGAGGAGGAATAGATATAATTTTAAAATTATAGGAAGAAGGAGGAGGAGGAATAGATATAATTTTAAAATTATAGCTACTAACTACTAAATACTAACGAATTGTTTCTTGAGCCTTTTAAGGATTTTTAATCCTGTCTGAATAATTACCCTGTAGAAGGTGTAGGCAAGTAATCCGGGGTACTTTAGGCTTTTTATACTCTGTTATGTACAAAACTTGAATATATGCCGCATATCATGATAAATATTTCCCAGGTTTATTATTGTTAAGTGATATTATTTTTATAAATTATAAACCGTATTTTTTTTACAAAACCAGGTGATTTGTTTGGTTGCTTCTAAAAAATATATCGAAACGATGTAAATTTAGGATATTGTATCTGAACGATTCTTCCTGCAATACTTTTGAGTTAATAACTATTTTGAGATTAATAAAACTATTTTTATGTGATACTGGGAAACTGTATGGGCGCTATGATTATATCAATCTATTTACGTATAAATTATTATACAAACTTTAGATAGTTTAGTAAAAAATGGTCATATACTTCGAAAAAATATGTTTTAAATCATTATCAATTCCACTTGATAAGTTATGTCTTAGTTTAATTTGTCTACTAAAATATCCAAATATTTGATTGCACACACATACACCCACGCACACATTTTTGATGTACACAATCAGCTTAAGAACCTTAGAAATAAAACAAAAAAAAACGATCGAATAATACTGTTTTCCTACAAACATTCGACACATTACTAAAGTGAAAAATATAATTTTTGCTGTAAATGATTCTTTTTTAACACTCAGGTAAAAGGATCGCCTGCTTTCTTTAGCTACCTAACTGTGATTTCTTGCTTATATGTTTATGAGTTCAACCTTTTCTTTCAAGTGTACACTTATTTCAGAAATTGTATAACTGTTTAGCATTGATTCAAGATACGAGTATTTTTTAATGGTTTGTTTATGTTTCCGTTATATATTTTTTGATTCGAAGATATTATGATGGCTTTCTTTTCAAGTACTAGCCACGCCGGACGATACTTGAATGTCTCAAAATAAAATAAATGTTATGGTTACCATATTCTTATCTTAATCTATTTAACAGTTTTATGCATAAGTGTATTGAAAGTCACACAATTGTTGAAATTAATAAAGCGCTTAACGAAAATGGTGAGCGGAGAGCCATAACATCATTAACTGTGGGAAAAGTATATATTATTAAAAAATTGACAAAATGACCGAATACCAGTGAAGATATGTCATGTATGTAAGCATTTTTTTACTAGTTTTGCACCATTTTAATACATCATGAAAATATACATTTGGAAGCACGATAACTTCAACTAGTTTTCAACATTTTCTTATAAAATTGAAATAGACCAATTTGTTCGCATCCAGACCCGCTGGAAGTTAGCGCAGTAAAAAATTAAAATTGCAAGAACTTAAAAACTAATTATCCGATGCGGCTTGTCTTGTGTTTACATAAAGTTCATGTCATTGACTACTATTTCCCGGAAGGCCTACGCTAGAACTGGCCAATTTTCCGTTTTTCCGGATTTTATTAGAAACCAATCATCCGATCGACTTGTTTAATTGCTCATTTTGTTCGTATTTCAATTCTCTACAAGCCACCATTGCATTGCGATTGCTTAAATCATTTTCATTTTACAAGCAAAAAAATGAAAAAAGAAACGCCATTTTTTGCACTAAATTGTTTATAACAAATTAATAAATAATAGTTACAAGTAAAAAAAACATCAGCATGAAGCAGCAGAATGTATTTTACGTGATGGCACAGTTGGTTTTCAGAAAGTATTTTTGTCACAAAATCAATAAATTTCTGCTCTATTGCTTGGCCTATAAAGGGTTTGACCCATTAAACATAACATAAAACTCCGAAATGCTAGCTCGTATGAAAAAATTCTAGGAGTAATAATTTTTAGCAAAGAATCTAAGCAATAAATATTAAAAAAAAAATAGGTAATATATCGAGTGGTAAAAAAAATATGACCACAAATATGCAGAGCATATACCCCTGTTCTACGCCTCTGAAGTGATCCATATGGTTGTCGTTTGTTGGGTTAATGGGTCTTTATGAAGTGATAGCATGTTCCAAAATTGAAATTGATATCTCGCTTCGATATTACATACCAAAATGTCCTTTTTATCACACATCGTTAATGTTCTGTATATTCTAAACGGTGAGGCTTAGAAAAAAATTATATAAAACTTTTTTCAATATTTCGTCAAGGTTTACATGCCTGTAAATTTTCGGTACTTATTTCTGAATCACCCTGTATATTATAAGATAACGATATAAAAGTAAATATTAAATATAGAAAGCTATTCGTCAACAATCAAATTTCAGCTGATGAGAGAACCAAAAGTTTAAAAGGTATATAGAAAGGCCCTTGATAAGAACTGTATAGCATGTGTTGGCATCTTATCTCGGATAATAAAAAAATACGTACAAATTGAACATTAATCAATATAAAAATGTTGGTTTTTCTGCAATACATATATACATACAACTTTTTTAAATAATAGAAACATCATATATATTTTATTAGGTCTAAAGAGAGTTCCTAAACGCAAATATCTACAAAAATCTGGAATGGTGATTTTTTCGCGATTACAATAATTTAGAACTTAGTCCACTTATGCCTGCAGGGGAAAGCAGTTAAAAACGCACTGGTAGCTCTACTCCATGGGTTTTAACTCTAGAGTGGTATGGAAACGAGCAATCTCTTATATCAATATTCATATCGCATTTTAAGTAAGTAAAATGTAAACATATTCTTAGGTAGGATATAGTTAAAATATAACAAAAAACAATAAAACGAACACTAGTAATTCTCTTTCTCAAAAAAATAGGATTTTCTTATTTAATATTTTATAAGCAAATGCAGATTTAAATTATAGATGAAAAGCAGTTCTTTAGGTTAAAAGAACTTTTTTTTAAGATTTTTTTAGTTGATATGTAAGTTGTAACATTCAAGCATCGTCGGGCGTGGCTAATACTTGAATGGTTGACCGTTTGGGAATTTAAAATCCTAAAATAAAGCCGTCATAATATCTTTGATACAAAAAACATAAACAAACCATTAAAAAATACTCATATCTTGAATCAATGCTAAACAGTTATACAATTTCAGCTAGGTATCTAAAGAAAGCAGGCAATCCTTTTACCTGAGTGTTAAAAAAGAGTCATTTACAGCAAAAATTATATTTTTCTCTTTAGTAATGTGTCGAATGTTTGTAGGAAAACAGTATTATTCGATCGTTTTTTTTTGTTTTATTTCTATGGTTCTTAAGCTGATTGTGAACATCAAAAATGCGTGCGTGGGTGTATGTGTGGGCAATCAAATATTTGGATATTTTAGTAGACAAATTAAAGTAAGACATAACTTATCAAGTGGAATTGATAATGATTTAAAACGTATTTTTTCGAAGTATATGACCATTTTTTACTAAACTATTTAAATTTTGTATAATAATTTATACGTAAATATATTGGTATATTCATAGCGCCCATACAGTTTCCCAGTATCACATAAAAATAGTTACTAATCTCAAGATAGTTATTAACTCAAAAGTATTGCAGGAAGAATCGTTCAGATACAGTATCCTAAATTTTCATGGTTTTGATATATTTTTTAGAAGCAACCAAACAAATCACTTGGTTTTGTAAAAAAATACGGTTTATAATTTATAAAAATAATAACACTTAACAACAATAAACCTGGGGAATATGTATCATGATATGCAGCATATATCCAAGTTTTGTACATAACAGGGGATAAAAAGCCTGAAGTACCCCGGATTAATTGCCTACACCTTCTACAGGGTAATTATTCAGACCGTATTAAAAATCCTTAAAAGGCTCTAGAAATAATTCGTCAGTATTTAGTAGTTAGTAGCTGGTATAATGCCTGGCTTTTTTTGCATTTAAGGTAATATTGGCATTCTAAATTGAGTCATTTGAATATATACAGGATATTATAGATTTCTGTGAAACATAAAAAATGAAATTAGTAAAATTAAAATATAAAAGTAAACATTAAATATAGAAAATTTCTTCCAAAACAGAATCAGGAGGAATTGTTCCTAACATTAAGGCCCCATTTCTCCCTTTGCATTGGCAGACACCCTTAATACTAAATAGCGCCCACAGGGGTATGCAAATATGCATTTAATAACACTTAACATCATATCAATATCCTCGAAAAAAGTAAAAATTGTAGAAATATATAATAATCTGCAACAATATAAAAACAATAACGCTTAACAACAATAAACTCGGGGGAATATTTCACCTTCTACAGTGTAATTATACAGATCGTGTTAAAAAATCTTAAAAGGCTGAAGAAACAAGTCGTTAGTATGCTGGTATAATTGGTGATTTTTGCATTTAAGGTAATATTGGCAATTTAAATTGAGCCTTTCGAATTATATACAGGATATTATAGATTTCTGTGAAAACATAAATATAAGATAAAAACATAAATATAGAAAATTTCTTTAAAACAGAATCAGGAGGAATTGTTCCTAACACTGACCCCCACACTTCTCCTCTGCCTTGGCGTTCTCTGGGTGATGATGCTCTTTGGTATTTAGAAACATATCAAACAGTTTATTAGCACCCTAAGGTAATCTATCTATTAGTTATTAGATAAGATATTAAAGTGTTATAAGGCTATCTGCTTCGCTCAAAATAGATATTTCTATGTAAATAACCGATTATCGTTTTATATCTGTGAAATTCTGAAGAAATTGTTAAAAAAAATTCTGAAGAAATTGTTAAAATTTTATTTGACGCGAAAAATAGTTTTTAACATGACAGTGAGTCGTTTTTATATTTTTATAGCATTCATGTTATAGTAACAGTTTGTAATATTTGATCTGCTTGAATCAGTTAAATCAAAAGGAAAACATTATTTTTTTAATAAGCCTGTAATAAAAATCAGAAACTGTAAAGACTTCTTAGCGAGAATACAGGTGTTCGAGTTCCATGTTATAACAAGAGAGTTGGCTTCATGGTTGTCATCCAAACATCTTTTTCTTTTAGCGGAGCGTCATGTAATACTCCTAATTACAGATATTTAAGCAGGTGCAAAAATTAGATTAAGTACCATTTTATGAATCATACACTTAAATCAGATGTATGTTTTTTCATATGTATATTTTTCCAACCGACTTTCTCTTTCTCAACCCTAAAATGACCAAATATTACAAAATGTGTGACGAAATCCAGGTAGAAAAGGATATTTTTTTTACAACCAGCTTCTAATATACGTGGATGCTAAAGAGAAATGATTGCCTCTGTGTACGGAACAGAGATCGTTAGATTATCCGAATTAATCTAGAAAGGTAACACACTCAAAGGTCGTCTAACGAGGTCGAATTCTTAAAAAAAAATGCGTAAATATTTAAAATATTACTAATATAGTGACTTATACCCTTATATATAAAAGTATTCTAGGAAGAATCGTACAGATAGAGTATCGTAAATTTACATGGTTTTGGTAATTTTTTTAGAAACAACCAAACAAATTTCCCCTTGAAATCCCTTGAAATAAACATAGCATACTTTTATGTTTTGACAGTGTTTCTTGTATTTTCTGTATAAATATTTTATCCCTGTTTAGAATCAGACAATCTAGATATCCTTTAATGTATAATACATTTCAGACTTTCCTAATAGAAAGCCATATTACTTCTTTGATTAAAATATTCTCTATAATCTGGGGAAATTAACCCTCCTTGAATTATATAAAAAATGTTATTTTATTACATCTGTGGAATACTTGAAACATTATTTTATACTTTATTTGATACCAAAAATTAACATGACAACGTATTGAATCGCTTTAAGTTTATAATAAGGCACATAGCTCTACGTTTTGTATAAAATATCAGTAAGCACGAAAAAATGCAATGAGTTTGGTTAAATCTGCAGAAATTGCAACTTTTGTCAGTTTTCAACAATTTCTATGAAAAAAATATTTGCCCGTAATGTCATGTGTTTCTCAAATATCCAAGTTAACGGATACTACAAATCGGCTGATAATTGTTTCTACGAATTCTCGATAAGAACTGATTAGAAACCTGGAAATAATTGTTTTTATATAAAAAATAGCGTTGAGAAATCATGTTATGACCGCATATTTAGACCAATCAAACGCGGGGGTTCTTATAGATTTAAAAGAAAGCCCCCTCTAAATAACCAACATTTGTTTATTATCATAATTACTATTAAAAAGGCAGTTTTATGACTTTTCATATTTTGAGCATTTTTTCCCATAAACACAAGTGGTTTGAAAAACAGATTTATTTTATGAGTCCACACGAATTTTTTAAAACATCTAATAGGCGTAGCTAGACCAATTAGAATGCAGAAATCTTATAGAAAACGCTTTCTAGTCATTTGTTTGCAGAGATAGCCAAATTACATGAACGGGTTTTCTCAGGAACACAGATACATCCTCACACTCTCAGTTTTGGGTGCCAGCCATATGAAAATATTTTCTTTATTCAATGGTGGGTATTCATAGTTTACGGTAGTTTCACAAATACCATTGAATTTTCGTACAAAATATTGACAAAAACCGTACCATAAGAAGTAATGTGTTAAAGAGAATCAATTAGTAATATATGGTATTTCAAGTTTTTGTTTTCGGGGTTTAGGACAATAAATAAAAGCTCCTTTAATGTGAAGTTGCCGACGTTTCGACCATATATTTTTAAAAAGAAAATTAATTATGGATATATTGTTATACAGGGGTGTCTTACAATAACATTTACAGGTAATATCTCCGTTAAAATAAAAGTTAACAAATTTGAAATTTTGGAAGGATATATGGTGGGTTTAGATGCAAAATTTGCATACGAGAACAATTTATTCATAGTTAAGGAAACAATCTCAAGTTTGTTGTTTTAAAATGGAAAACTCTGAATATCATTAGATATTTAAAAAAATCCCTCTATGAATATAAATATACCTAGGTTTGTATTGCTATCTTACAAAATAGCAGAGCATATTGACAAAAACTGTACCATAAGAAGTAATGTATTAGAGAGAAACAATTATTACTATATGGTATTTCAAATTTTTGTTTTCGGGGTTTAGAACAATAAATAAAAGCTCCTTTAATGTGAAGTTGTCGACGTGTCGATCATATATTCGGTTTTTCAAGGTTGAAAAAAGAAAACAAAATTTAATTTTTTTCTCCTTAATAATTATTATATAATATGGAATATTGCTTATTTCTAGTTATATCAAAAAAAATCTATTGATATATTTGTTTTTTTGCATGCTAATCCGAAAACAAAGTTATTTTTAGTATCAAAGTCGGCCCATTTTGTTGCCACGGTCGTGTTCCTTTCTTCCTCCATAGCCCTCGGTGACATTGACAATCGTCGGCCATTTTTACGCTACATCTATGCGCCATTTTCTGGCGTCGAAACTGTATTGTCATTGGGTCTAACTTAGGATAGTGACTCTGAAGGATTTTTTTATAAATACTTAAGTTTTATATGTAATTTGGGTGTTTTAAAAGCTGGGGCGTTTTATGTTAACATTTAAGCGCCATTTTGTAAGGGTAAAAATTGTGTAGGCATTGGGACTAATCTATAGTTTGTAGTTAATTTCTGATGGATTTTTTATGAATGCTAAAAAAGTTTTATATGTGTGTATTTAAAACCGCTCGGGGGTTTTATGCTGCCAGCTAAGCGCCATTTTGTCGGGGGTTCCTAACACTCAAGAAAGTACTAAAAAGAAAGTGCTAGAGAGACGAAAATTGGTGTCTTTAGATACCAATAAATGTAGCATTGCAGTAGATATAAATCGTCGAATCTTTATCAATCAAGATCTATCCAAACATACCCGTGAACTGTTGAGAAAAGCAGGTGAATTAAAGAATGCAGGTCTCAAGTTTGTATGGTGCAAAGACGACAACATTCTCGCTAGGAAGGCTGAAGGTGAACCTGTTATTCGGATCATCACATCAAAACAAGTGGATAGTCTAAAGGACATTGATTAGCTTTGTTTGAAATGCGAAAAAAAAACTGTAAGTGGTATATATATTTTTTTCTAAACCATAATGGCTATTCTACATAAACTAAATATAGCTCATATAAATATTAGATCCATAATTTTAAAGATGACTAAAATTAGGTATTATATTAGAAAGCATAATATAGATATTTTGGCAGTTTCTGAATCCTGGCTCACGTACTTAATTTCTGCTGACCTAATAAGTATTCAGGATTTCTAACTCGTGAGAAAAGATCGAGTCAATGGCCGTGGTGGTGGTGGTGTACTTTTATTCATTAAGAACTCTATTAGTTTTCTCGAAATAGCTAACGTCAATGCTAATCATGCTGAACAAATCTAGGTAGAGTTTAAGATTAATAAAGTAAAAACTGTATTTAGTGTATAATACAGGAGTCCTGGGTTTGATAATATGTGCGATTTTTTCAGCGAGTTTGAGGAAAATATTTGTGGGCGATTGCTTGAGTGTGACAACTTTGTATGCGCAGGCGACTTTAACATAAATATTTTAAACCTAAGCTGTACCTATACACAGCGTTTTTTAATGCTTTTGTCTGCATACAAATTTGTCCCAGCTCATTGATGAACCTACTAGGCAGGGAAATAATAGTGCAACGCTTATTGATATTATATTGTGTTCAAATAAAGATTTAGTTTTGGATTCTGGGGTTGATGTCACATTCGATGCGTCTGATCACTTTCTAATTAAATGTCAGTTAAAACTTGAAAATTTGAACCCTAAACCATTCTTTGCAACATATCGAGATTATAAAAATTTTGATTATGTGGCTTTTTGTCGAGATCTTCAGAATATGCCTTTTAATGATATCTATTACTTACCTAACATTGATCTTAAAATTGATACATTTAATTTCTTTTTGACGGAACTATTCAGTGTTCACGCGCCAATGAGAACTTCAAGAATAACAAAAAAAAGGGCACCATGGTTAACTCCAAACACCAAATTTTGCATGTCTCTACGAAATAAAGCTTTGTCAAAATACAAGAAAAGGAAAACTCCGGAAAACTGGGCATCTTATAGGCAGCTTAGAAATTTTGTTAGCATCGGTGGCTAGGGAAAAGAAAGCGTACCTTGAGAGCAGGATCCGTAGAGATGGCCCAAAAGATATTTGGAAACTTATGAAGAAAATGCATATTTACTCAAGAAATAAGAATATAATTTGTGACCACCTAGGCAGCGCGGATGACATAAATATTTTTTTTGCAGGTGCAGCACAGTCCGGCGAACCTGATCCTGACGTTTTAAATTTCTATTGTTTCCATAAAAGGGCCAATGTTGATGAATTTCAGTTTAAATTAGCAACCGTCGAAGAGGTAAAAAATGCTTTATTCTCAATTAAGACGGAGGCTGTTGGTTGTGATGGTATTGGGTTAGCAATGTTGATTCATTGTTGCCCTCACATCATTCCAGTAATTGTTCATTTAATTAATTTTTGCGTTGAAAATAACACATTTCCTCATACTTGGAAAATATCACATATTCTGCCACATCCCAAGGTCAATTCCCCAAGTGAGCTTAAGGACTCAAGACCGATAAGTATTCTGCCCACTCTTTCGAAAGTAATCGAGAGAGTGATGGATATCCAAATAAGAGAATATGTCGCCCAATTTAACATATTGCCCACAGTCCAGTCAGGATTCTATAAAGACTACAGTTGTACTACTGCTCTACTTAAGGTGACAGACGATATCTTAGAGGCAGCAGAACGTGATGAGCTAACAGCGTTGGTCCTTTTGGACTACTCAAAAGCTATTGACCGTCTAAATCATACCCTTCTCCTAGGCATTCTTAATTATATTGGTTTCAGTGACAGCGCTCAGCTTCTTATTAAAGCATATTTTCATAGTAGAAGCCAGATGGTTAAATTCAATGGTAAGCTTTCTGGATCTTTGGAGGTTTTCTGTGGTGTGCCCCAAGGCTCGATACTGGGTCCATTGCTTTTCACTCTTTACACATCACAACTTATAACATATTTACGGTATTGTTCTGAGAATTTCTATGCAGATGACACTCAATTGTATTTTTCTTTTAAACCTATTTGGATCTTGGAGGCTAATGATAAATTGGCGCATGATCTAAATGTTCTTATGAGAGCGTCAAGGGCGCATTGCTTGGAAATAAATCCAGCAAAATCACAAATTTTGTTGTTTGGTCGGACACAGTCACGAGATCAAAACCAGAATCTTCTTAAAATTAGCTTAAATGGTAAGATCTTGAATACTTGTAATACTGCTAAAAATTTAGGTCTCCTAATGGACACTAATCTTAGGTTCTCGGAGCCTATAAATATGTGTGTTAAGAGGGCATTTGCTAATCTTAAACTGATTTTTAATCAACGCGCCCTCCTTATCGCACTTTAACTACTGCGATGTGCTGTATGGACCCTGCCTCTTGGACTGTGATGTCAAAAGAATCCAGCTTATGCAGAATTCGTGTGTACGTCTGATTTGTGGTATTCGGGGTCGTGAAAGGGGTGTTAGTGCAAAATTGCGGGAAATCAACTGGTTGAGAATAAATGAAAGACGAGTGGTACATAGTCTAGTTTTATATAATAAGATAATTTGTAATAAATGTCCTTGTTATTTATATAGCAAAGTAAAATTCAGGTACGATGCACATAACTTGGACCTGAGGCATAGTACTTCGATGTATGAGCGGTTCTTTTCTTACCAAATATCAAAGATGTACAATAAAGTACCTGCTTATTTAAGGGAGCAGTTGCAGTCAATTAGCATTGAGAAAATATCGCGTAAAATGACCAAAAATAGGTTGTTTTCTGTGAGAGTCTGCGAAGTTATAAAAAGGAATTTGAGGATGAGAGTTTAACACATATCTTCTAAAACACTTCTAAATTAAATTGAGTATGTTGAATTTTTCATTTTAGCCTTTAAAAGTAAAAAAAAAAACATGTTTATATGTCTAGTAATTTTTCGAAAACAATAGCGGTACTAACCTTGAGCTTTTCTATGCTCAGAAGTAATTTCGTCAAATTCCAAAATACTCAAATTGGAGAGCATACATATAGATACATTTCTGAAAAAAAATTCATCCGAAAAACATAGTAGTTTTTTTCCAAACTATCACCAAAGATAATTACTAAAATCTTGGAATGTTTTTCGGAGAATACGTTAGGTTGGCAATTGCAGTTTCTAACAGGTAAAGTTTGAACCCCTACCGCAAGAGGTCGGCCCAAATTTTTCAATATTTTTTAATGAAAGGGAGAGCGCAATGACGTCAAAGAAAATGGAATTCCGATAGCGTGTTGTCAATGACGTCAGATAAATAAACATTTATCTCTGGCATGGTCTTTCGTTTATTTTTTATGAGATTCTAGGGTTTTTCTTTCAAATAACGTTTAGAATATTTTAATACATATCATGTTGGAAAAACTAAGTAATCAGTAGATTTGGGGAAATGGAAATGGATAATTTTTTAAACAATATTTATATTTTAAGGGAGAAAATCGATCTTTCCTTGAACTATGTGGGATATTAAGGAAGAGGAATGTATGTTTAGGTCATATCTTAGTTTGTTACGGTGGGTTCGTGTAACAAATTTTAGTTTTATCTTTTTCTTTGGTTAATAAGAATTCACACCGCTATTGGTTGTTTTTTGTCATGTAACATAAAAAAAATCAATCAAACTATTCTTAGTGGCAAAAAATTATGCCAAATACTAAATTTTGGAAAGGATTTCTTAACTCAAAATGGTTCTATTCTAAAAAATAGAAATATATAGATTTATTTGACCCTACGTAAAGAAAACGAATTGATGTTTCATATGGGTATTTAGTAAAGTACACCTAACTGGACATTTAATTTCAAAATAAACAAGTTTATAAAATTTCCTGCATGCCTTTAAACGTCCTCAAATATAGTTTATCATTTTTATATCCGGTATGCAAAATAGTCCATTGTATAAAAAACAAAATACGCCTTGAGGGGGTGAAAACCTTCTCCCTCAAACTGTTAAGAAAATAGGAACAGTTGTACAGAATTTAAAAGTAAAGTAAGTACCTAAATGTACTATAATTCTGCCATAGCACAAAACATGAATAAGCATGTTGTTTCTACTCTTTTTTTGCAAAATTACAAACAGCTTTTTATGAACCATGAAAAATTATTTTAGCATAAATTAAGCACTGAAATTTATTAGTCATGAAATGTTTTCTGGTTTATCTGGGTAGAAGAGTGTTTTGTTCTTTATTTTGATTCCAACTTCTATAATTTGTTATAAAGGTCAGAAAAAAATAAATTTCGAATACAAAATTTTAAAAATATCCCCAAGATTCTAAACATATTTAGTCTCGTTGAAATCTTAGAATTGCAATGTCAGTAAAATGAAAATTGTTCTACTAATGGTTTAACTTCTAGTCTAAGCAGATAAAAAAATTGTTCTGCTTTTACAAAAATAAAGAATTGTTTTGCAAGTTTCTGATGGGATTTTTCTATCTTCTGATAGGCCTAAAAGATAGCAAGAGAAAAAGTTTGAATATAAAGTTTTTTCTTTTATAAATATTGAAGATGGATGCGAAAATATAAAAAACTCTGTTTGCGGGTTAGTCATTTATTAGGAAATAATAGCATTTACATAAATGGTATTTATATATTACAATATCATCATATACATTCTTAAGATTAGGAAAATAGTATCTGTCTACAGTAATAATGATTTATTGAAGAAACCAATAGATCTTTTATTTTATATAAAATGTAGTTGCTTAGTTGCTAACAGAACGAACTAACTATATTTGTAGTCTAATTAATATATTTAAGCATTGATTAGAGTAAAAAAAAACAGTAATTCAAATTATGTGCTCGAGTTGGTTAAAATATAAAATAATTATGTTTTTATTTTTGAACTACATATATAACCAAATGTAGAAATGAACATATTTTTTATTGGTATCCTAAAATTACTAAACTAAATATTCCTAACTTACAAATCAGTAATTATGTTTTTTTTGCTTATAGCATTTAAATAAATAATATGTAAGATAACATTTTAGTAGCAATTGAAAGATATTTTTTGTAGTTTGGCTGGGTATTCATGAGTATGCTATCAAACTGTGGAACTTATACACTACAAATGTATAGTAGGTACATTAAATTGTAAAATTCTGAGAATAGTTTGACTTTCTTGGGTGTAGTGTAGTGTACAGGTAACATTCAGCCTATTTTGAATGGATTTAAGTTAAAACCTCCATACTCGAACTCGTGTCTTTCAGTTCGCATCATATGGGAATTTTTTTTATTAGGTCACTTACTCAAAATTTAACATAGGTAATAACTTTTGCTTTACTAAGGATGAAAAATGACTTAGAGTGAATAGTCACCTGACTTGTGTTCCCTGCCAGAATTGATATATTTCTTTAAAGAAGTCGCAGAGAAAGGTTATTTCTTTAAAGAAGTCGCAGAGAAAGGGGTTATTTGCTAAAATAGGAGAAAGTGCTATAAAAAAGGTGTTTCTCTTATAGTTTTACATGTCAAATTTTGGTCAGCAATTCTAATTTTCAATTTTTATAACTTTGTCCAAGGCACTTAAATATTAAAAAAATAGTTTTAAATTTCGATTATGCTCCTAAATTACTCAATTACGACTTTTTTGTATTAAGATATCTATTTACTATCGAAAATCTTTAATTAATATAATATAATAAAATAATAAAATCACGACAACTTTGCATCAAGCTTAACATACTTTTGAGAAGCAATTTCAATTTTTTTCCAAAAAAGACACAGTTTATGGAATATTTAGGTATAAGAAATTAATATTATGTTAAGGTTACTAACAGAAAACTCTTTTTTTTAAGTTAGACAATTATTATTTTTTTAGAATTTTCAAAAATCAGGAAAAAGTTAAAAAAAATATTGGAATTTTTGACCAAAATTTGGTATGCATATGTAAAATTAAAAAATAAACAACTTTTCTTAATACAACTTTTTCATATTTTAGCAAATAAGACCATTTTTCTGTAATTTTTTTAAAGAAATGTCAATTTTGACATGTAATGTCAGTTTTCTGATGTAAATCTTTTATAAATGTATATAATGTAACAAATAAACTTGAAAATCATACCAGTATAGGTGAACAAACAAATTATTAATATAAAGACATGGCTGAGGCAAGCATCGGATAAATGGTCCTTATGAAATGTACACTCCAGAATGATGGTATGAATTGGCAAACAACACAAATAAGTAGTAGTGAAACAATGCATTAATACTGAACCACTTACAGTGTATACAAAATAACAAACTCTCAATATAACATGACTATCAGCAACAAAATTATCTCCATTTCTAAGTAGAAACTTTTTGCATTAAATATAATTCAAATATATCTACATAAAGAGATCTTGTTACTAAATTCTGCACACAACAAACACGTCTACTCATACTCATAAGATGCATTAACTAGTCATGGGGATTTACTACAAAAGCATAAACTGTTCTACTAACGATTACAAACTTCTAAATCTATAAATTAAAATATATTTTTCTTTTCTGCTTTCTTCATCGATGGTGAGATTCAAAATTACATGGTCTATTGGCTTGTACAGTTCGTAGCAATAAACAGTTTTCTTGTGATATGGAGTTTTCTTTGTACCTAGAGAAAAAATAACTAGAATTAGTTTTTCCTTGTTTTATTCTCTACAATTAATACATACCTAACAAAATAAAAAAATTAAATTCTGTGTCAAAATTAAATATGTTTTATCGGTACTACACAAAAGAGGTCCAAGTAAAATATCTTATTTATTTATAATCTTTAATTGTAAAAGCTTTGGAAGTTTTAATTTAATACTAGATAGTAAGCAAATTTTTAAGAAGGGTTTGTTGCATTTTACTTTCCAACATATTAGTAATAGGCAATATGCCTTACATATATTTTTTGGTCTGTTATTAACAGTAATGATATAGAACAAATTCTCTTTAATGCTAATTAGTAGGAAAAAAAGACGCAAAAACTAGCTTCATTAGCTAGATGGACTCGATGTAATAATAATGCCAGAATAATTAAATATTATTTATATAAAATGAAAAGAATGAAAACAATTTTATTTATAATTTCAACTTTTCAACAGGTGTTTTCCATTAGATTCAGGCAAGGCCCAAGCAAATAAAGAAAAGCAAGGGAAAAGTGCATATAAAAAAAACATGTTTATTTTAATCATTATCAACTGTTGTCATACATATAAGAGTAAATTATAAACTATAGCTACTATTAAGACAAGCTACAGAACCCTCAAAATAGAACAGAAAAAATTTAGCAAGTTCTTTGAAAGAAAACATAATTGATATACCACACCTTAGACCTAAAATTCTTAGTTATTGTTTTTTAATAAAAAAATCGACATTTTGTATATTTTGAATACGTACAAAGAAAAAAATGGTTGGAGATAAAAATAATATTTTAGTTTGTTATAATATGATTTAAAGGTTATCTTTTGAAAGAATAATTATATTACCTGATAATAATAAATGTGATTTCTTTTTATACTATATTTAATGTTTAGTCAAATACTTAATATGTTAAAAGTCTAAATAAACAAATAGAATTTTGGGATTTTAATAGTTATAATAAAAAGTGTTTTACCATCAGGTGTAGCAGCTAAGTGGTTAAATTCTTCATGAATAAAATTTGCAGGTTCCTTGATTTTTGCATTTGGTCTTGACTGTGCGAATTTCTGCCCTGCAACACTCTCTTTTTGCTTTCCATAAAGTGTGTAATAGGTTTTAACATGCCTTAGATTTATAGTGGAACTGACCAGGTTATTGCAGGAAGTATTATGTCGCCTTTTACATACTGTGCCAAATACTGAAGCTGTTAATATGTATTTTCTAATTTCTCCCTAAAATGGATTATCCTACTGCCCAACTGTATTTCTTGAAGTAACCTAGAAAAATGTTCATATATTTAAAAATATTAGGGAGCATGTAATACACCAGAGTATTATATAAAAGTATAAATGAACAAAGCCTAACAGAAAATGAACACTATGCAAAAACATACTCGCAAAGAGAGATGTGCCTACTCAATACATAAATGCCATTCAATTGTCTTACTATATTAAGTTGCCCCAGAATCCTAATACTCTATATAATATATTTCTAAAAATAGTAAAAACTATAGACTTTTGTGTTGTACCTCCCACTACTATTACAACTAGTATAAGTATAAATGAACCAAGCCTACAGAAAATGCAAGCTATACAAAAATATAGTCACACAGGAAGATGTGTCTACATTTTCTCTAAATCAATACATATATTGCTGCCCTTCAGCCTAAAATTAATGATGGTCAATGTAATTCTTAAGGAGGCAATGTCTAAAGTAAATTCTATATGAAATGCAGTATACTTCAGGCATCGTTGTTTAAAAACCAACTTTAGCTACTGCAATCAATGTGTTGAATACTATTTCAATTAATTAATAATTTTACTTAGTTTTCCTTTTTTTCTTTAATTTCTGCCTTGTGCGAGTCCCTCCAATGCATACCAAAAACAAGCTTAACATTGGATGGAAGTTACAAAATGAAAAACCTAATATTATTGAGATATAGTTAATATAGAGTAAAGAGAGAGACCAAAAATGCGAGTTTTAAAAAACTGTAGTTTTAATCTCTTGATCTAAACAAAAATAAAAACTTTTTATAAACCAGTGGCATACTTTACTTTTTCTTTAATATGAATTATGTTGCCCTTCCGCCAGACGCCATGAAATGGATAATTATAATCCTAATACTTTCAGCCCCTTGTCATCCAATCAAACTTGCAATGCTTGACCAAAATCGTCGTGAAATATATTTAAAATATTTATAAAAAAATTATTTCTTTTTATTAAGACGGCCTGTATCTCAAAGACAAAACAAAACATAGACTATAGGAAACATGTTTATACGAATTCTCATAAAATACGTCAAGGAATGACCTACTTAAAAATGAGCATAAAATTAAGGAACAATGTATATTGTTTTATGTTTTCTCAAACAGTCTCATGTAATATATATATATATATATATATATATATATATATATATATATATATATATATATATATATATATATATATATATATATATATATATATATATATATATATATATATATATATATATATATATATATATATATATATATATATATATATATATATATATATATATATATATATATAATATATATTACTAATAATATTAGTAAATCCAGTAATAATCAAGAACAAATAAAAGTGGTGTTAGAATAATGTAAGTGTCAGTCTTCTTATATGTTGCTAGATTTGTTTTCACATCATCAAACTATATTTCTCTTCATGTGAACCCCTTCCCTATCCTACATATTTTAACGGCCTATACCAAGAGAAATTTTTACTTTTTAAATGTGGTTGTAAAACAGCACAACCAAGTGCCCAAAATTATGAAATAACGTTTCTACAGCCAACACCTTACATTTTGTCACCTTGCATTGTTTGCCCTTACAAAACATGTCAGGGCAAACACCACTTGTGCATGCATAATCTTTTTTTTATTGTAATTTTGTCAGGGTTTTAGTTTCTACTTGAATTAAACCTTTAAAAATTTTTTTCATAATTCATTTTGGCACATTGTATTAGGAATACTTTTATTAATATGTGATACTTTCGAATATTTTACTGAAAGATTTCTTAATTTATACTCACAAACATATCCCTGGAGACCTTGCTGGAAACTCATCTTGGAACTTTAAACTCTCAACATCATTACCACGCTTCTTTGCAAAACTGGTTGAATATGTATGGCCTTTGTTAATATCATCCCTACAATAAAAGATGCATACATAGTAGTTGAAACTGTTGTAATATTATCTGAAATATTAGGGAACTATATTTATTTATTTTTCTTTATAAATATCTTTGGCATGTCCAACGTGCTATTATATCCTAACATGGTAAACTGACTGGTATACCTATGGCACGTATATGATAATGCCCAGGGGCATACACTTTTGTTTTTGAGGGAACCAAGTGAGGCTCCAAAAATAGAGAGAGCGGTGAAAGAGAAAAAATGTCAGGTGGATTTTAAGACATACATTTAAAGTGAAAAAATTGAAATAATAAGACTAAGATTCCAAAAAATATATTTTATTATAAAAATATATTTATTTTACTTAGGATAACTTTAAACAAATATATAGGTAATATCTATAATATCTATAAAGTAGTAAAAGTAATCAGATCAATAAGACTTATAAAATTTTTGGAACAAATTGATTAGTTGATATCTCGGTGATACAAGTTGTAGGATATTTTTTCTTGTTGGCAGTTTTAAGCGCATACTTAAATCATGTGTCTTTAAAGACTTTCACAAATTTAAATAATTCATGTTATTATGTCTGAAAAAATATTAAAACATGTTAAGTTATTTATTACATTGCGCTTTTGACTCTACATATTTAAAAATCCTAAGTTCAATTTTTTTTGAGATATGACATTTGAAAAATGACAATTTGATATTTAGAAAGGCTGTAAAATCAAAATAATTCTACTTAGAGCAGAAATTGTATACTCCTACCTGAGTTTTGTATGATCTTTCTTATGGTCCCGTAAAATGGAAGTATTGTTATGTGATAAAATCACCCTAAGAGATTTTTACTGATGTTTACATTTTTACCTCAGTTTTATATGGTCGTCCGTGTGGTCTCGTAAGAGAATTCTGTACCAAGAAACTTGTTGGTAAAGGTGAATTTATCGATTTTTTTTATCAGAAAAACTCTTTCTTCTATTTAGACTAAAAGCTGATGCTATAAGAAAGACCTTCGGAAAGACCTTAAAAAACTAAGCATGTAATAAAAAAATGGTATTATATTTAAAGAAAATTACCATCGATGTTAGCATCTGAACCTTATATAGTGATAATGTTAAAAAGGAGCAATAAATAATATTACATATTTTAATATTTCTGCTCGTATTTCTGTCTAAAATGATTATTCAATTTTCATTGAATTTTGTAAAACTTAGGCAGTTGTGTTGTAGGCCAGATTTCTTACCATGTATACTTTTTTTTTCAAAAAATGGATTTAATAATAAACATGTATTTATTCCTGTGATATTTGTTGACTTGCACACTGCCTTAACAAATAAAATACCAGTTCTGGATGGCACAATTTGGTTCAAGTTGATAAGAAATATGACAATACAGAGTAATACCAGTAATACCTGGAATTTTGAACTAGAAACACTTCTGTATTAAAAAAACATGCCAGTTAAAAAAAAGAGGAATACACATTTGGATGCTTATTTACTTTACTTATTTTTGCTACGTTTTAATAAATATTTTTAAATATACATATTGGTATAAAACGTAGTGGTGGTATCAACTTTTATTTTTAAAACAGATTTCGCTTATTGCAAGAGATAGAAAAATGGTTAAATATAGAAAGTTTTAGACAATTTCGTTACAAGCCTAATAGCACCTGCAGGCGAATTCTAGCCATTATGTTCTAGAGATATTTAGAAACGAATAAAATATTGCATTTTTAAAATTATGCAGTAACTTTTTTAATCCTAAAATTTTTTTAAAGTTGTAAACATATTGCCAAAGCAATTTTTTGTCTAACATATTATGGTGCTGTCATATTTTGAATCTGATGTTTCGTAAATGAGGGGCCATCATCAACTTTTAAATACACACCTGGATTTTTTAATTTAATTTGTTTTGTAACAAACCTTTGCATTCCAAAATCCAACGATGTAATGCACTCATACATTAAAAGTATTTAAAATTTGAGGAAATCAAGGTTATCCCTCTCTCTCTAAAACATTGTCTCTTATGGGAACATCTTAAATATGTGCTGTCCAAATATTAAGTCTGTTATATTATTAGTGTGGGAGGGTCAAATGCTTGTTAAAAAAAATTACATAAATTACCAAGCTTGTAAAAACCAAAAAAAAAGACTGTCAATTTTACAAGATATTACTATAAATTATATTTTTCAAATGGGACATCCTATGTTTTATTTATTTTCATCATTGTTTGAAAACAAAATAGTCTTCCTCCTTCAAAGTTGGGCTATTTTAAGTTTCAAACAAAAGATGTACTTCAGAAATACATCCACCATGTACCTTCTAAAAAATTACTATAGCATGGACATACAGATAAAAGTTTATATAAGTAGTCCCAAACGTAAAAAATATGTTGATATTTTTAATATGTATGTACTGTAATCAGTAATTGCCCATTTTTAATTTTTCAAATTCATGAAGGGTCTCAAAATCGAGCACTTATAGTTATTATTTGAACTTACCTTATTCTGCATTTTCCCAGGATTCTCATTGCAAAATTTTTTGCAGTTCGGCGCCGAGGTCTTGCTGCTCTCGTATTTTTACGCCCTTTACACTCATTACACGTATCCTAATTACACAGGTAACACAGGAATTCATAAACAAATATCTAGAAAGCTTAGACACAGTCACAAGAGTGAGAAGTTCTAAACTAAACGTCGACGTTTTAAAAATACAAGTACTAGTCATTTTAAAACACACCTATAATAAACAAACAGGAAATTCTCAACCCAAGACTCAACCTATCATAAAATCATGTTCATAAAAATATAAGGAACCCAATATTCCGGGTATTTAGATATTAAAAAAACTTGTTTTTATCGGCAAACACCGAAAGGTACCGAAAGTCGAAAGGCCTCGCAATTATTACTTCGGCTAGCTGATAAAAAAACAGTCAATAGGGGAGATCATAAAAATTATAGTCTTTAAAAGAGGTGTTCTTTAACAGCACTCTCTCATTTTATTTCATTTCGCAACAAAGATAGATATATCAACGAGGCAAGAAATACATGCCATGTGCAATATTTTAAATTTTCTATCAAAGGAATGTAAAACCCCTTAAGTTATTTGCTTGGGATGGAGGGAATACAATGTTGCGTCACTGTTAAGCGTTTTCTGAAATATTTAAATTTTTCCGTTAAAAGTGATCTACTTATTTGCATAGTATTTGATAGATTTTATGTAATGTTTGTACATAAATAGGCTATAAAATTAAATATTGAACGTGTTAATTTATTTATATGGCCTATTTTGGAAAAAATTTAAAAAAAATCGGATTCCGACATTGATGCGTCATCTACAGAGTGACGCTTGAGGTTTGAGTTCGAAAAATGAACACGAGAAATTTTATAGCGTGGATTTGCACTCTTAAAAGATGCCTCAGGTTACAGTTTTAAAAAAGCAGTTAGAACAATAATTCATAATTTCTGTTAAATTTATTTTTGAATTTCTTATTATAATTTTTGCTTTTGTTTCTCTTTCTCTGCCCTCTTAAAGGGGTTGTCTTGCAGGTTGTGAGCTAATTATATTCAATTAGAAAACCCTATTGGTGGCCTGTATTTTTTATATGTTTAACATTTTAGTCACTTAGATAAAACAATATATTGTATAATAATTCATGTATACATGCATCTGCTGGTTGAGATAGGAAGCTTGGCTTCAACTCCGCCAATTGTAATTTAAATTTTCTTAAAATTACAATAAAGCCATATTTATTTATTTATTTTATTTATAAGAATAAAGCTATGTTTTGGTACCTATTGACTTTGCTTCTACGACTAGTGCTTCTGGCAAATGGGAGATTTGGTCGCCATTGTTTTTGCTACCATGTCATCGAGTAACAGATATTTCTTTTTGTAGGATGGAAACATTGCTGTCATGTTGAATGAGTTCAGGGATGCTTTCTTGACGAAAAGACTTGAGTATTTTACGGTGCAATGATTCGTCATGAAAAATTTTTGCCCGTCATTGTCGTGTTCCTTTCTTCTCCCATAGCCCTCGGAGGGTTTGACAAGCGTCGGCCATTTTGACGCTATATCTAAACGCCATTTTGTCGAGGTCAATAGCAATGGTAATAATCACGTTAAATTATAAAATTACTGTAAAGGACAATATATATATATATATATATATATATATATATATATATATATATATATATATATATATATTGTCCTCTCTGAATTTTATAAGCGAGGGATAGATACTGACAAAAAAATGTATTTATAAAAAATATATAGCACATAACGCTTATGGATTTCTATATTTAGAAGTTTGTTTTAAGTTTATAAGCTACGTAAACATTACTTGTAAAAATAAACTAAAAAATAGCTTGTGATAACTCTCATTTTTTCCCAGTCCGTTTGTGTTATTCCTAGATGTACTCATTAAATTTATAATGACATATTGAGAAAATATTTGATTATAAAATTAGTATAAAAAGCAACAAGAGATAATTTGAATCGATATTAGAAATTACTGTAAAAAACGCAAGAGATAAAAATATCCCTGTTTCAATACAAATAACTTAGAAAGCATGAAAAAGTCTCTGGGGATTAATAAAATCTGTAAAAATTGTAATTTTAATAATAAAGTTTTAATAACTTCTATGAAAACTGTAGGTGTGTAATGTTTCCTAAATAATATGAATACTAAACTTCTGCTTTATGCCCGTTTTATCATTTACTTTCAGTAATTAACTTACACCCTTAAACCTATTCCAGTATAATGTAGGTATTAGATATTTAAGAAATAATTAACACTCGCCGGGTAAATTAAAAATATGATAAATTGTTTTGTGACATTTTTGAATATAGGTAACGATATGAGCAACAATAATGAGCCACTAAACCTAATCCTAGCCGGCACTCGATAAAATATACGTCACAACTAACGAGGTCCACTCTTGAACAAATTGTCATATGCAGATCCTGCCTACCTCAGTATATCTGTAAACCTATACCTGTTGAGCAAGTTCTTCGATTTGTAATCACTCAATATTCATATATAGCACCACCCATTTCAATGACCCACTGCATCAACTCTATGTCAGACAATCTCGCCGATTCCAGTGTGTTTCGAACTGCTGCTAATCAGAAATAACACTGTTTCACATCTTTCGTCTTATATATATTTTATCTATGTTCACATCGTAACAAACCATTTCACTGATTCCAGCGCGTAACGTGTGAGGTTCAGCGCGAAAAACCCCTAAGAATAAAAAATATTGCAGATTCAGTGAAGCATGCCGTTAGAATGAAAAAGTTGCAGGGGTTGATAAAATCTACAAAAATTAAGTTTTATCTCAGTTTTTAATGAAAAAATGTTGGCATGTAATGTGTCCCAAAAATATTGCAGATTCAGTAAAGCATGTCGTTAGAATGAAAAAGTCGTAGGGGTTGATAAAATCTACAAAAATTAAGTTTTATCTCAGTTTTTAATAATTTTAATGAAAAAATGTTGGCGTGTAATGTGTCACAAATGATTTAAATTTTTAATATGGGCTCTCAATGTATAATTAATTCCAAAAGGGAACCAAAAATGCAACTTACCCTTAAAATATAACTAAAAATACTAGATTTCTGCTTTATGTTTGTTTTATAATTTAACTTCAATAATTAACTTACACATTTAAAACTCTTTCAGTATAATGTAGATATTCTTAGACATTTAAGTAATAATTCACCGGGAGAACAAAAATATTTAGACACTTTAGATACCTAACATATTTTAACTAAAAAATGTCCCGTAACTGAGTGGCGGATAGCAGAAATTCTCATATGCAGTTCCTGCCTCCCCTCAGTATATCTGTATACCTATATCTCATTCCATCGCACTCCACTTTCTAAATATAACGCCACATATAAAACCTTCCTAACTGCACCGCCTCTCTTGCTTTCATTGTATACACTATGTCCCGGCCAAGTCACGCGCGGTGTCGCGTAATGCATGCATGAGGCCATTAACCTCATCCCGCGTGTGCCGCGAAGTCGGATGTTCCCCTCCGAATTACTGGCTTCTAATTGGTTTGCATCCCCCGCACCATTAGGCGGAGCTTACTCCTGATTAGCTAGGGGAGAGCCTAACCGATAAGTGGAGCTTGCTTCTGATTGTGAAAAATGTGGCTTAAAACCGGTGATATTCACTACTACCAATCGAAATGTGATTAAAAATACGCCTTTTTTGTCTGCTACATACCTCATGTGGATATTTTTTTTTATTGTAAGAAATAAATACTCGAAAAATATGCAAAGTCTTTTCTTTTATGTCCATGTCTTCAGCAGCATTTTCTATTTTTCTAATTTTTTTTCCAAGCAATAACAGATTTTACCATTGAGGCCGATTTCATTCGAAAAACAGCATATTTCGATATTGAAGCGATACTGAGATTGGTGAATAATAAAAATAACAATTTTAATGCTAATGTAAAAACGAAAAAACATAAAATAAAAATTCGGTTCTTTAAACGCTCTTTTTCATCCACAATACAGAGACAAACGGTCAGACAGACAGACACACAAACACTCAAACATACAGACAGACGCAAAAACAGACACATCAACAGACAGACATATGATATAGCAATTTGTTTAAAGTTTATTTATCGTGTCGATTCTCAACTTAAAAGTACATCCAATCAAAACGTAGGATGCACGTAGATTTAAAAAAATACCCTCTAAATACCCAACATTTGTGTGTAGTTTACATAAGAACTAACACAAAACGACTTTTTTATAATTTAAATTCCATGTACACCGATTTTTGGGAACTTACAAGAATTAAAAAAAAAACTTAATAAATGCAGATAGACTAGTTAAAACGCAGGATTTTAGTTAATGATATAATTTTTTTTTTGAGTAGTAAATCTATAGTTATAAAAGTATCCTCTCTTTTGGTCGTCTATATTAACAGGAAGAGTATTTTACACCAGACCTCTCATCCCGCTCACGCGCATTATTGAGGGGGAACTGGCGTTGCCTCCATATTACTGTACTATCGTTCTTCGGAGAGTCTACTCTAAAACTTTCCTAATAGGAAGCCATATTACTTTTTTGATTAGATATTAGTATATTCTCCATACATTATACAGGGTGTTCCGGAAGGAAATGGAAATATCCTAGGAATGTGTTTGGGAGGTCAAAACAATTCAAAAATTATATAGCTATAGGTCCGCAAATGCAGAATTTCCGAGATACAAGGTGTAAAAGAAAATTAAAAAAATTCGTTTCTTATATTTCGGAAACGATTTTATATATCAAATTAAAATTTGATATCCATTTCTATGACATAAAGAGGCATCTTTTGGAACAAAATTATTTCTATTTTCGTCTGATACATCGTTTTTGAGTAATAATCTAAATACTGCTTTAACACCTTCACATCCTCAAATTATTACTTCAAATGGTTTTTAACAAGTTGGCGTTGAAATGTCAAAGTCAATTCATGGCTCCTTTCTCTTTTAAATTGTTTCGATCTTCCAAACACATTGTTAGAATATTTTCCTTTCCTCGCGAAACACCCTGTATATATAACTACCAATTTTTTAACGGTGATATCATGAGATAAAAGGTAAAATTGAGCCTCTTCGAATTATATAAAGGATATAGTTATGAGTACCAATTAACCAAACCTAGATGTGTTTTCTAAAATGTTGGTTTATATTTAACATTGATTTCTGAGATAATTAGAAAAATATTGTGATGGTCGGGTAAGGTTGCCACCTGTCCTTTTTTGAAAAGGACAGTCCTTTTTTTTTAAACAAATTGTCCTTGTAACTTTTTTGTTCTAAAATGTCCTTTTTATTTACGCATTTTCCCTAATTGAATTATCTCCAGCAGCCAGCAGCACGGCACTACACTGATTATCCGTGCCTTAGCCCGAAAACAATTTTTATGGCTTTGAAACCAAAGTTAAGTTGAAATATCTTGACACGACCAGCAAAAATAAACTAAATAGTGATTTTAAAGCATTTTACCAAAGATCTATCCAATGCATTGAAAAATGGTATGACTTTTCTGATGACAGTTGGCACAGTATGGTCGGCAAAGTAAATTTAAAAATAAAATTTCGATTATTTTCAGGTTTTGAGGAGATCGAAAAAATTAACAATCCAAATTTACAAATCAATGTAAACCAGCTTTTTGATGAGGTGATGCAGATTTCTGAAAGTTACCAAGAAACTGAAAAATGATCTTTTAAATTTAAACACACTAAAAAAAAATTGCAAAAATTATTTTTAATAGTTTTGATAATGCTGTTAACTTTTTTCGTTAATTTTATTTTTGTTAAGTGTATTATCTGCCAGTGCCGCATGTTCTGAACGATTTTTTTTCTGTGGTGGCCATCAAATGGCGAGACGAAAGAAATTGTTGTTCTATAGAATTAATTCGTTCAGAATTATCAATTTATTTTAATTTTAAAGAAAGTTGCCAAGAATTTTATGACTCCATAAAAAATAATAATGCTGTTTTGGAGGCAGCAAAATCCAATAAAAAATATTCCTTCAAATTTAATAAGGCAATAGCATTTTATAAATAATGTTTTTGCTTAGAATCGGCAACTTTATTTAGAAATAAAAAAAAATAGAAAAAATCCTAGTTTAGACTTTATCTTATTTTGATTTTAAACGAGCTTTTCAAAGTAGTGATTTGTTATCGGCGAGCCACACACGGTACAATCGACCGCTGCCCCGCCCCCCCCGTTTCAAATTTTTATAAAGTCCAATGTCCTTTTTTCACTTTGCAAAAATGTGGCAACCCTACGTTCGTGGCCAAGCCTAAGGTAGCCCATTTATTACTTATTTGGTGAGATATTAAAATATTTTTCATAGAAGCTTTGAAACAGTAAACTACATGAACGCTTTACACTCTAATATATGACTCTAAACTTCGCTTAAAACAGATATTTTTGTGTAAATAGCTGATTTTATTATATTTGTGAAATTCTTAAGGAATTATTAAAAAACATTATTTGACAAAAAAAATTGCACGACAGCATACAAAATTTCTCTCTTTAAGTTAATAATGAGGGTAAAGTACAAAAGGAGTTGTTGATTTGGTAAAATCTGCAGAAATAATTTTTATCAGTTTTCAACAATTTCAATGAAAAAATATGATGTAAAATCATGTATTTCCGAAATATTCAAGTGGGAAAAAAGTATTTGGGGCACTCTTAACGAATAATATAGATCGTCGGATGATTGTTTCGACGGATTCTCAAAAATAATTGAATGGAAACCTGGGAATATATATATATATATATATATATATATATATATATATATATATATATATATATATATATATATATATATATATATATATATATATATATATATATATATATATATATATATATATATATATATATATATATATATATATATATATATATATATATATATATATAAATTAGCGTTGAGAATTGATGTTATAGCTACATATTTAGACCAAACAGACGCAGGGATTGACCTCGACTTTTAAAAAGCCCCTATAAATAACTGACAATTGCTTGTCGTTTAGATAACAACTAATACAAAAAATAGCCCAAAGTATTATGATATTAAAAAAAGTTTGTATTATTTCTAAATTGTCAAAAAATTGTGGCCCTATGTTTAGCTGTGTAGTTCAAAACTAAATTTAACATAGCACATCGAAAGTAATCGACATTTGGTGTTATTTCAAGTCCTGCTTCTGTACAATCGGCTACAAATTTAAACTCCAAAATGGTTCACGAATCTCTGTTTTTGTAGGTATACCATATCGAGGAACTATAAAAAGTTGGTCAATTTTTGGCAACAAATCGAAAAAAAGCTTTATTGATTTCCAAAACATATTTTATAATTTCGAATCTCAGCAAATTTATTTAAGATTTAAATAATTTAGTTCATCCTTTTGGCTTCAGTAGTGAAGATAGGTATGCTCTAGTAAAGATTTTACTATTCTTTCTGGTAAATAATCAGAAAAATACGTCCGCTAAGTACATATGAAAAACCCGTTGCGCAACGTGAGGAAAAACCGCGTTAATTTCCCTAAGAGAGCTATAACGCATCGCGCCAGTAATTCGCTAATCATCGCCAGGTATTAACCGTCTGACATCACGAAGGGTTCGTGTAGGATAGCCATCGGCTCCGCTTGGCGCAAAAATCGGGCCGTGAACATTTAAAACGAGGCTCGTATCGCATATTCGGCACCATACCACACCTATCAGCTCCCGGAGGAAAAAAGGACACACGCGGTAATCCGCGGCTTACACACGAACACCCCGGTAGAAGACATAGTTCATGAACTACACGAACTCGGCATTACTGATGCTAGCGTAGTCAGAATGACCTCAAGGATTACAAAGAAACCCATACCATTATTCCTGGTTAAAACCACAAACAACCAAATAATGAAAATAAGCACCCTCTTTGACCGGGTGGTCAAAGTGGAAAATAAAAGAAAAGACGGCACTGTAAGACAGTGTTTCAAGTGCCAGCGTTTCGGACATACACAATCGCTATGTACCTACCCAGACAAGTGCGTTAAATGTGCAGGACTACACAGATCGGACGCATGCCGACTCCCGGAAAAGGAGGAAGATGGCTCCAAAAATGCAGTTTGTGCCAACTGCAATCAAAAAGGACATCCGGCCAGTTACAAGGGCTGCCCGAAATATCCCGCCCCTAAAAAGGCACCTATAGCCCCATGGGCCAACTTCAAAAACACAGTGAAGCCTGCAGCCACGAAACCTGCAACTAAAGCCACCTATACGGAAGTGGCCAAAACTACCACTACTCCCCCAAAGGAAAAGAAGGAGAGCTCCCCTCCTCTTGATCTCCAGGCTGCAATCCTGCAAACCGTCACCGGAATGATGCCCTCTATTGTGGAAACCATAATTCCCACAATAACAAAGGCTGTGGAGGAACAGCTCCGTAGACTAAAATAAACAATGCCAGAACAACAAAACGAAACCCTAAAACTCATTTCCTGGAACACCTGCGGTCTAAGGGCCAGGAAAACTGACGTCCCAGAACTTCTGGAAGAACATCGCCCCGATGTTCTAGCATTACAGGAGACTAAACTAACCGCTGAAATAAGAATGACTTTCCCAGGATATCACATCTACAGATACGAACCTCCTGGTCACCGAGCCAAGAGAGGAGTCGCGATCCTGGTCAGAAAAGGCGTTCCACACTCCTTCCTGGGGGTTGAAGACGTGGAACTAGACGCCATCTCCATAGAGGTCTACACGCGTAGAGTACCGATCAAAATTACCTCTGCGTATCGCGCCCCAACACAAGAGCTGTTAAATGAGGACATCGAGCATCTAGCCAGAGGACGAAGAGCCAAAATTATCATTGGAGACTTCAACTGCAGATCCGAAGAATGGCATTGCACCCATACCAACTCAAATGGTCGCAAACTATCCAGACTATGCGAGGACCATAGATTCGCCATAATAGGACCAGAACAACCAACACCCTCCCCCGCGGAAACGGGAGGCCAACCGTGTTGGATATAGCACTCCTGAAAAACATCAGGGAAGAGCTGGACATAAACACTCTGAATGAGGGTACATCCGACCACAACCCGGTACTCCTGCAAGTAGGAGTAAACCTCAACAGAGTAAACTGCCACACCAAGAAGACGACCGACTGGAAGGCCTATCAAAGACAACTGAAAGCTGCCATCGAAATCCCTGAGATCCGCGCTCCTCAGGGACTAGATGAGGCCGTAAGAAGTCTAGAGACAGCCATCCTGAATGCCTTCCATGAAAACACAGTAGTGGAAGACATAAGCAGGCATCGACAAACCGAGGAGCTTCCTGAAAATCTCAGAGAGGAGATCAGGACCAACAGACGCCTCCGCAGGATCTACGCCAGATCCCACGAGGAAGAGGACAGGACTGTTCTAAACCGACACTCTCAAAACTTGAGAAACCGGTTACAAGAACACCGAAACAACAAGTGGCAGGAAAAGCTGAGATCCCTAGACACGCATCACCAAACAGCCTGGCAGATGCAACGTGCTCTTCGAATGGACAAACGTCCTATCCCTCCACTCCAAGGTGTAAATGGCTCAGTCTACACCGACGAGGACAAAGCTGAAGCTTTAGCGGATGCCATAGTCCAACAAGGTCAGCTAAACCAACACCCAGAGGAAGACGAAGAGCTCACCGAAGAGGTCCACGACTCAGTTAGAGACCTGGATGCTTGGATTTTACCTCAACAAAATCCACATCCTGTCTCACCCGGGGAAGTTCGAGACATTATCAGGAAACTGAAGGTCAAGAAAGCCCCTGGAGCCGACGGCATCACCAACAAGATGCTGAAAAACTTCCCCAGGAAAGGATACAGTGCGATGGCCAACATCATAAACTCCATCATAAGAACATGCCACTTCCCCAGCACATGGAAAAAGGCAGAAGTCATCGTCATTGAAAAACCAGGAAAAGACAGGACAGTACCACACAACTACAGACCCATCAGCCTACTCCCTGCTTTAAGCAAAGTAGCTGAAAGAGCTATAGCCAGAAGACTAAAAGATGAGTCCCAAGAACTAGATGCCATCCCAGAGGAACAATTCGGCTTCAGGGCAGGGCACCCTGAGCAGCAGGTACTCAGAACCACAGAGTATATCACCAAAGGATTCAACAATAGGGAGGCCACAGGAGCAGTTTTCCTGGACATCGAAAGAGCTTTCGACAGAATGTGGCACCAAGGCCTGATCCACAAAATGTCGGTGGCTGGATACGAGAGAAGAAACATAAAGCTTATCAGGAGCTACCTAAATAACAGATCATTCACAGTCAAGGTGAATGACTCTCATTCAGCTCCAAGAGGACTAGTAGCTGGAGTACCACAAGGGTCTGTGCTGGGACCCGTCTTATACTCCATCTTCTCTCACGATGTCCCAATCGGAGATGAGGGCTTAATGGCACTTTACGCTGATGACACGGCCATCCTTCACCAAAGCAGAAGCACCCGGATAATGGGCAGACGACTGCAAGAGGACATTGATAACCTTCATGACTGGTGTGTCAAATGGAAGGTTAAGATCAACCCCCAGAAGTCCCAAGCAATCCTATTCCAACGTAGGAGACTGGCTCCAAGAGCTAGAATCCGAGTTGGAGATGTCGAGATCCCTTGGTTACACGAGGCCAAGTACCTAGGGATGACCATGGATAGAAGCTTGACATGGAATAACCATATCAACGCAGCGAGGACAAAAACCAGACTAGCGATGGGTAAACTTTATCCACTGCTCTGTCGGAAAAGTGAAATGGGACTGAGGACCAAGCTACTACTGATCCAAACAGTAGCCAGGAGCCAACTCACATGGCTCCACATCCTTCGGATGTGCTTCTAAATCCCACCTTATGAAGCTAAGGAGGACAGAAAACAAACTCATTAGGATGGCAGCTGACGCCCCATGGTTTATCAGGAATGAGGATCTGCAGCGTGATCTTCAATGGACACCTATCGAAGACTTCATGCGGCAAAAGGCTACCCGAGCCTTCAGGGCAGCAGAAAATCACCCCAACGAAAGCCTACGAGACCTGGTAGACTACAATCCGCTAGCTCCGAGACACAACAACTGGACAAGGTACAGGAGACCCAGACACGGGCTCCTGCACTAATATACTCTAGGATGGAAGTGGGCAAATCGAAATTTCTGAGTCTCCGTGCTCCTCAGGAACTAGATCTTGCTCACCGAAACCCCAAGAGTATCAACAAGAGGCCATCAAATTCCAAGAAGAGGATTCCCAGGTACCTCAGCTGGCTCCGGCGTGAGTTGCAGCTGAACCTGAGGTAAAAGAAGAGAATCCCAGGTACCTCAACTGGCTCCGGCGTGAGCTGCAGTTGAACCTGAGGTAAAAGAACACCCCACCTCAGCCTCAACACTGCCGGATCACGGAACAGCAGTGTCGCTGAGGGCACAGAAGAGGACCAAAAACTCGAAGACCACCAGGCACACTGACGGAGGGACACTGACAACGGCAGACTGGACCACGGGACAGTAGGACGCAGGCAGCGGCAATCCGGACAGAAGGAAGGAGGACAACAGAGAAATATCCCCCCCCTGGTAAGACGACACTTCCCTACTAATAAAATTTTTTATTTTCAGATGACTACAAGTATCGAGAGGTGGCAAAAACATCCTGCCAAGTGAGGACCTCCCCCCCTACGACAGCGAGGACCATGTCCTTCATAGGAGTTTCTCCCGAAAGGACGGCATCAACCCCATCGAAGGATCCTTGGCTAGCCCAATGATGGTCCATCTGATGGGGGCCCGTTGGGGTTTAGTGGGTATTATTGACTCCGACAGGTGGAAACCTGTCAGAGCAACGAGTCCCACACTGTCTTCCCTTCTACTGGAAGGGAATTCGTGCGTAAAAGCATTCCCCATCGACACAAAAAAAAAAAAATATTCGGTAGTC
This sequence comes from Kuschelorhynchus macadamiae, assembly GCA_030620095.1. Lineage (NCBI taxonomy): Eukaryota > Metazoa > Arthropoda > Insecta > Coleoptera > Curculionidae > Kuschelorhynchus > Kuschelorhynchus macadamiae. The sequence continues at coordinate 109,937 of JAUTXW010001984.1, forward strand.
GGTGGAATTCTACCGACAACGAGGCGCTTGCGCATTGTTGAGTCGAAACCTACGTTTCAAAGTCAACTGCTAAGGTCATCTGAAAGTCGTAGATCAAACAACTTCACTTTTAAAACAATTTAAAAGTTAATGAGCAATGACACCTCAATGTCAAATAAATGACCAAGTGCACGGGGGCCCACTTCAAGGTCATGTGGGTAAGGGTCACTCAAGGTCAAATAACGTCATCAGACAATTGAATCTTCTAATCAACCTCAAGAACTTTTCAAGTTCTATATATAATTTTAAGAGTTCTTTATATTTCTGTGTATAATTAGGATCATTAAGATATTGCTCTACTGATTTTATTTAATAAAGCAAACTATGCATTTCCTTTATTTGTAGTAAAAACCATTGAGTTTCTTTTTTTTTATTTTTTCCTTTTAACTGGAAAATTGCAATTGTAATGAAATAATAATGTGTCGTAGAATGCAGAAAACCGGTCCTTAAAATTCCTGGCATTATACATTTCATGCCATTCTTCATAAAACAAAGCATTATAAAAATTTTCCATAATCTTTTACAAGACTACTCCAATAAGTCAATTTAAAATTACATGTTTGATACATATGATCTGAATAAAACAATGGTTGCACATGCACGGCTTCACAGTTAGATAGGTTAGAAAATATATTGTCAATGCATGTCGAACTAGTACTACTTACTCGTGTTGGTTCCAAAATATGTGGATGAATGTCATTTTATAGGAGTAAATTGAAAAGGTCAGTCTTACTCTCACTTTTTGCTAAAAGGTATATGTTATTGTCGCCACAAATTACATGACTATCCCTGTTATTATAGTATTTAAATAAAAATATTCCAAACTCCTTTAGAAAATCCCTAACACAACTATCAGGTGTCCTGTATACAGAGACAATATACAGTCTGTTATTCATTATTGTATTATTCAAAAGAGCCATACACACCTCAAACACTTTTTCAATGCATTTGTTATATGATAGTGATATATATATATATATATATATATATATATATATATATATATATATATATATATATGAGTGATATTCAAACCAGTACGTGCAAAAATACTAACACCGCCTCGATTACTTGATTTACGACAGAACATTGTACACAAATTTACTAAAGATAATTCATCATTTTTACACCAATGCTCTACAATTGAAACTATGTCAACCTTATTTTCAGCCAACGTTATTGATATAGACTCTGACTTTCCAAATATACCAGCCACATTCATATTTAATACCTTTAGGTCTGTTTCACAAAAATTCATTGTAGATTCTACATTATTTTTGCTTGAATATCCTATGCAGCAGGACCTACTGTCTCTTCTCTCTGGAGTGACATTCTTCTCTTCTGTAAAAACCGAGAAACCAGACCTCCTTGGGACCAGATTTCTCTTCTCCATGCCTGTTTAAAGTGTTCTTGTTGTATTGTTACCTTAAATGATGCGTACAAATCTGGGTGTTTTGAGTTATGTGGCTCACAAACGACCTTAGGAAACTGCTTTGACAACATATTTTGCAATGATTCTGGTTTCGTACACGGGTTCAAGCACGTCACATGAACTTGAACAAACTTTGGAACAGCTTGAATCTCATTATTGCACTCATTGTTTGCACCAACCATAAAACGTTTATTTCGCCGTTTTTTGGGAACTGCCAACCTTCTGAATCATTATCAATTTGTTCAGTTAGCTGTTGTAACTCAACCATTTTATTTACAGTTTGGGCTTGGTGAATTGGTGCCCCAACCTGTTTGTTATCGAAAACAGGTTTATTTTCTGTCCCTTGGTTCCATTCCTTTTATTTTTATCTAACTCTTGAACGTTTTTTTACAATTTGACTGTATTGTTTTGTAGATTTTGTGGCAACTGCATCTTTTCTAGCTGATATTAACCTACTACAAGTGGAGCCAGTGTTACCTGCTTCCATATTTAGAGGTTTTTCGAATCTATTTAAACTTACGTTCAACAATTCATCTTGGTTTCCCATTCTTTTTTCCGGTGGTATTTTCGCAATATTCTCTAAGTCTGCTGTTTTTTTTTAGCAAGTAAACTATTTTTTCTTTTAATAGTGAGCAATTTTCATTAACTACCACTTCTTTAGACTGTAATTCCTTCACAAAATTTCTTAGCAGAATATTTTCTGCCATCAACACTTTTTGAGGTTACATCTTCGCTATCCTTATTTTCAGCTTCATGGCGACAAACTGCGTTTTTCTTTTGCGCGGCTTGATTCATACAAGCAGGATAAAAACATTTTTACATTTAAAACACTTTACTAACTCAACAACAACTTTTTTACAGTGAAAGCACGTATTTCTTTCCTCCGCCTCAGACGACGATCCGTCTTCGGCCGCCATCTTGACTATATTTCAAATCAAAAAAAGCAACAGAAAAATGTATATGGTAAGTTAATATATATGAAAAATATGTTAAGCCTTCTTTTACGTACACAATCAGCTTTTATAATTAAAATGTATTCATTATTTAGGAATTCACTAAAGTCACGTGCATATTTTAATGGAATTAAAATTGAAAATATTGCGTTTCGTATTGTCTTGCATCTTCTTTTTCCTCAGCTGTCTTGCCTATGTTATACACTCCGCATTTAGAATACTAATCATCTTTTTAAACACCTTGTTTACATTTTTATGTCTTTTATTGTTTTATCCTTTTCACTTACTGTATTACCATTTCTCCAACTTCATGTACTCTTGCAACTGTTTTTGGGGTTTCTTGTAAGTGTTTTATTGGTTGGGTCTTTTCAGTTGTTTCCTTTTGCTCCTGTTTGGTTTCTGTTTTACTTGTGTTTCGCACCATTTCCACTTGAACATTATGGTATAAATGTTCTTGTCTGTTTTTTCACTTCTTTTATTATTGTGGTCACTTAATGTCTTCATTTTAGTTTAAAAAACTCGTATGTTTCTTGCAGTACATTTATCTGGATACTTTTGATTTAAATTCTATTTAATACAATATTAAAAAAATATAAAATTACTAATGAAACTATGAAGTCCACCAAATTTATATTTAATTACTTAATCACAAAAGGAAATTATTATTTTACTTTTTTTATTCTATTTATACGATGTTTTAAAGATATGGTCAGTTTCAAAATTTTCGATGTCTATATATGTAGATTAAAATTTTGGACGTCAAGCACTAAAATTTTTTGTCGGAATCGCGGTAACAAATATTATATAGAAAGCGCTGTCTATACCTACATATTTATGCATCTTCACAGAAAATCAGCAAAAGACATTGTCAAAAACTAAAGTGAATAGTATAATTGAACTTCGTGACCAAAAAACCTTATTTGAAACATGCTATTTTTATAATACCCCTTTTTACCCCTCCAACCCATCTTCACCGCTATAGGCTTCATTTATTGACAGAATAAATTTTTTTTTGCCCAGAATAAATATATTTGATATTTTTAACATTCTTTAAGAATTATATTAACAGAAATAACTTGAGAAAAAAAGTCAGGCTATGTAGCTCAGGATGTCCCAAAATTTATTTTTTAGTTACGTTTTATTCACCAGCATTTCAAATTTATCGCGGATACTCTCTGGTGAAAAACTATTTAAAATGGCATCATTCCGCCATTTTAATTTGTTCCTGAATATGCTATGGGACCAGTACCATGAATACTTCCTGAAAATTTTATTCAAATTGATCAAACTATTCCGGAGTAACCGACATTATACCTTTTTTTAAAAACTCTAAAAATGGTTTAAATGATATATTTACTAGTTATACGTGTGATATTTGTTACCAAAAATGTACGAGGCTTTTAAAAGTAAACCACATTCTGTAATATCTATGGCTTTTCCCTAACGTTGGATATGGCCCATTGCTTACTTTATCATTATCGGATCGCTATTCTTAATACTATTTTTAGATTTGTTTTTTCTATCCACAAGTTTACTAAAAGAAAGTTATTTATTTTGTTTTGAGATTCTTGTATCTGATCATACAGTTTGGTTTTGAAAAGGAGCGGATTTTTTCACTCCTACTTCATTACGAATCCTGAGTTTCGATACTCATTTTTACTTGAATCTTTATTACTTTGTAAATATTCCAATGGAATATTATTAAAACTAAGTATATCAGTTAATTTACTGATCATTTTAATAAAACGCCACTGTTTAATTGTTTAGCACTTTTTTTCATCTTCCTATTTGTTAACAATTCTAAAAATATAATTTCAATATGTAGCTACATAACATTTTTTTTATTAAGTGATATATACTAACTGCCCTTTTCATTATTTATTTTAATCGTTGGGCTAAATCGACAATTTATCAGCCTGCCCTTAACACAATATAACCTAAAGAGCGCTGATTACACAATATAAACGCATTGGCAAAACGTACAGCTTTAAATCATTAAAATCCTCAATAAATTAGACACATCTCTGGAGGCGAATACTACTATTATTTATAAAAATTTTAAATACTTGCAAATCGAACAAAATTAAAAAACTAGATAAATCTGACACCGTCTCTTGGAGGCGAACCCTACCCAAACGTTTGAAAATGTTATGCACTTTGCAGACTTACTTACAGACCTACTTCTAATAATAAGTCTAACAAGCACCAAACATTAAAAATATCAGTATATGATTAGAATGAGATATTGTTTTCCCTATCGATGTGCCTTGGTCCCCTGAAAGATAGGCAGTCCAAAATATGATTTATAATTCTGTATCCGTAACTTTCAGTAGCGGCTCGTGGTCAACGTTTCAGGGGGGTCAATACATATAAACCACAAAGAGTTATCTGAAAAAATCAGACATACGGAACAATAAAATGCCTTTGTTACTTCGCAACCGCATGTCCAGGCACATAAATCGAACATATTTCTACGAAAATAACGATTTACTTCTTTGTTTTTGTCTCCTGTTTGCTGAATTTTAAATTTCGTCAAAGGTCGACTACTGGTCTTAAATTCGAGTCGTTTCTCAAAGTTCAGCTCGCCAATATAATTGAAAACGGATTATAAAGTCTTAATATTTTAAAACACTGTAGCTACCTTTCTTTAAAACATTAATTTAAACCAGAAAATCAACAAACGAAATGTAAAATCTTCAAATTAAAATCTATAAAAATACGCAATCGCAACCACAACCTATCACACGATCCACATTAAACATCATCAACTGACAAAAATATTTAAGTTTCTTCGGCGCGGCTCTTGACCCAAACATTGCCAACGTAATTAATTAGAATTAGAATAATAAAGGGAATTTCCAAATTAAAAAAAAAATTGAAAAAATATAAATTATGTATTATTTTATTTATTTGTTCCTGTTTGGAAATATTTATTGGGGGGTCATTGACCATTTGACCTAATGGAGGAGCCGTTACTGGTAACTTTATTCGTTCTAGTGAAGGTGAGGGTGCCCTATACTTGTACGGAGGCAAACAAAATCCTTATGCATTTGTATATATATATATATATATATATATATATATATATATATATATATATATATATATATATATATGTGAACTTCTTGTGTTTTCTTGAACCGTTTTTGTATAAACTGTAGAGGGGGGTTCTTGGATTAGGTTCGAATTAAATAGGTACCAAAATATTAAATTTTCATTTATTTGACGTTTCGCTCTGATATTTTCAGCATCTTTAGATTCTTTTTTTAATAGTGCTAACAATATAAAAAGTATTTACGTTACTATTTAAAATTAATACATGTATAATATTTACAATTAAGAAAACAACGTCTGACAACATTTATGAAACACAATGTATATAAAACACTGTCAAATGTTAAAACATATTTACAATTTAGAATTCGATCTATTTCTATTAATATCACAAAAGTACATACCTTGAAATAAACAGCTATTTGTGGGTTCTGTCGGAAATTATTGTTGAACTAATATTATTCGATACAAAACAGTTTTTTTTTTGTACTAAGTAAGAACTGGAGTTTATTTTTGTTGTTTTTGTAGATACCATTTAAGTGTGGAGTAGGAGTGATATAGTTATAAAATTAAGGTTTCATGTTATTAAATTCATGTACATATGGCTCAAATTATTTATATCAGTTCTGTCTTTCATAGAATTTTTATCTTTGGTAATTTCTATCATTTCTTTTATTGCTAATTTGTTGTAATTTGCATCCTTTGTGAGTATTTTGGTGTTTTCATAACTGATGTTATGTTTTTCGGTTTTTATGGGTTTGTTTAACGCGGTTGCAGCATTCTTTGTGTATTTATGTCCTTTTATTCGATTTTTAAGAAGTTGACTGGTCATTGCTATATATTTTTTTGGACAATTGGTGCAGGGTATTGAATACACTAGATAAGATTGTTTTTCAGGGGAACTTTGCTTTTTAATTTTGTACAAATTGTATTTCTTTTTGTGATTTATCACAGGTAACTATGCTGTGTTTCTTTAAAATAAGTTTATGCAAGGGCAACATATTTTTTATCTTCTTTAGAAGTATAGTTTTTGTTATATAGAGTATTGTATAACTTGTGTGTACGTTATTTAATTATTCTCCTATTAATCTGCTGTTCTGTATTCTGGTGATGTTAATTGTAAGGCGAGGTCGGTTAGACCCAGTGGCGCTTCCAGAATTCTGGTCTAGGGGAGAGTAGTGGTTGGCCGGGGGGGGGGGGGGAACACCCGTTTAGGCAAATTTTAAACAAAGGTTAGGAAATTAAAGAATTATTATTAAGCCGTGCTTAACCTTACTTTTAAAATTCAGAAACTAAAGTAAATATAGAATATTTGGAAACAAAATAGTAACTATTAACATTTTCAAAATACATCTAGTAAATAGTACATACCTTGTAAAAATTAAATGGAGACCTTGCATCGTGCATATCCCATCCCACATCGTGATTTTTCGTGCATAAATTCTGACAGTGGCGAGGGGGTAAGACTGCCAAACGCCTTAAGCTAACTTTAGACGATGCCTTTTTCCGTGCGTTAGCGCATGCAGCATTTCATGTAGCAACGCATGCCATATAGCGCACAAAAACTTTGCCTTTTTAAATCTTGTAACATATTATTTACACTCTACGGTGCGTCTTGCACATTTCAACATGGATGTTTTGAAGTTTGGAGGTCTGTGTGCTGCGTTTATCATAATAGCGAAAAATAAACAACGTAGTAAACGCAACTGTTGGATAAGGGAATTTCTAAAACAGAAGTATAGCTATTCCTTTATGGAGAAAATGCTGTTAGATGGCGGTTGGTTCTTTCAAAACTTTACCAATAATATTACCAGGATGACTTCACTGGATTTTGAAGAACTGCTGTCAATGGTTGGACCAATTATTAGAAAAACAAATACAAATATGCAGGAGGCTATTCCTGAAAAAGTAAAACTGGCAGTTTCTTTGAGATATTTAGCTTCCGGGGATTCCTACAGGAGTTTAATGTATACATTTAGAATTTCTGACTCGACTATTACAACAATTATACCTGAAGTGTATGAATGCCTTAAATGAAATTTTAAAAGAACATGTTAAGGTAAGAAAACTAATGTAATTCTAATTTAGAAAAAATAAACTTTATTAGAGTAACCAGAGAAATGAAGTAATTTAACACTTAAGTAGTATTTTAAGCAAGACAACAAAAATAATTATTTATTAAACTTCAAAAACTGTGCCAATTCAGGGTCGAATTGTGAAACATTTTGTAGTTGTATTATCGTACAATTCTTGTTGGAATCTGTAGTAACATGATCGGGAAACGTTTCTGAACTTGGACTGAGCATTTCGGGTGTAATCGAGTTTGACAATTCATAATTAGGAATTGAAGATCCAGGGCGGCTATTATCCGGATTTGGACTATTACTTGAACGCACGACAGTGGGAAAGCTTGGCTGCTTATTTACACTTTCCATTTCCGCCTCAAATAAAATCTTGTTTATTTTAAATTCGATTATAGCTTGTAAACGTAAGTCATTTAAGTTTCTTAATTTGCAAGCAACTACTTTTCCATAATGAGAAAATTGATCTTATTTGCTCAATTTTTCTTTTGCCTCTATCATAAAATTGTAAGCTTCATCTACCCGAGACAATTTTTTTTTTACGTTTGATTTTCGAAGGTGTTGCAAAATCCAATGTCTGTTGCTTTGTACTTGATGAACTGCTCTCGTCTTCAACTACCTAAAAACGTTTGCTGATAATTTAAAAAATAAGTTTTTATATATTCTATTATAATGACAAAACACAACATAATTATACAACTACGAATTTTTTTAGGTTCCTTCGACTGAAGATGAATGGCTTCAAATAGCTAAAAATTTTGAAAACCACACTGTATAGGCGTTCTTGATGGGAAGCATGTGCAAATCCAATGTCCAGCGAATAGTGGTAGTTCCTTTTATAATTACAAAGGGACGTTTAGTATCGTCTAATGGCGATCGTTGATGCCAACTATAAATTCATATATGCACATGTAGGATCCCAGGGTCGAATGTCAGATGGGGGTGTTTTCCATAGTACCTCTTTCTGTAGAAGCTTGATAAATAGCACATTAAATATACCTAAACCAACACCTCTTAAGAGCATGCACTTAGAAGTACCTTATGTGATCGTGGCAGACGACGCCTTTCCAATGACAGCCAATATTATGAAACCGTTTCCGGTTAATGTACCAGCAGGATCTCCAAGGAGAACATTCAATTATAGACTCTCTAGAGCCCTGCGCATTGTGGAAAATGCTTTCGGGCTTCTAGCAGCAGTTTTTCGAATTTTAGAGAGCCAATAGCAGTTAAGCCAGATACCGCAGAGGCGCTAGATTTAACTTGCATTTACCTACATAATTTTTTAAGAAATGCCGTTTCAAAAAAGAAATATTCTCCACCCGGAACATTCGGTATCGAAAATGTGGATACAGGAAAAATAACACCTGGTACTTGGAGAAGAGATACCGCTGGTGATACGGGGATAATCAGTTTCAAAAAAATTCAGCATAAAGCCGGAAATGATGCAAAGCTAAACAGAGAAGAATTTATGAATTATTTTGTATCAAAACAAGCAGTGTTTCGTGGCAAGAAATATTTGTCAACAAGTAGTTTATATACATATATAGTTAAAATTATATTAGAAAAGGGTAATAAAATATTTACCATGCTTTATTCTTATTTCATAGAAAAACTAACGATGTAAGATTCAAGGGCGTAATCAGAATTTTTTTGTGGGGGTTTAAAAAATATTTACAGTCCAAACTAAGTGATTTCATGCCGGCGTATTCACCATTTAATATAAAACCGCACATCTTAGTTTCATTTACATCGAACGCTTTTAACAATCGCCTCCCTGGAATTTTCAATTAAATATTATTCCGCCAAACTTATTATTTTTTATTTTTATCCCAAGTGTCTGTACTTGGTTGTGTCTTAACTGACATGGTAGTATTTTAACACGTTTGCTAATTGCAATAATATGATAATATAATACAATTCAAATAATTATTTAGGAATAAGTTTTAATAACTTACCTAGTTTATTTTCGGGATTTCCAAATTAAATAAACAAAATATAAAAATCAAAAATTGCTAAAATATAGGTAAAAAATGTACAGGGTTATTCATTATAAATGGACAGCCCCCTTAACTTTGTTATTTTTAAAGTTAGAAATCTGATTTTTTCATCAAATTGTAGGAAATCATCTAGGTTTTTTATTAAGAATGAAAATATAATACATGGTGTTTTAGAAAACTGCATTATAGACAACTTACTTCTATTTCACTATTTCCATGAATCTCACTAATGTTCTCTTGGATATCACATTCTGAAACCTCAGTTTCTGTGCCGCTGCGTTGAGGGTCACTATCCAAAATAAATAACAGGGAAGTATAGGCGAACCAACTGCTTTGGTATGTTTCGGAGGTTGCGCTTCCGCTTTTCTTTTTAGTAACTTATGTATGTTCTTCATGGAAGTATGACCTCAAGTTCTTAATTTTGTTCAAGACTTGCTTTGGTGTTATACTGTATTTTGTACATAACTTCTGAACAGCATCATTACGTATAATTCGGTTTTTGTAACTAGGGTCTTCACATCGCCACAAACAAGTGAAATTTCTATAGGAGTCGATAAAATCAATAGGTATATCATTGTTCCATTCCATTTTTTTCCAAATGCAAAGTTTCCCAAGGCTCTTGAGACACACTGCGTCTCTTTGCATTTTGACGCAAACGGTTAATGCGCTTTAAAAAGCGCATGCAGAGACGCATGCGTCATAGTTGCGCTACGTCGCATGCATCAAGATGCATGAAAAAGGGCACCGTCTAAAGTTAGTTTTACGTGTGCGAGACGTTGTTGCCATATCAGTCGAATATTCTTCATACATCGAAAAATTATCACAATAATATCTATCAAATTTTCCGTTTAATAATTTATTGTTAAAAATATTAGAAGCAAAGCAAGACCTGTTATTACGCTTAATTTTTGATTTTTTGAATGATTTGAATTATAATTTAGATATCTCCCTGACCAAGTATCTTTAGTGACCCATATTGTTTTAATTTTGTTCTTGTTCTTTATAAAAGTCATATCTAACAAGCTTATTTGATTGTGTTGCTCTACCTCATGCGTAAATTGTAGTTTAGGATGAAAGTTGTTAAATTCATACAGTTTGGTTTAATTTATTATTTGGAATTGCCATTAAACAATCGTCAATATATCTTTTGAAAATTATAGGTTGAAAAATTAATTTTGCAAAAACATTTTCCTCTAAGAATTCCATTACTAATTGCGCCATTGTTGATGAAATTGAAATAATTTGTTGACAATATGATTTTCAAAATTTCTACCAACTCTTCTAATGATAGTTCTCTATAATTCTTTGTTATCCATATTTCTTTAACAATAATCTATATAAATTCGTTTGGTATGTTTGTATAATATAGGGAAGTTACATCAGTGGCGCTTCCAGAACTCTGGTATAGGGTGGGTAGTGGTTGGCAGAGGGGAGGCGAACACCCGTTTAACACCCGTACCTAACCTTATTTTTAAAATTCAGAGACTAAAGTAATGATAGAATATTTGGAAATAAAATAACTATTAATACTTTCAAAATTACGATAATATATTTTTAAATGTGTTCAGATTATTTGTTGCGTTATATATTATTATATATCTAATACATAGTACATACCTTGTAAAAATTAAATGAAGACCTTGTAATTACAAATTTTAATCTTCTTACTGCATAAACAAAGCAAAAGCATTTATCATTCCCGTCTCCCATCCCGATCCCGCGTCGTGATTTTTCGTGTAAAAATTTTGACAGAGGAGAGGGGCGTAAGACCGCCAAACGCCTTACGTGTGCGAGATGTTGCCATATCAGTTGAATATTATCCATACATCGAAAACTTATCATAATACATATCTATCGAATTTTCTGTTGAATAATTTATTGTTAAAAATATTAGAGGCAAAATAATTTTTAATATTTTCAATATAAGGTATTGGGTGGGACACCGGTTTCATTCTTCACATTGTTTTTTGTTTAGTGGATAGTTAGAAATTCTTAGGTTAGGTTAAAGTTTTTTTGTTTTCTTGTAATAGGCACTGACGAAGTTGATGGCTGAATGGTATGAACTTAACAACTGTATATTTATTAGACTACGTCAATCACTCGGTACCATTTTTTCATCTCGTTAATTTCTTCTAACCCTTAATTCAGCTTCTCTCTGAAGTGATTTATTTCGCTCGCTATCCGAACATCTGTCTCGTTGACTGTTGATAAAATTGGATGCTTTTATCAGTTCATCCTGGTTAATTTGAATACTGTTGATGTCCATATATTTTCATCATTTAATCCCAAAAACTGACTCCAAATAATCCTCTTTGTTTGTCGGTGTTTTGTTTGAAAACTTTTCCTGATAACCTGTACTTCTTGTCCTTTCTCTTCAAGAGGTTTGATAAGACTGAGACACTGACAATTGCAGCGTCTGACCGCATAGTTTTTTTGAATTCGTTGATTACTTCAGTTACTTTTTTAGCGTCTTCCTCGCTTCTGGTTTTGTTGTTATTTATATACTCTATAATACTCCCTCTGTCTACTTAATACCCAGATGTTCCACGTATAATCCATTTTCTAGCTGATGGATGGTATAGTTGGCATTATTGCTGGGTAATCACGTTGTGAGCATAGCAAAACATAATGCGTGAACTATCTTGTGTCGAATACTACTGGCGAACTCGTAACTGCTACTTTTATTTGTGTGGTTATCGGCGAGCTTTGCTTTATTCCTCACGTTTTGCTTCACACGGTAATGGATTGACATTGGTGACTGCTCTTTTGTTGTATCGTTTTCTTTGTTTGGAGTGATAGAACACGAATGTCGCCATCTTTACTTGGGTGTAGTATTATACGTCCTAAGGGCCATCTAGAAGGGTCGATAGATTCATCTTTTATGAGAACCATTGTGCCTATTTTTAGATATTCTTTCCACTTATATTGTATTTGAAGCCGATTTAGATACTTTAAGGACCAAAAGTCTTTTTTCATTTCTAGAAGTTTCCATCGCTGTGAGAGATTTTTATCAATTTCACTGGAGATTGGATCGGGTGTGGCGAAAAGCGAACGCCCAATTAAAATGTGTCCCGGCATTAGCGCTATGCCGACATCAACGTTTCCGCTTAATGAACAAAGCGGCCTGGAGTTTACGCATGTCTCAATTTGTTGTACAAGCGTTGTCAGTTTTTCGTAAGTTGTTAATATATTATTTCCAGTGACTCTTCGGAGGTGATGATGTTTTGTAGACTTTACTGTTTCCCATATTCCTCCGAAATATGGTAGTGCGGGTGGCGGACTGGAGTGCCATTTGATGCCGGATGAGCTAACAGTGTCTTGAACCTCCGGTTGTTGGGTGATTTTTATGACTTCTTTTCCAATTGATTAGCGGCCCCCATAGGGGTGGTTCCATTGCCAATGCCATGACAAAAATACCTCTGTTGTTATGACTATTTCCAAATGGATTGCTTTGATTGATAAGCATATCAAGACATCTATATAATAATATAAAGACTTGGAACCTCTTCCTTTGTTTGCTCTAACTTGTGTTATTGGCACTGCATAGTCATGCATGATGGTGTAGATGAAGGGGGGTGATAGTGTCACTCTTTGTCCATGTAGATTGCCCATTTGTCAATCCCGAAAAAAAGGTCCGTATTTTGTACATTTAACCTTAAAAAATAGAGGCTCTGGGGGGGGGGGGTTAAATCTCAACCCCCCCTTATACGCAACTGGCTAGTGTTAGTTGATTTTCCCGTGGAAAGTCTTTTTACGGGCGTCTCGAATAAGATCTGTTGGGTGATTATGCCTGGGAAGAATGATGGGATGCTTTTGGTTGTAAGGAAATGATGCATTTTCTAATCTTCCTCCTACCCATTTGATCCAGGAATGAGTTTAGATTTACTGCTGGCTCTTTTTTTTTGAGTTTCCCTTTTAGGCTTGTGATGTCTTGGCACAAGCAAAACATGATGGCAACCATGGTAGCACTGGCCGACCAATAAGATACGTCCACGCTGCAAAGAAAGAGCTGGAAAAACAGCGGGAAAGAGGCGATAGTCCGTCTGGGGTTGCCACTAGAAGTACAGCGGTTGATCTTTCGCTCCTGGAAACCGCATTCGCCGTAATTTTTCTGTAATCGGGTTTAAGTTAATACTTATATAAGTAAATTCTGTGATATCTGACGAGCAATAGAGAAGCTGTTTTCGAAACTTAGTGTTTCATTTCCACTCGGACACCACACTGGCGACAAGAGAAAAAAAAGGAAGAAAATTTGTGAAGTCAAAAATGGTGACCAGCAGCAACGTGGTCAGAAGTTTTTCAGAATTCACCCCAGAAAACGATTATTGGATAGTCTACTGCGTACGATTGCAAGAGTATTTCACAGCTAATGGACTATGACAAAAGAAAAGACGCTACCTTACTTAGTCTGGTAGGGACCGCGACATACATGTTACTAAGAGACCTGTATAACCCTTAGACCCTAAATAAGAAAATGTTTGAAGAGCTTAATGAAATTTCGAATACACAAGTGAAGAGAAAGAAAAAAGTTCCATGAAGTTGGTCCAAATGGTGGCGAATCCAGGGCCGTAGAATATAAGTTTGGAGACAAGTAAAGAAAAATCCGTGACGGGCCTGAGTGCAGGTGAGATTTTCGACAAGTTGTGTGAAAAAGATGAGGACGCGGAACTTAAACGACTTTTAGAAATCGCGAAACTCAAATAAAACGTGACAAAGCAGAAAGACCTTCATTTCACGACGCGAATATCGATGCATGGGAAGAAGCCGGACCAACTCCAGTTTCCAACCAATGGGAAGCTGCCAAGATCAACGATTGGCCTGAAATCGGACGGTTCAAAACTAGCAAATGACAAGCGATCGGGGAAATGGAAGTTGGAGAAGGAACCATCCGCGCCAAAGCGGGCAGATTACAGGAAGGAATGGCGAACTTTCTCAATACTCAATAACTGTCATGTGAAGGGTCATTTGGCTAAAATATGTTCAAAACAAAATTAAATGAATTTTGTAGAAGGTAGTAACCAAAATGTAAACAATTAAAATATCCATCACAGTGTCGATATGTGGCAATTGACAGAATAGGCCCCAACAGACTCATTGAATGTTAATTTTTGGTATCGTGATTGTAATCGTAATAGATATAAGAAAAACTCGTCAGAAAACTTGAATTGTAATACAGTAGGAAATAATGGCGTTGGCAATGGAAATGGTTGTGAAGATTGAAAGAGTTTCTATTTCATTTCAGACAGACACCCTGGCATTGATCTCAGCGTTAAATAGAGATGAGAATGAAGGAAAATTTAGAAACTATAAATTGCAACAAGATGTCATCATTTTGAAATCATATGATAATAATTCATTCAAACCGTGTGGTTATTTAAAATATTATAGTTTATTATAAAGGGCGTAGTGCCTATATTAAATTTTATATTGTGGCCAATGCGAAACTGTGCATTTTAATTAGAGATTGGCTGGACTCTTTCAATGTTGGGTTTCAGGCATAACCTGAAGTCTTTACGGAAAAGATAGGAAGATTTCAGGTTGAGATTGCGCTGCAGTTGAAGGTGGATGCTACCTCTATATTTTGCAGGTCGAGGTTAATACCATTTGTATATAGGAAACTGATGGATCAAGAGTTGGACAAAATGGATAGAAATGGAATAATATCCCCACTGGAGATCTCGGAATGGGCCACTCCAGTTGTTCCAATCCTGAAGGAGGATGGATGCCTAAGATTATGTGGTGACTGTTCAGTTACCGTAAACAGATATTTAAAAGATGTGATTTGCCCATTCCTTAACATAGATGAAATGTTTTCTAAACTACATAAAGCTAAACTTTTTTCTAAATTCGATCTTGCTTTTGCCTATAACGAATTTGTGCTAGATAAAAAATTAAAAAAAAAATAGCTTGTATATCGACACCAAAGGGTTTATATGCTATGAATAGATTACGTTGATCTGACAGTTATATTTGAACAACTCCAAAATTTATTCAGGAATATAGACAATGTGTTCGCATTTTTGGATGACATTTTGGGGACGGAAGCTTTGGATGCCGAGCACACAAATACGTTTTCTGTCTGTTGTAGGCTGAACCAAGCGGGCCTGACTGTAAAAGTAAATAAAAGTTAATATTTTAAACAGCAAAAGATTTAATGAAATTCGAAGGTAAAACTGAAGCAATCATAAACGCTCCAAGATCTGTAAATGTGAAAGATATTAGAGTATTTTTGAGCATTATCTAATCTATCCCCAATGCAGCCGACATTTTGAGTCCAATATACAATTTGTTATGGGTAAGGGTTATGAGGTAACACAATTCATTTAACTATATTTTCACCAGAAAAATGAGCTTAGGGTTGAAAGAGGAGTAATAATGTGGGGGTATAGAATAGTAATGCCAAAAAATTTAAGGAGAAACATAATAAATGAACTTCATTCAGGGCATTTTGGCATAGTAAAAACGGAAATCTTGGCAGGATCTTACGTTTATTGGCCGGATATCGATAGGGATGTGTCCCCAAGAAGAAAATATCCAGAAAGAGAACCCCTCCAGAGATTTAACTGTGACGGCAATGGAAATGGTTGTGAAGATTGAAAGTGTTTCTATTTCATTTCAGATAGACACCCTGGCATTGATCTCAGCGTTAAATAGAGATGTGAATGAAAGTAAATTTAAAAATAATATTTTGAAATCATATGATAACAATTCATTCAAACCGTGTGGTTATTTAAAATATTTTAGTTTCTTTTAAAGGGCGTAGTGTCTATATTAAATTTTATATTGTGGCTAATGCGAAACTGTGCATTTTAGGTAGACATTGGCTGAACTCTTTCAATGTTGGGTTTGAGATGATAAACAAAGTACCTACAAGAAAAGGTAGATGCACTCCTAGTTCAGGAATTTCCTGAAATCTTTACGGAAAAGATTTTAGGTTGAGATTACGCTGCACTGGAAGGCGGATGCTACCTCTATATTTTGTAGGCCGAGGTTAATACTACTTGCATATAGGAAACTGATGGATCAAGAGTTGGACAAAATAGAACGGTCCCGCAATGATGCCGAATTAGCCAGTAATATCAAGCAGGTTGGGACTTGAAAGAATGACCCTATGGCCGGCACTCTTGAGAAAACAACCTCGATTAGCGTCAGGAAATGAGTCTAGAGTTTTGGTTGATATAATGTTGATACCGCCTAACGTAATATCAACGTCCACCTTTACCACGAATATCGTTCCTGACGTACCCTGTTCCACCATTGCCATCAACATTGCCTTTTTACTTCCATCGTAAAAGGGAAGTATTGTAATCGTGAAAAAAATCACACTTCTTAATTCCGTCGGTCTATCGATCTGTTCGCGAAATGCCTAAAAAATTACTTAACCGATTGACTCCAAATTTTGGTCAAAAATTAAGGTTTATATGGGAATGACCTGGTAACATTTTGGTAAAAATTCAATATGGCAAAACAAAGTGGCCACTTATCCAATTTATCTCAAATTTTGCACAATAATCAAGTATTATGTATGAATCAAGAGGTAAAATTCTGATACGAATCCAAAATGGCGGAACAAAATGGCGGCTTAATATTTAAAAATTCAACCTGAAAAAACTACTTAAATGAATGATTTCAAATTGTGTGCCATAATTAATTGTGTTACGAAAATGAATTAGTACAATTATTGTGGTACTAATTTAAGATGGCGGAACAAACTGGCGGTCAAATAATAGGTTTGTAATCGTGAAAATATCATATTTTACGTTTTAGCATCCCTACATACAAAAAAAACATGTTTTATCAAGTCCGTCCGTCCGTCTGTCAGTTTATCTGCCTGTCTTATCAAATTTTAGCCAAAAATTAATGGTCGTGTGGGGATGACCTGGTAATACTTTGGTAAAAAATTCAATATGCCGGGACAAGATCGTCCTTGGCTACCCGCTTTAGGGCCCTCCCGTCCCTAGAGCAAGTGCCTTAGGTCATTTCCTGACCAAGTGGCGCTACTTCTATATTAGTTTTATTCAGGCTCGCTAACATCTTTGAGGTGAATATTCATTATCCAAGTAAATAGTGGCAGGTCCTCGGCGGGTCCATTGGGCTCGCTTAGCCTTGTTAATATCCTTGTACATGACAGGACTGAAAGGTTAAAAAATATGCAAATTAATCGAAGAAAATCAGACAAAAAGACAAAAATAATTGCAAAATACTACATTGAGTTAAGCCTCTGTGGCTTTATATGATGAAACTAGATACACTAGATTGCCTCATGAATTGATTTACGAACGCCTCGCCGCTATCCTAAGCGAAAAATATAGGTGATAGTACTTTTGAATTAAATCAAAATGTATAGTTTAATACTAATCAAGTATTATTCTCATCGGTTGCGCTTGTGTCTATGGACTTTGAATCACTTATAAATACTTATTATGAAAATCAGATCAACTATAAAACGTTCTAAATTTAATTGATAACAATTTAAACTGGGGGCTGGACAGACGAAGGTTAAGGCTACATTGAACCTAATATATACACAGTATATATGCATTTTGTTTCGGGAGGGGTCTTGAGCTTAAAATTTTTGTCGATAACTAAAAGAAAAGTTCTCATTTTCTTATATAAATGTTTATATAACAAAAATGTACGGGGTGGTCCACACGAGGTACTGGTTTTGGTTTGGTGGGGGGGGGAGGGACTGCAGCCCCATAGCTCCTCCTGATTGCGGCACTGAAATAAATATATCGTAACAAAATAGTTTAAGTAAATTACATTATTTTGTATGTTTAGTGCGTTACTTTTTTTTCTTGTATTTTTTAATTAGAATTTAATTTTTACTTTTTGCTTTTAAAATTTCTTATATTATGTATTGAACTCGTCAAAATAAACCAAATGAACCCAAATTCGAGAGATTTACTCGGTGGTATCAGTAATATTATCTGGTACTTTAGAGCTGATCAGATCAACTCGATGGTACTGAATTAATATAGTTTCATCTAAATTATATATACTTGCAAAATGTCAAATCGATAATTAGAAGTAGGTTAAAATCGACCAGTACCATTTGGTACTGATCTGATCAGCTCGATGGTCTAAATTTGTTAGAAAATAGTTAATTTATTAGTTAGTTATATACAAGTGAGTGAAGTCAATAAAAGCGTATTACAAAACTGTTAAAAAATACAATCGCATCTTTTGCAGCTAGGACTGTCTACTTATTGCAACATATTGTCGCTGACACTGTAATTTTTTAGCGGGAGTATTTTAGGTTATTTTGATACCAAATAATTCTGTTTAATTAGATTTTTCTATTGCCAATTGAGCGTATTATCACTATATCTTATTATACTTATGAACACTTGGACTGTATTCGCAACATACTGTATATAAATAGATTAAAACTTAATTATTAAAAATAGTATTTGTTTAAAAAATATATTTTAGATTATTTGTAACATGTTTTATTTTTTTAATGTATATTTCTTTAAACTTTTGTTTACATACATTAAATACATTCTCAATTAGAAACCATTTTTATTTGATCTCTTTGATTTCGTGTTGTCCTTTTTCAATCCCATAGTGAATTTCTTTTCCTTTTCTATATGCCCAGGACATACGTCGACTGGTAAAGCCAATTCCCACGTCTCCATATTTAGATAGCGTGATGGCCCCTAGAAGTATTATTATAATCAAATATGAAGAATCTCTTTCATGAGGTGACAATGTTAGGATAAGATACAAAATAACATAGGCATATTTAAAATGTCTGATTGGGGGAGGGGGCCAAACATATACTATAATTTGCACTACAGGACAGTCACAAGGCCCTCGGTAACTAAAAAAAAGTCCTCGCTACAAAAAAAAAGATCCTTACTTTTTATGAGGATATTATAATAAAAATGTGGTAATGTGTTGTAAAATTGTTGCTATTTTAAAACAATTTGGCTTGGGTTATTAGGTTATTAGCCCCTTTTACCCCTCCCCCCACTACCCCCGCCCTAAATAAGCAAATGATAAATTTACTAAAACTGTCTTTAGAGCAGTTACCAAAATAATGTACAGTTCTGTTTATATTAGAGGGACTACAGAATACAGTTATTTTAACAGATATTAAACAATGTTAAATACAAAAGTTTTAGGGTGTTATATAAAGCGCTATTAATTGTTAAAAAAATAAATAGATGGAAGCTGAAAAAAAATAATTAGCAGATATTTTTATTTTAAATTGTTTTTAATTCCGAATTTTTGTTTAAGTTTTACGAAAAAAAAAGAAAAAATAAAACCGGTTTAAAAAACATTAAAAAGTAAAATGTAATATTTTATAACCTCTTTCAATTTATTGAAAAGATTTAATGACTATGTTTATATAAAAAAACATGTATCTATTGACTGTTTTAATGCCTAATACCCCAACTGTAATCTCTATTTACTGTTTCTGTTACTTTGAAGTCGACTTACAGTAAAATCTCCAAGATGGAATAAAATATTACTTTTTACTTTTTAGTGTATTTGTTTTTAAATTTTAGACATCCCTAATCAAATAAACAAGTACTGAGGTTCATTGCACTTAAAATTAGGAGCACCTAGCCGGGTCATTTTTACTATGGCTTCGAATCTTCCGCACGCATGTCATTGGGTGGTATATAAACAGTTACATTGCAAAGGATGTGTGTTCTAATCCCAGTTCGGGCTACGACTTTTTTTAATTTCTTTTGAACAACACTTATAATTTTGTATATAGTGTTTTAGAAATCGGATTGCGTTTTGGTTAAGCTTTTTTTTGAGGTGATGTAAAAAAATGTATCTATATTAAAAAAATGATTTTTTTAAACCAAACCTATACTATAGAATATGGAAAACATGTGTGAAAACAACAGGTGAATCTGTCCCGTTATGTTAGCACCACTCACCAGGTTCGTCGATAAAACCATCATTGAAGCTATAATTTGGCTTTACTCGTGCGGGCATGCGGAAACTTCGAAGCAAAAGTAAATATGTTTCTGATAGACGCTTGTCTTAAAATTTTGCTAGAACCATGGTCTATAATATTAACATAAAACTAAAAATACAAACTGTTAAAAATTAAAACAAATAGAATTTAACTTCATGCTCCTAAAAACTCCGAAGACTATAAAACACGACACATACTTACATCAGTTACTAGCACAGAATATTTTCTGTCCAAAATAAAGACATTTGTTATTATGAATATTCATTAAGATCAATAATAAACTACCAAAATAATCTGACGAGAAAAAATTGTTTCTCTAGGTTGAAGTGTACCGTATGCCCAAATTACTTTTTTTTGTTAAGGATAAGTCATGCAGTCGCATTGGTATGACCAAATACATCTTGAAAAATGTGTTCCAGTTGGATCAATCTTCCAGGAGTAATCGGTGTTTCCAGAAGCACGATAACTAATATCATGCATATGACTTTAAAAACTCGATATTTTTAGATTAATTCATTTGATTTCACAATTTTTTTAATAAGCTTACTGTCGGACCACCCCGATCTACTATCCTGAATCCTTAAAAAATTCATCAAAATTTGTTAAATCATCACGGAGTAAAAAAACGAAGTCGAAATGAGAACCTTCTTTTTGAAGTCTGTTAAAAAAATCAACGTTTCGGACTGATAACAAATTTAACACAGAAGCCTTTAAATTCGGTTAGTATAACTTATAATTAGTTATTAACGGAATACCTCCAAGATACAAGTCGAAGTAAACAGTTTGAACGAAAATAAATCAGATTTTACATTTAAAGTCATAAACGATAAAAGATGTTAAATAGGTAAAATCAAAGTTAATCAGTGGAAATCACTAAAAGATGAAAAAAATATGATTTTTGAGAAAATTAGGTATATATAGAGTTTCATATTTGAAATTATTCAAAGAATCACAACCTGAATTTTTCGTACTAATTTCTGGAAATGTCTTGATCTATTCTGAAATTTTAATGTTACCTTGTAAACCCAGAGCTCGTCAGCTCTTACGGGCGTCTACAATGGCTTATAAGAAATAAATAACAATTACAGCAACAACGGTCGTCGTAACTCCTAAGGAGGGTGTGAGTAGTTTCAAGAAGAGGATACTTTCCCTATCACTTTGGAGTAGTAATCATGTCTTGCACGTATGGGAATGGTTAAATGGCTCTTGATCCTCCTAAAAAGACCACAACGGGTTGAAATCTCAAAAAGGAAATTTCCATCTCCCCTTGAAAAAGCTATCTGGACGACCGCTCTCCGAGTCAGGGTATAAGTAACGGCTATCTGAACAAGAGGATGTAATGTTTGTAGCCTGGTGTGTTATTAAGACTGCATTTGTGCGTCCTTTACACTTGCATATATTTAAAAATATGGAAAACGATTTATATACGATCAAATAATTGTTCCTCTCTATGCACGCCCAAGGACCTTCACAACCACCCTGAGAATATGAGGGGTAGTTACCCCGATAGCCTCTTTCAGGAATTAGAGTATAGTTACTAGTAGATTAAAGAACCACACCATTAAACATACATAAAAAACATTATGATATTTCATGAGTAACCTCCGAATTTAGAGGCTAAAGTGCAGGTCCTTCTGATCTGATGGTTAGATACAAATAAAGATTTGCGATCATTCAACACGGATGGAGGCATATTTACATATTTTAACATTAAAGTAAATCAAGTCAAAACTAAACCGTGTTATATCGCCTTAAATAAATAATTCCAAATACTCACCCGCCGTATTTTTCAAACGCGAGGTCATTTTGTCTAGTGTTTGGTTTGTTGCCTGACTGGCACTCTGTTTTCCATATTCCATAGCTTTTATGATAGCATGGGCTAAGCAGTATTTAGCAATGGTTTCACCATGACCTAAAAACAACTAGTGATTGTATGAAATATATTTTTGAGGTGTATAAGTTATTTTTAAAAATTTTCAAAAATTTGGGAAAATATTTTAATATACACAGGAATATTAATCCAAATAAATTTGTTCAAAATCACGTTAATATTCCATAATAATGGGTTTTTTGTTACGAAAATACTATACTAGCAAAACATTAGTTACAAATTTGTTTTTGGAATTGCAAAAAATAAAATAATAATTTACATTTGCATGCAACAAATTAAAAATAAATTCACTTTATATTAGCACTATGTTTTCCATAATTATGGCATATAGCCAAAGTACTAGAATAGGGGAGATTTTGGCTTTGAAACCGTAATTTCAGAAAATCACAATTATTTTTATAGCTATATGTTATTTGGCCGAATATATATATATATATATATATATATATATATATATATATATATATATATATATATATATATATATATATATATATATATATATATATATATATATATATATATATATATATATATATATATGTTTTCCATAATTATACTAGAATAGGGGAGATTTTGGCTTTAAAACCGTAATTTCAGAAAATCACACTTATTTTTTTAGCTATATGTCATTTGGCCGAAAAGAATGGGCAAGGCAATTCGATCTATGTAGAGAATATATATATATATATATATATATATATATATATATATATATATATATATATATATATATATATATATGTATTATATATATATATATATATATATATATATATATATATATATATATATATATATATATATATATATATATATATATATATATATATATATATATATATATATATATATATATATATATATATATATATATATATATATATATATATATATATATATATATATATATATATATATATATATATATATATATATATATATATATATATATATATATAATATAATGTTTTCCATAATTATACTAGAATAGGGGAGATTTTGGCTTTAAAACCGTAATTTCAGAAAATCACACTTATTTTTTTAGCTATATGTCATTTGGCCGAAAAGAATGGGCAAGGCAATTCGATCTATGTAGTGAATATATATATATATATATATATATATATATATATATATATATATATATATATATATATATATATATATATGTATTATATATATATATATATATATATATATATATATATATATATATATATATATATATATATATATATATATATACCTCTGGTTTTTATGTGTCTTTTATGGCTAACTGTTAGGCAAAAAAACTCATCAGCTAATTTGTGCTACTTGGGATGTTAGTACACAAAATACACATTATAGACGTACTCGAAGATCAGCTAATGCATAAAGGGGCCAAAACATAATTAAAATTCAATTAAGACAGAAAATATAATATAAAATGTTAGGCTCTGCATTGCGAGGGCCAAAAAACGTATAAAGATAGAGTTTTTGGAATACAGTTAAAACATGCCGAAAGGCAGCTAATACACAAAAAGAACAAAACATAGTTAAAAATATTATAAAATGTTCAGGCTCTACAAGGATCAAAAACGTAAGTGAAAAGATGGAGTACATTTGATAATACGTACTTAAACCTAATACATAGAAGAAAAACAGATCTAAACTAAACGTTGTCATTTAAAAACTCGTTTATAGTATAGTAGTTTCTCGCATATAGCAGTTTTTTCATTTCTTTTCCAGTTAACCAGAAGTGGAATCGACCTGATATTTGGGGGCAAATGGTTGAATAATAATAATTTTTTGCCACCATATATGATTAAGTTCTTAATTTGGGTTGATGTGGAAATAGCAAAAGAAATCGCATTTATATTTCTTACATTATAATCGTGCCCCACAGTTGCAGCCGTTGTGATCCGGCGACGCAATTCTTCAATATTTTGTACTTCGGTACGGTATACCTCATATTTCAAATATCCCCATAAAAAGTAATCCAAAAAATTTAGATCTGGAGACCGGGCAGACCGCGTCGTCCTATCCAACGTACATAGTGTATTTGGTTCAAAAATGACCGGACTTCTAAACGAAAATGTGGAGGTGCCCCATCGTCATCATGTAGAAGCCACATTCGTAATAGGCCCGCTGAGGGCACACCTTCAAAAAGGATAGGCAGATCATTACGAAGAAATTCCAAATACTGAAGAGCATCCATCCGAGTCAAAAAAAATATTGACATCAAAAAATATAACAAACTCGTTGCCTTTTTGAAACGCTAGAATGTAGGTTTTAGCCAAAATATCTGTCTAGTATCTTTACCAAGCAAAATATAGAAGATTTTCTCAAGAAAGCACCTCAAGAATTCCGTCCTTTTAAAGTAAGGCTTTCGTTTTAATTTTTTCTTTTTTTGTTTTTAATTATTTCTTTCTATTGTTTTAGGTTGCGCTTATAATAGGTGTATCTGCGGCATGCCGAAGTCCGAAGTGACGAAGTAAGTGACGAGTAACTGAAGATGAGAACTACGCATATTGATATTTTAGAAAAAAAAATTTTCATTGAAATTCCGGATGCAAAAACTTATAAAAGCAGATCATTTATGATAACTGACATAAATTGGATAGAAATTGTAAAAGAATTTATCGAGGTATGAAAAGATATAAATAAGAGACTTTTCGTTCAAAATCGAGAAAAGCTCGAAATCAACTTTTTGGATACAATTTTATATTTAAATTTCCGTTCAAAATTACTTGCTTTTTAAAACTTCCCATTCTAGGGGGATGAAAGTCCAGTGCAGTTGCTGAAGGTTATGTGGATTCATCTGTAACCAGGCAAACTAAAACCGAAAATATAATATCTTCAACGACTTTGCCACCGCCTTCCTATAGCGTTTCAAGCTTTCTACTTTCTCTTGTTAACATTAGGGGATCTGACACTGGTTTTGTTAAACAAAATTAGCTATGCACGATTGATCATTTTGCCAAATAACTTCTAAACCGTAGCAAGACTAAAAAGTTAGGAAGCAGAATAGGGAATTTTATTTTGATATTCCTTGTTCAAAATAAAGTTTTTATTTTTTATCTAAAAAAAAACAAAAAGCGGTAGAACAATGAAATTTTATGGGAGTATTACTATTATGAAAATACACTATCTGCATATTTTTTTCACTTTTTTAAAATTAGTAGAAGGGGTTGAAATAGACTACCCCTATTATTCTTGTTAACTAAATTTAAAGAAAAGCTTACGCAACGACTTGGAAAAAAATAAATTTGGATAGCTTACCAATTTGAAATTAAAAAATAAATTGTAAAGCATTACGGGACTAAAAAATTTATTTTAGAAAAATAATCTAGTTGGCTGCTTGCAAACACAGTTTTATTATGTACTAATGTTAAATTTTCTTCAGAACAAACACATTTTAAAAATAGTCAATTGACAAACATGTTTCAAACTAACCTATCCTTAATGTATTAATGCATGAACTATAAAAAAATCGTTCTTCAAAAAAAAATTATTTAAAAAAACATTTTAACATTGCAATCAAATAAAAACACTATGCAGAAGCGAGTCCTTTTTATTATAGCAAGTGTTGAAAATGCCTGCCTTGTGATATAATACATGTAATTATTCTATGCATCATTGAGCCTCTAATACGGTGAAATATGCCAGGATTATGTCTTATAAAATCACATGATGCAATTATACAATTTCTTAGGTCTTCGATATCCTGTACTGTGCTAGTGTAAACTAATTCTTTCACATATCTCCAGATACAATAATCCAAACGATTTATATCTGGGGATCGAGGCGACCAAAGATGAGGCCCACCTCTTCCGATCCAGCAATTTTCATAAGTAAGATTTCAATACCTTCGCATATTTAAGCTAAAGTGTATTCGGGCACCATCGTGCATGTAATACATGTCTCTTCTAGTTTTCAAAGGTAAATGTTCTAGTAGAAGAGGCAATTCGTCTTGTAGAAAATGAATATATGACTCACCAATTAATCTTAGAGGTAGAAAATAATTACAGTTCATCGACAATTCCTATCCAAACCTTAACAGAAAACTGATATTGATGTCTGTTATTGAATGTGGATTATCTTCAACCCACACATGCCTGTTATGAAAGTTTTGAATTGCGTCTCTTGAGAAACTAGCTTCGTCCGAAAAGAGCATTTTTGAACAAAAAAAAGGATTATCGGTATTCATTCGGTTCGAAATCTCTTGGTAAGAGAGCTTGAGCCCTCTGTATATGGTATGGATTGTTGTTCTTTTAATATCCGCAATACAGTTGATGCATCAGTATTTAATTCCGTTGCAATGTTCCTGGTACTTGTCTCAGGTTGCGCTTCAATAATATTTAGGACAGCAACTTCTAATTCGGGTGTTCGAGCTTCGCGATGTCGGCCAGTATCAAAACTTCTCTTTTCGAAAGTTCCAGATTCATGTAGCCTTTTATGAAGTCTGGTAACCGTGCTGTGATGAGGAGGTCTACGATTAGGATACGCTTGTGTATAAAGACAACAAGCTTCCAAGGAATTTCCATTTGCACACCCGTACATAAAATGCATATCTGCCATGTCTGCATTCGTGAACTTAACCATTAATTAATTAATTAATAATGATGATAAATTAACATTATTGTTCCATTGATTTAATTAAAACTTTTGTTATTACACAAAAATACAAGAGTTTTTCCAAGTGTAAGTATTTCTGTAGCCTTTGATGAAGCCTGGTAAACATGCTGTGACGAGGAGGTTTACTATTAGGATACGCTTATGTATAAAGACGACAAGCTTCCAAGGAATTTCCATTTGCACACCCGTACATAAAATGCATATGTGCCATTTCTACATTTGTGAAATTAACCATTAATTAATTAATTAATAATATTAATAATGTTAATAAATTAACATTATTATTCTATTGATTTTTTAAAACGCTTGTTATTACATAATTAAACAAATCAGATAACAAATTTTTGATTAAATTATTTGTAAAATATTGTATCTAAACTAAATGAGCAATGTCAAATAAAGAAATATTAGAAACGCACTAAAAAGTGATAGCGGCCCACTAAATTTTTTTTCTAAAAAATTTCCCCCTCTTGACAAGTAATGATTTCTAGTTTATTTTTTAATTTCAAATTGGCTAGTTTTATGAAAAAAAAATAGAAATAGGTCAGCAGTCGGAACTCCTCGGTGCTCCAATATGTCGCGCTAGGTGTTACACTTACAATGTAGTACGGATCCAGTCTGATTGTTCGTTCTCGATTTTGTCATATTGACTAATATTGAGAAATA
The DNA here is from genome assembly GCA_030620095.1 of Kuschelorhynchus macadamiae. NCBI lineage: Eukaryota > Metazoa > Arthropoda > Insecta > Coleoptera > Curculionidae > Kuschelorhynchus > Kuschelorhynchus macadamiae. The sequence continues at coordinate 137,612 of JAUTXW010001984.1, forward strand.
TTAGTCAATATGTAATTATTGAGAAATATGTTAGTCGTTTCAGATTTACCTATGTACTAGCCTGCCTGATGAGGGTAATCGAAAGCAATTTTTCTTGTAGGCCGTTTCGTATACTTGTCTCTCTATCGTTTACTTGTGTACTGAATCGATATAATATGTGCATTGCCTACCCTATGAAAATGGTTGGATAATCTATTTTTTTTGTCAGAATTCTGTTAATTATTTTAAATTATGATGGCCTTTTTTCCATAAACGGTTTTCTATAATGCCATGCAGGTTCACTGCCCGCGCTCGATATTTTAAATGGAACCCAAACTATATATTTTTATGAATTTAGAGAAGGCATGTTGTTTTGCGATAAAATTTCGGCGAGCGATATCCACGATATAGATGCACATACAACAATTTGTGTGCGGCGGTTTACGAGATCTCCACTCCACAAACTGTGGCATGTTTTCGCTCGGACGTTCCAAGCCTAGTGTTAGACGTTTTGAAAACAAGATTGGGTTTGACCAACAATGTAGATTAGAGAAGAGAAACTTGAAGTAAAATTATGCAAAAAAAATATTTCGCACCTATGTATCGTCAACGACTCATCGAAGCTAAAAAAGCATTACAAAGGTATGACATTAGAACTAATTAATGCCAATTAATACCGCTACATTTTGGCAGGTAGTAAATAGATTTAAAAGAAGAACTCCTAACGAGTACATTTTTTAGAGCAAGTGTTGAAAATGCCTGCCTTGCGATATAATACATGTATTTATTCTACGCATCATTGAGACTTTAATACGCTGAAATGTGCGAGGATTATGTCTTATAACATCACTGTGCTAGGAGGGTGAGATGTGGGGGCCTCATTCCAGCGATTTTCATAAGTAAGATTTCAATACCTTCGCACATTTAAGCTAAAGTGTGTTGGGGCACCATCATGCATGTAATACATGTTTCTAGTTTTCAGAAGAAAACGTTCTAGTAGAGGAGACAATTCTTCTTATAGAGAATGAAAATATGACTCACCAATTAATCTTAGAGGTAGAAAATAATTAAAGTTCATCGAGAATTCCTATCCAAACCTTAACGGAAAACTGATATTGATGTCTATATTCTGTTATTGAATGTGAATTACCTTCAGCCCATACATGCCTGTTATGAAAGTTTTGAATTGCATGTCTTGAGAAACTAGCTGCGTCCGAAAAGAGCATTTTTGAACAAAAAAAAAAAATGATTATCGGTATTCATTCGGTGAAACCTTTGGGAAAAATTAATTCTCAGTTCGAAATGTCTTGGTAAGAGAGCTTGAGCCCTCTGTATATGGTAAGGATATAACTGTTGTTCTGTGATCAAATTCTTGACCCACCAATAACAACGCAGGAACTCAACAAAACTTTATTAAACTGCAAAAATAAAAAAGCTCCGGGAAATGTCTGATTACTTACGAGTTCTTTAAAGTTTCACCAGAAAATTGGCTTCTATATTTAACTTCTCATTTTAATAAAATACCTGAACTACAGTGAGTTCCTGAATCCTGGACTCAAGTTATTTTCCAAATGCTTTACAAGAAAAATTATGCAAATGACCCAAATAGCTACAGACGAATTGCTTTAATTAACTGCACAGCCAAATTATTCACCCAAATCTTACTAGAAAGATTATTGTTGTGGTATGAAAAGACCAAGACCGTAGCTTAAATAACGCAAAGTATTTGTTACTTTTATAGACTTCAAAGGAGCTTTCAGTTCTGTAGTTCACGAATTGCTCTGGAAAAAGCTGTACGAGTTAGGAGTAAGTTCTAAGTTTATTGCTATCCTAATGAGTTTATATAACAGAGCTTCCATGAAAGTCAGATCAATGGATAGTTTAACAAAAGACTTCGAAATCTTGGCGGGAGTATTGCAGGGTGAATAACGTCCTTTACTCTTCTCCTTATTTCTGTCAGACATCGAACAGTTCTTTAAAGATAACGGTGCGGGAGGAATTAACATCGATGGCACTCACTCTGTGATTCTCTTGCTCTATGCTGACGATTTAGTGTTGTTGAGCGACTCCGAAATTGATATGCAACGACTACTAAATATTTTATTATTTATTATACACTGAAAAAATCATATTCAGGTTTTAGGCGTCGAGGTCACGGGTCAAGTTTTTCTTTTAACATTGGTGGGGAGAAAATTGGGGTTGCATCAGCTTACACTTATCTTGGAGTACGCTTTTCTACATATGCACTTTTCCGGGATATGGCGGAACAATCTGTAATAAAGTGTCAACAGGCTTCAGCATCCGTGATGTCGCTTTTGACGCAACGTAGGTGCAACTGCTGGAATACAAACACTACCCTATTTAACTTAATCGTACTAAATACGTTAACATCTCTACCAGTATGGAGATTAAGATATGCGGACATTCTAGAAAAAGTACAAACGTCATTTTTCAAGCGTCTTCTGCTACTTCCAAAGAATACCTCTAGCTCTCTAATACGATTAGAAACAGGTACTTCAAATATTGCATTTACAATATTTAAGCTTTCACTAAACTATTTCCGCAGACTTTTATTGATGGATAGTAAAAGATTATCTAAAATTTGCTTTTCTCGCTTATCCCATCTTTCCGAGGTGGCAACTGACTGCAGATACAACTGTGTTTTGCAATTTAAATCGTTTTTCAACCAAATAGATTATCAAGACTTATGGAATAGCTTAACTCCTCAAAACTTTAATACTTACGTAAGTATTAGTGCGCGAAAAATTTAGGACTAAACTATTTGAATCGGACGCTGCATTTGCTAACAGAGCTTCTTATACGCTGTTTTATGGCTCTTTTAATTTAACGCGAAGTCCAGCCAATTACTAAATGTTTAACAATATTTCTATTTCCACAACCAGAGTTATCGCGCAAATCCGTCTAAGCACAAAATTTGTTTGTAAGTTCTTGTACAAAGGTCTCTCATATAGCTTTAATAATGAAGAATTTTGTACGGTTTGCAATATGCATGTCTCGAAACTTCTCATCATATTTTCTTTATCTGCCCATTATACTCGTCAATAAGACCAGCTAGCTGGTCGGATGTCGAATTCTTAACAAAATTATTTCTCTTACGCCTGTTTTGGCTAACGAAATTCGCGAAGTTGCCTTGCAAATTATGAGACTTAGGGCTTTTCTAAGAAACGAGTAACAAAATAATATCTTTTTCGTCCTCTTACACGCATATCATTTTTCCAAAGGTAGCTATTGCTATATACATATATTATTTATATAAATTTATCGTAATATACACAGTATTTTTTTTTCTGTGAATATATGTAAGTAGATATAGATAAGGTAAAAAGAACTTCATATATATGTATAGGCTAGTTGTTGTACACTACTATAAGATCGTGTTTTATTTTGATGTTTTTATTTTTTTTTAGAATTGAAAATCTACGTTTTATATCTTAATCAAGTTAGGCAGTAGAAATAAGAATTTTAATTTAATATTTCGCTAGACCTGCAAAATTAAAACCTCTGGATGATGTTTCGAAATCTGTAAATAGACTAAAAATGTATTTTAAATTGACCTTACTGGATACTAAACTAAGCGAACCGCATTATTGACATTTGCAACAAATAAATCTAGAAAAAAATATTCACATAAATGCAGTATAAGTATTACAATTACTAGTTTAATTTGCTCGTTTAATCGTTTTTTCTGTATAATTATGGACATCGGAGCCCGCAGAACCATTTCCAGGGGGAAGCAACAATGTCCAAAAATAACTAATGAATTAAAAAAAAGGCCGTTCATTCACAATCAACTTTGTATAATAATGTAACTCCAAAAGCGGCCGGAAGAAGATTCGATTTTGTCCAGAGGGAGGGCAAAACCAATTTTTTACCACAATATATATGTAATACACAATATTTGCATTTTCCAGTGGAGGCAGAGCATTCTTTTGCACATGTGCAGAGCGCTGTTGAGTTTTGACATCCCATGTCGTTTTTCGGGCCATGTAAAATGTCAAATGCATGCCACTTGAGTCATATTGCGAAATATACATAATATGCCACGCAGGTCTTTATTTTTATTCAATTATTTCATCGCATCGTATCAAATAAGGCGGAGAGGCACGATATTTTTTTCTTTAGTGTATTTTTATAAAGGAATGTCATCGAAAAAGTTTTTTATATGTTAATTTTTTATAGGAAAAATTTAGATATATTACCTTTACTCACTTTCAGTTCTCGGTGTTTATACATTAATACAATATTGCAATAATTATATAAATTCCTGTGAAAATGCTTATATGAATTATTTTACCAACTTGAAAATACCAACTCACCTGTAGTGGATACTGCTCCAACATTATCATCAGCATAAGTTCCACAACCTATTAACGAGGTGTCACTACTTCTACCGACCATTTTCCCGTTAATGCCTCCAGTTGAAGTTGCCGCTGCGAGACGACCATTTTTATCGATGGCAACCGCCCCTACTGTGCCTACTTCGCCGGGATTCTATATTAGAAGAAAATCCGTAGAGTAGGAAGTGAATTGTAAAATTTGTATATATTTATTTACCTTTTCTCCAATCTCAGTTCTGTCATCTTTTCGTTTCTTGAATTCTTCTAATGCTTTTTTCGCAAATGGCGAAACTAAACAGCCAGCTGGAACTGTAAGAACCCCTTGTTCTTCAGCAAATTTATTTGCGCCAGCTCCAGCTAGAAGTACATGTGGCGTTTTTTCCATTACTAGCCGAGCTAGACTAAAAGAAAAAGATAATTCGTTTCTTATGTAAAATTATCTGGGAACATAAGAACAAGAACACCTTAAAATAGTTACTGAAATTGTACATGTTTATTTATATAACACAATGAAATACTATTACTTTACACACTGCCATCAATCTGTTCGTTTTGTATGTGTTGTATTATTATGTTTATCTGATCCAGATCTTGTAAAGTATTTTTTACCTATTTCCAACTCCATTAATTTCAAATTAGGAGTACCTATACAGTTCAAGTAACACTAGGGTTCTAAATTTTATAATAATGACAATAAAAAACGTTCATTACTTGTACTTTCAAATTTAGCAAATAAATAATAATTCATATCTTTTTTCACAGAAGTCGTAGTTTTTATGCGAGTTTTTGTTTTTGAGATAACACAACTGACATTAAAAACTACTGCTTGATAAATGATGACCCAAAATGCAAATTAGGTCTAACGTTTACTTTAAGGGAGAACTGCACGCAAAAAGTGAAAAACCAGCGATAAGGTCTAGTCGAGTTGAAAGTAAGATGAAAAGGTACCTACGCATTAAAAAAAACTTCCTGCACGCCCGACTTAAAAAAAATGTGTTATGTATAGGTAATTTAAATTACATTTCGGTTAACAATGGGTTCAAAAGGGTTCACGCGCTGCAAAAATACAAAGACATGAGTACGATTTACCATTTCAAATTTTGCAGTTTTTATAGTTTTAACATAATATTGCAGCGGCGGAAGGCTTGCAAATGATCCATATTACTGCGTTCAGTTCCCCTTAAACATTATTTTTCTTGACGTACTTTTTTGCGTCTTAGTAGATGATTTGTTGAAATAAAGGTCATAGGTATGAAGTTCGCAACTATTTTGCCAGCAAACTTTCTGTGGTTGGCAATTGGGAACACTGTTTTTGTAGAGCGGCAAACTCTTAACAATTTTTTTTCTATAACATTCATATCTTGAATTAAAGATATTAAGGAAACCATCAGCCGCAAACACTTAGCCCTCAAAATTTGAACAAGATTCTGTGGGGACATGGGGTGGAAATTCATCCCTTAAGTAATTAAAAATGTATTTGACTAACAAAATATAGGAGTAATCTCTTTAGGTAGCAAACAATTAGCCTTCAAAATTTGGACATGATTCTATAAGGGCATTGGGGGGAAATTCGTCTCTTAAGAAATAAAAAAATTATTTTACCATGATAAAGCGAGTAGCAAAGACTTAGTTCTTAAAAGAACCAGGCAAGCCGCCCATTAAAAATGGATCACGCTGAATTTTCCTAATTTTTTTATGTTGTAGTGCTCGACCCTAGTAGATATTCTGCAAAAATAAATAAACTTTTATAGTCCAGTTTTTGATATAGAGGGTGTTTAAATATGCAATTTAGTTATATTTTTTAAGGGTTTCCACGGAAAACTAACTATAAAAGGAAATTTTAAATATACTGTTGTTATCATTCTTTTCAAAATTCTTTTTACAACGAATACAAAAATCGGTAAACTTCCCTCGTTATACTTCATTATTTTTAAGAAAAGAAAATTTTCTTAGAAATATTGAAGTGTGACTTGACTTAATTTAGTTCCGCACAATTTAATTTTCGGGGAAAGTTTGGTAAAAAACAAAATTTTCAAGAACTATTTTATTGAGTGATTACTACAAACAACAAGAATAATACTGATTTCAAAATGATATTTAACCCATATTTAGAACCTATGCCAAAAATGTTGATGCCTATGTTTCTCAGGATAATCTTGGGATATATTGACGTTTATGTTTCTCGTGTGAATTTTTGTATATTGGCGGTCTCATAACTCCTTAACCCTTAGAAAAAAATCCCGGGGGATGTAACCGGATTTTGACTTACTGCCCCCTCAATTTCTTGTAATGTTTTCGAGTTAAACTGTGTGAATGGATTCTTCTTAGGCTTCTACGGAAATAGATCCCAGATAATGCAGCTATGGTAGCTGTAATCGGAAAATATATAAGTATTGTCCAAAAATTAGAATATTGATATGGGCCATATATGTAGAAAGTTAATTCTTGATTTTCAACGTCTAAAGCACTTTTTATATTTTCTAGCTCGTCCAGATTAGCACTGTCTGTTTTTATAGGTTTAAAGTTTATTTCGGAATTTTTGAAACACGAAAAATTGTCAAATTTTAATTTGGGTAGATCAATGTTTTATATTCATTTCGGGTGTTGTGATAAATTTGAATAAACATATATCGATATGTAGCTTTATTTTGAACTACAGCGTTATTAATGATAGCTTCTAAATGAAAAATGTTTGCTTTTGGGATAATCTTATTATTGATCAGCCTTTGAGTTGAATTATTAAAATTATCAATTGATTGTCTAAGTAAAGTTTTTGTTTATGGTTTTCGGCATAATCTGATTAAAATAATTCGGGGAGAAATATTTCATGTGGATGTCTTAAGCTTGTGTGAACAAAAGTAAGTTTAAATGCTATAATGGCATAATCCATTAAATTGTCCTTTTCATTAGGGTGCGTCTCTAATAAAATTCGTAGGTGTTCAATTATACTTGAATGAAAACTTTCAACTATTCCGTTTAAATCATGGTGATATGGTGTTGTAAAATGCACTTTAATTTTATGTAGGCTTAATAGTTCTTTTACCGTTTGGTTATTAAATTCACGGCCGTTGTCCAAAATTATACGATCGGCAATACCATAGCAGGTAAAATATTTAACGAGAGCTTTTTTTACATCTATAGCTGTTTTTCCTTGTATTTCATAAGCTTATGTGAGTTTAATAAATGAACCCACTACTAACTAAAGGGTTAGATGCAGTTTCAGTTAGTTCTAGAGGAGAATATGGTTTTTTTTCTTAGAATATTTAGCACGATTACAAATATCACATAACTTTATATATTTAGTATCAGATTCTTTTATTCCTATGCAATAGTTATTTTTCTTTAAATATTCAATATTTTCCATTATGACTCTATGATTAGATTTCCGTCATAATGATTTTTTATTAACATAATTTGTTTTTCAAGATCTTTAACTGTATTATTTAATTTCGTGCATTTTAAAAGTTTGGGTTCTCTTTGGGAGAATTTTTCTAAATGTTTTATAGAAGTCGCGATATAGCTGTTCTGTGTAAAAATAAATACAATAGTTTTAAATGTTACTGTGTAGTCGCGTAAGTATTCAAACATAAAAGTCTGGATATTTTCGTGTGGGATTTCTGTACAACGTGCAATTTATAATGAGGCCATGCAAAGACTAAAAGATTGACTTTGTTCGTTGTTTCATCTGATATTTTAATTCCTGAATTTGTCGTTTCGAGTGTTGATTATCACATGACGATTGATTGGGTGGTCGAATTTGCACATCAGAAATAATTCAAATTTTTTTGTTTTCTTGTGAATTTTGTCTAGTCGAGGGTGTTTGCTCGGTCTCGGGATTTAAAATGTTTTTGAGACAGAATCGACATCGCCGGGATTCTTTCTAGAGCATTCATTTGTATGCGTGATAACGCGTCTGCGTTTGTATTTATTCTTCCGGGTTTATAAACAATAGCATAATCAAATTCTTTTAAATTAAGCAGCCCTCTAATTAATTTTGAATTAGATTTTCTTAAATTAAACAGCCAAACAAGAGGTCGATGATTTGTACAGATCGTGAATTTTCTACTGAATACGTACGGCCTAAAATATTTACAACTCTCAACAATAGATAAAAGTTCTTTTTCTATAGTTTTTTTTTGGCTCTGATTCGTTAAGCGTTCTAGAGGCAAATGCTATTGGTTTATTAGAACCAATAGTGCCTTATGATAATACCGCTTCTAATGCAATATTTGAGGCGTCCGTCGTTAATATGAATTTCTTCGAAAAATCCGGGTACTGTAAAATTCGGTGGTTCATTAATAAATTTTCACATATATTAAAAGCATCAAGATATTTTTCGTCAATTTTTACTACTGCTTTTTTTGTAAACATAATGTTAATGGTAATTTTCGCTAAGTCTTTTATAAATTTACGATAGTATCCTATTAAACCGAAAAGATTTTAATTTGCTTTTGGGTTTTCGGATGGGAAATTTTTTTATTGCATGTTGTGAAATATTGGCTTTTTCTAAGTTTATCAAGCATGTTATTGTTGCGAATTTAGCCCTAGTTATAGATTTGTTAAGATTCAAATGAATGTATTTATTATTTGTTATTTTATTGAAGTAGACTTACTTTAATTTTTATCCATGTAACGACTATGATAGTGTCAAAATCGTTCTCGAATGTTCTGTTAGGCTTCTTCTTCTCACCCTGTAGTATTCAGATTATTCTAGATTTTCTAGATCATTCCATGCTTTTCAAAGGCTATATAAGCGCGCCGCGAGACACATTTCATTCAGGTTAGAAGTGCTAACAAGTTGACATTGACAAATTTAAAGTTACCTTAGTTACAATTGTTAGGTATAACCAGTGTTTACCTGTGATACCTGTAACCTGTGTTTTGAATAAAAGGAGTGCATTCAGAAACTACGTGTTTGTGTACCGGCCAATCCGGAACATATGGTGTCAGAAGCGGGATTAGGATCCAAAAGAAGTAAAATTTAGAAGTAAGAAAATAGTTTCTACTAGTAACAATAATCATGGCAGCAAATTTGGATTCTTTGATGAACCTGATTATTGCAATGCATAATGACATGTAGAAAACCCAAGAAGACATAAAGAAACCCCAAGAAGAAATGAAGAAAGAACTTAAAGAAGACATGAAAAAAACCCAAGAAGATGTAAAACGAGAAATACAAGGCATGAAGAAGAACCAAGAAGACATGAAGAGAAGTCAAGAAGACATGAAGAGGAGCCAAGAAGACATGAAGAGGAGCCAAAAAGACATGAAGCAAGAACTTAAAGAAGACATGAAGAAAAACCAAGAGGAACTAAATCACGAACTTACAGAAGATATGAGGAAGAATCAAGAATATATGAAGTAAGAAATAAAAGAAGACATGATGAGGAACCAAGAAGAAGTAAAGCAAGAAATACAAGACATAAGAAAGAACCAAGAAGAAATAACTAGAAAAATGTTATTTGAATTGACAATGACCAAGAAAGGTGTAAAAGAGGAAATGGGACAAATGGAGAAGAAGGTACAAAAGCAAGTTAAGGAGGTTCATGACCACATGCAGCAGGAAGTTCAAAGTCTACGATCCCAGATACAGTTTGAAAACAATGTGAGTTAAAATCCGATGTTGCCTCTTCATCACATGTGATAAAACCACATACGTTTGTTGGTACAGTGCCATGGGTTACTTAGCTGAGACAATTTGATGCTGCCATAACTAGAAATAATTGGGAATCCACCGAAAAGGCAAGAGCACTGGTTTGTTCCGTGCGTGGTGAAGCAATGGAGGTGCTAAGGAACATACCTGAGGATAAACAGAATGACTTTGGGACATTAGTAAGCCATCTAGAAACGCGTTATCGTGAAGCACATCTACAGGAGGTTTATAAAGCCCAACTTCACTGTCGAAGGCAAAAATATAACGAAAGTCTTCAAGAGTACGAAGCAGATATTGTGCGACTAATTAACTTGCCTTATCCATCCTACCCTGAAGAGATCAAGCAAGAGTTGGCAGTAAGCAGTTTTATTGAAGGCCTTCGTGATCCTGATACCAACCAAGCTTTAAGAATGGCTAGAATAAAGAAGATTTCAGAAGCTCTGGCATATGCCCTTCAGTTCGAAACAGCTAAACAAACATCCAGCGGTCAAGGAAAACTACGAAGACTACAGTACACTCCAGAATACCGGACTACAAATGAGAATGCTTCGAATATTTTAAAAGAACTGCAAGAGATTCTACTTAAACATCAGAAAAGACTTTCCGACAAAGAAACGGCATCCGTTGTTGGAAATTTGGTAAAGAGGGACATTTGCAAAGCAGATGTACCAGCAATGGGATTCCTGAAGATACTCAGGAAAAACTCTCATTAGCCAGTTTTAAGAGACGAAAGCTGGCGAGGTGCTACCAAGCCCCATCGACATCAACAAAAATCAAAGTATCTCGGCTGCAGAATAATGGCTCCAGCTTGGTAGTACCAGGTAGAACTGGATACCGGCCACACCATCGTGAGGCCCGACATTATAGCTCCTTGCAGGACAGAAAATCCATACAAAAAATGTGTCTTGGAAACCGCCAACAGTGAAATTATACTTGTGAAAGGCATTCATGAGGCTGAAATAACTCTGGGGAACACTACTTTAATACACGGTTATTGGCAAGTTAAGCTTCATCCAGATGATAAAGAAAAAACAGCGTTTTCTACTGGGACTAGACTGTGGCATTTTAAAGTTATGCCTTTTGGATTATGTAACGCCCCAGCAATTTTTGAACGTTTAACGGAACTGACATTACATGGAATGACATGGGAAACATACCTAGTATATTTAGATGATATCATTATTCTTGGGAAAACATTTGAAGGTCATTTAAGGAATATTGACGCTGTTTTCCAGAAACTGAGAATGGCTGCCTTAAAACTCAGTCCCAAGAAGTCCAGTTTTTTCAAAAAGAAGTGAAATATCTGACTGAAACCATTCAAAATTAGCCAATACCAAAAGACAGACATGAACTAAGGAGTTTTCTGGGACTTTGTACGTACTACAGACGATTCATAAAAGGTTTTGCTAATATCGCTAGACCATTACATCGACTTACTGAAAGCAGTCACAGCTATGTATGGACCCAAGAATGTGGAGAAGCATTTAACAACTTGAAGCAAGCCTTGTGTAATCCTTCGGTGTTGTCATATCTTGAGCCATCGCAGATGTTTATTGTAGACACCGATGCCAGCAATGCCGTTATTGGTGGTATTTTGTCACAAGTACAAAATGGCGAAGAAAAAGTAATAGCCTATTTCAGCAAGGTTCTTTCTAAACCTGAACGCAACTACTGTGTGACAAGGAAGGAACTACTGGCTATTGTTAAAACACTGGAGCACTTTCATAAGACAAATAGCGCGGAATATGACTTTGAAGTTGAACATCGCAAAGGATTAAATCGTAAAAATGCTAATGCTTTGTCAAGAAGATCGTGCCCAGAAAGTTGTAAACATTGCAACAGACACGAGGAAAGAGAAGATCCTGACCATTTTCATTGCTGAAGAACAGCACTTCAAAGTTCTCAGGAGTGGGACTCTAAAATGTTATCAAAAGATCAGCAAGAAGACCCAGATATTGGCCCTATAATTAAGCTGAAATTAGAAAATTCACCAAGACCTTGTTACCAAGAAATTGCAGCCAAATCCCAGAAATTTAAAGGATACTGGGCTTTATGGGACTCTTTGGTGATAAAAGGTACGTTAAAAAAAATCTGGGAAAGTCCTGATGGCAAAAATAACAAATATCAAACTATTTTGCCCTCAAAGAGAATTCCTGAAGTGTTGCAAGCCGTACACAACGATGTAGGCGGAGGACATTTTGGTGTTATGAAGACTCTTGAAAAAGTTCGAGAAAAGTTTTATTGGCTGGGAAGTCGTACAGATGTGCCGAACTTGCGAGGACTGCGCCGCCAGTAAAGGACCCCAAACTCGTACTCGTAGCAAAATGAAGCAGTACAACGTGGGAGCACCCTTCGAAAGAATTGCCATAGATGTTGCAGGACCATTTCCAGTTAGTAAGTCCGGGAATCGCTTTGTGTTAGTAGCGATGGATTACTTCAGCAAATGGCCAGGAGTCTACCCAATCAAGAAGCCATCACTGTCGCCGACGTACTATTTCATGAATGGATTTGCCGATATGTAATTTCAAAAGAAATACACTCCGACCAAGGCAGAAACTTTGAATCCGATGTATTCAAAAGCCTGTGCAGGCTATTAGGAATTCATAAGACAAGACAACACCTCTTCATCCGCATTCAGATGGAATGGTTGAAAGATTTAATAGAACTTTGGAGAACAACCTGAAAATCCAAGTTAATGAACAATAAAGTGACTGGGATAAATTCAACCATTTTTACTGGCCTATCGCTCTGCAGTTCATGAATCCACTGAAAAAACCCCTGCCATATTTGGATCTAATTTACTGCTTCCAGTCGACCTCTTGACTGGACGACTTCCTGACAATAAGATAGAACTACTACGGACTATGCCAGCCAGGTTAGTAAACGCCTCAGAGAAATCCATGAAGAGATTCGCCATAAATTACAGATAGAAAGCGATAGAAGTCACGTTATGATTTACGAGCCAATCACAATGGATTTATAGTGGGTGAAAAAGTTTGATTATACAATCCAAAAAGAACTAATGGACGCTCGCCGAAGTTGCAGAAATCATGGGAAGGCCCTATCGTGTGGTGACCCGACTGAATGACTTGGTATACCGGATTCAGAAGAGCCCTCATGCAAAAATGAAAGTGGTGCACCTGCATCGACTAGCCCGTTACCAAGATACCGAAGATGTTTGATCGGGACGATCAACTCTGGGAAGGGGGCAATGTTGCAAATTTAGCTCTAGTTATAGGTTTGTTAAGATTTAGATGAACTTATTTATTATTTGTTATTTCATTGAAGTCGACTTACCTTAATTTTTATCCATGTAACGACTATGATAGTGTCAAAAATCGTTCTCGAATGTTCTTTTAGGCTTAATTCTTCTCACCTTGTAGTATTTAGATTATTTTAGAATTTTCTAGATCATTCCATCCTTTTCTAAAGGTTATATAAGCGCGCCGCAAGGCCACATTTGATTCAGTTGTAATTGATATTTCGAAGTGCTAACAAGCTGACATTGACAAGTTTAAAGTTACCTTAGTTACGATTGTTAGATATAACCAGTGTTTACCTGTGATACCTGTAACCTGTGTTTTAAATAAAAGGAGGTGTCTTTCCATTTAATTTTCTATAATCGCAAACTAGCCTCCATTTGATCTAACATTTTTTTGTATTTGACTTTTGACTTCCGCTTTATGAATATCTGTATGTTTTTGTAAATATTGGTGATTTATTAGAAAGATTAATTGTATGTCTAATTTCGTTAGTGAAAGTCAACGGAATTTGTTCAGAGAAAAATATATTTTGCTATTCAAACATACAGATCTTAGTAGATATTCTGCAAAATTAAATAAACTTTTATAGTCCAGTATTTGATATAGAGGGTGTTTAAATATGCAATTTAGTTATATTTTTTAAGGCTTTCCAAGGAAAACTAACCATAAAATGAAATTTTAAATACACTTGTAATCTTTCTTTTCAAAATTATTTTTACAAACATATACAAAAATCGGTAAACTTCCCTCGTTATACTTCATTATTTTTATCAAAAGAAAATTTTCTTAGAAATAATGAAGTGTGACTTAATTTAGTTCGGCACAATTTAACTTTCGGGGAAAGTTTGGCAACTTTTAAAAAAACAAAATTTTCAAGAACTGTTTTATTGAATGATTACTACAAACAATAGGAATAATACTGATTTCAAAATGATATTTAACCCATATTTATAACTTATGCTAAAAATGCTGATGCCTATGTTTCTCAGGAGAGCTTCTATTGCGACGATGCAGTATTCTTGGAAAATATTGACGTTTATGTTTCTCGTGTGAATTTTTGTATATTGGCGGCCTCATAACTCACATAGTCATTTAGTAATACATATAGAATGAATTAGAAAAAGTCTTGATGTTGATTTTTTAAACATTTTATTTGGCAACCATTTTATTTTGCCATCTTAAATTCGTACCACAATTTTACCAATTTATCTCTATATCACACACAATTCTTACAAACAAATTGAAATTAATCTAATAAGTAATTTTTTTAATACTGATTTTTTAAATATTTTATTAAGCGGCCATTTTCTTTTGCCATATTGGATTCGTGCCAAAATTTTACCAGATGATTACAACCTAATATTTGATTTTTATGCAAAATTTCAGGTAAATTGTATAAGAACTTTTTTAGTGATAATTTAACATTCCACTGGGCCGCCATTTTTTTTCCGCCATATTGGATTTTTACCAAACTGTAACCATTTCATCTCCTTACGACCCTCAAATTTTGACTATAATCGTCCGTATTCTAGTTACTATATTAGCAAATACATTTTTAAATGATTATATTCGTTACGAATATCATAGACGCATAAACTAGAAATTACAAGTGGGGTGTTAACCAGCTGAGCTAAAGTATCAAAATTAGATATTTAACGTGGAAAATATTTTAATCATTACTACAACGGTTTTAAGAATTAAAATATTTTTAAATTAAAAATTAATCATAGTGAAATACAAAAAAAATAAGTTAAGGAAACAAGACCATATAGACTTAAGCCTGTAATTTTGATACGCCCTCTGGATGAAAACTTACGTGTATCTTCGAACTAATTTTTATGCGTAACTCGTTAAATGCGGTTACAAAATAATGGCGAACATTGTGATTGTTAATGTTAATAAAATATAAATGTGATGAAAACAAAAAAGTTAACAAAGAACTAAAAATATGTATGCAGCAGGATACAGCTTTTAAATGGAAAACAATAACTTTTTATTTTTTACCCACTTAGTTAATTATATATGGCATATCTGATTGAGCTTCATGTCTACCAACAGCATGCAAGATATCTTGCAAAATTTTGGTGGAAGGATCTTTATACACGTACAACAGTTCCTGAGCCAGCTTTACACGTGCAGTTGTATCCCGTAATTGGATTATCACTACTTTGATATTCAAACTATAGTTGACGCTTTGTTTCATTTCTGAATCGCGAAAATATTCTAAACCTCAAAAGATTTGAGATATATTGTCACAAGTCAACCCGAATGTCATCTCCATCCTCCTTCAATATGGTGCTTTGAATATAAAAGGGAGATTGTTTCAACTGATACGTCCCAATTGTTGCATCTCTATATAGTTGAGCATCTGCTCCCTTCATTTTTAATTCATCCGTTATATTTATTCATTAATGCGCCACAGATTTTATAAAACTCTTGAAGGTGAATAACGTGATGAGTCTGTATTGCACGTGAAAAAATTTAAAATTAGATTTCGGTCGCCGTTTCTTGCCTCCACAATCCATCTGGTTTTCGAGACCAGGCGCGCTTTATTTGCCTGTTCAGTAAAAAGTGGCTGTTCTACTCTTATAATACTGGATATATTAGATTGAATTCTCAACGCCTCCAGGTACAGTACATCATCCCTCTAGCCTCGATCTACAATCATCTTCTCGAAACCATATCCTAATTCCATCGATATCAGTTAAAAGTTGATTTGTAAAAATGGTCCCGTTGTTATTTCTGTTATCAGAAAAATATGGTCAGTAGTTATTTAAGGGGAGAAGCGCCTCCTCCTCCTCATTATGCCTCTACTCCTCCTCCTCCCTGCCATTTTAAAATTATATCTATTCCTCCTCCTCTTCCTTATTATGCATCTACCCCTCCTTCTCATTGTCCATCTACTCCTCCTCCTCTTCCCTAATATTGGAAATTATTGAAACTACTTCGTTAACTTAGCCTCGCCGCAGAAGGTTATCTCCTCTGTTAAAATAGTAGCCTAGCGGAAACATTAAATATAAAGAATCACCACTTAAGCTCGGTGTTAACATGGCATTTAGTACTGAAAATAACGAAGTGACATCAACAATTCAAGAAGTGCATAGTGAATTTAGCAAATTACTATATGAAGTTAATGAGCATCAGATGAGAAGTCAACCATCTTTTTCTTCTTTTTATTCCGAACTTTCAGAAGATTATTCAAAGGCAGTATCGTTGTGTGTTGACTATTTAAAAAAATTTGAGTGTTAGAATTTGTGAGTGAACTGATAAAGAAGGTTTAGTCTAGGAAATTGTGTAATTGTGATGGAAAAACTAGTGACCGAAGTGCTTGAAGAGTTTGTTATGTCAAAAGCTTGCTCAAGATATTTAGCTTTTGCTATGATGATAACGTGAATACTCAAGATTTAATGAAAAGTCACAAATATTTAGAACATGCTGAATTTTGTAAAAAAATAGTGCAAGTGTGTAAAAACTTTTTAGAAAACAAAAACAGAAAACAATTTTTTGCTAATATTGACAGTTTAGAAATACAATATAATTTTAAAGTTGTGTTATAATAAGTTTAAATAAAACAAAGTACATAAAGCTAATATTATTTTTATTCATTCATAAAAAAATGTTTGAACAAGTATAAAACGTTTGAAAGGGCACACATACGTCATGATTTAGAGTTATAAAAACATTTTGGTTTGGATGCCATTAAAACTGGTTCATCTAACTCAACAATTGGCTTTTTGGAATATTTTCTTATACATTCAGCTTTTTCCTTCCCCTTAACGTACACAAATTCAGTGTCCGCCGTCAATTCTTTGATTATATTTGAAAATTGATGCAGTGGGGTATGTCCAGAATTCCAGTATATATAATGATAATTTTTCATTAACCAAATAGCTTGCTTATGTTGTTCAGGCGAAAGAAAGTTTAAAGGAAAAGGTTGTTTAAAAATATAGTGACTTATTTTATCTCCATCGTAAGCTGCCAATTCTTTAGGTATAAATTTATTTTTTTCGTCCTTAAAACCTTGAATGTCTAATACTAGCCTCATATTTTTAATTTAGAAAATTTCTTAAAAATAAATGTTTTTTTGGAGTAATCTTCAATACCCTTTTTGATGAGAACAATTAATGTATGCAATGGGGCCTTCTTCTTGAATATGAGCGGATCAAATAATGGTTCTTCTGTTTTTCCATAATAAGTATTGCGGAAATTGGAATACATTTCATACAAGATAGCGAATTTATTTTTACTCATATCTAGTATGAGATCATTATAAGGATACCTTTCAGAATTTAAGAATACTTTGATGTTCTTAAGTCTATGTCATTTTTCTTTTTAAAATGCAAGTATAACATGACGAGAGGTTTCAACTCGGGTTGAGATTTTAACTGGCGAATTGTGTCTATTAGTTTTTAATAGTTCTGGATACTCAATTAATTCCCAGCTTCTAATCGCTATTATTATATCAGTATTTTTGTCTATAATTTTTGCTAGTGATAGTTCTTGAGGAATTCCTACTGATATATGAGGTATATTCCATGTAAGTTTATTAAGAGTAATTTTTGGATTTTCTTTGTCATCTGTGGTTGAAATGGCATTGTTATCGGTATTATCCCTAACAAGTATGAGCTCTTGTTACGAATTTAGTATTACTTTTTTATAGTTTTTGAAGAATCCCATTAAAGTTTTAAAGGGTATGCAAACATTAAAAAATCCTGTTTTTTCATCGACGATAGATACAGTTGTTGTCGAGTGTTTGAAGAGCTTTAACAGGATGTCAGCCTGCATTTCGTAATTTAGCTGACTCGTTTTCATTAAATGAAAAATAACCTTTTAGAGTTGATGTGATACCAACATTTCTAACCGAATCTATAGTAACACCATTTAATTGGTATCTTATTTCTTTAAAAAGAAAGGCAATTCCATTATTTATTAAACTCAACGTTTTAGAAACTGTTTCGTCCTCTCTAGTTAACTTTCCTTCTATGTAAAGAAAACTCTCACAAGGAAGGGTGTATTTTTCAATTTCATGGACAGGAATTATTATCTCTTCATTATTTCCTACTTTGGTGGGTAAATAAGGTTCATAAGAATGAATTTCCGAATCAGTGATGGTATTATCAATTAAAAGATTTTCTGTAACATTAAGTATATTCATATTAAAAGTTTAAGTCCTAGAGACTCCAGAAACTTTTTATTTGCAGTTGTTAGCTCTTTAACGTTAACACGTCTACTAATGTTTTTCTTGACTAATTTATGCCTATTATATGTTTTTTGAACAATTTTATTTGGAATACTAAAATTTCTTTTGTATAATATAATCATTTTTAATCTAGTTTTTTTAATGTGCAGTCTAAGTGTAACTGTTTCGTCCCGGAAATTTACTATTTCCCCGTTTTGATCTAATATTCTTACAGTAATTTGGTCTATCACTTTCACGGCTGCAGAAAAATATATAATATTTTGTGGACTTTCAATTATTTTAAATCCAGGAGAGACGTTTGGAAAAAATTGATGAATAATATGAACGGGTCTTCCGTTCAAGTAGGAACCTTCAGCAATACTGCAGTCGATACATAGTGAGTTAACTTTTATAATTTCCGCAGGAACATCTGAATGTTTACTCTTTCCATCACCTCTGATAACCTGATCTTTGAATCCTAAAATTTTGCCTATACTACCTTCTTTAAATGTGATATTTGTAGAAGACTTAATTACCGATTGTAGAGTATTATTATTTGCAAATACATGAAACGAAATCCCTATTTTAACAAATTGTTCTATTAAATATTTATTAATATCTTGAATTTCATAGCTTCCGGGAGGGATTTCAATAAACCATCCCCATAGAAAAATTTATTATTTTTTTCATCAATATTTGGAATAGCATTAAAAGTTTCAAAATTAGTTAAACCTATAACATATACAGAGTCAACATCTAAACAAATTGGAGGGTTAAAATCCGCATGCAACGTTGCTCCTTGAGCAGAGAGCGCTATTGTGAACGACATTCTAACGTATTGTCTTCTTAAATGATTCTAAGATTATCTATTGTGTGTTTTTATAAAGAAATGTTAAACAAATTTGACTACAATTTGAAGAATTGTAAGACTGGTAAGAGTTATGATTATATATAATTTTGTTCTTGCTAGGTTATAATCTCTAAAGGGGGTCTTAAATTGCCGAAACTATCAAAATAATTGATAATTTTATCATTTTTAATATAAGCAGTCCAATGTGTACCTGCTCCATTACTATTATCTAAATTTATAATACCAGTTTCATATTTACTGATTGGCATATTATTCCGTATAAATACACCACGAAAATTTGGAATTTGTAATTTCTTGACATACTTTCTTAAATCAATGTTAGTTAGTGGTTTGCGAGGCAGCATCTTTAACAGTTTTTTTTGTTTTAAATATAATCCACACCCTTGTTTATAAGGACGCAAAAATAAACCTTTTCCATTAGATAATTGCTCCATAACTTTATTATGTCTTTTTTTTTCTTCAAGTTTATTTTTAGCGCTCCTCGCCGAATTAACTGCTGAAGCAATTCCAGCAGCACCACCACTAAGTGCTCCTAAAGCAGATAATCCTGCAAAAAGAGGGATTAATGGTAAAACCCCGCCGGATTTTGGAATTGGGATAATTCGATTTGTGGGATTTTTTACTTTTCCTTTATAGTTGCAGATTAAAGACAACGCATCTTGAGCTGCAACACGTAAATTTTTATATTTTCTCCAATTATTCCTTTCTTAGCTTTTTGAACTGCAGACTGAAAAGAAATTTTTTTGATTGAACCTTTTTTCCTTTTTTTTAACTTTATTCCCCTTCCTTTTCGTAAGCCCATTCCCAATCTCTTGATTTAACTTTCATATTTCCAGTTATTCCTAAAGCAACAATCTTTTCACCGATTGGTGCCTCAGGTAAATTGAATCTTTCAAATGCCCTTGATGCCAATACCTGATCCGCTTCGTTGCGATGTTTTAAATCAGAAAATGTATAGTAAGCAATATCGGGTTGTTTGCAAGCTTCGTCTAGAGGATTTTTGCTCTTATCTCTAACAAGCCGTTTACCTAGTTTGGTTCCTGGACCACAATAATTGTGTGATGGAATGTGTAATTCGAATGGTAACTTGTTAATTAAAGTATTTAATGAACCACCTCTCGTCATGAGCTTTGACCTCCTAATATGTTTACATCTACTTCGTCTTCCCATTTTATATATACTGAAGCTTAATTGAGGTTATATATTTAAATGAAAAACCTGAAGATATTTTTCAGATACACATTGATTTTCCTAAAATGTGGTTAGAAAAACAATCTTTCTCGTTGCCAGTCAAAAATCATGATGTCAACTTAAATAATTTTAAAAAGCATGGAAAGTTATTTGGGGGTGTTCGAAAAGAGCTTTAATTGTAGGACCTTCTGGTTTAGGAAAAACCAATGTGGTTGTCGCTCTTTTAATATCAGAAAATGGTTTACGTTTTGAGAATGTATATATTTTTTCAAAATTCTTGTACCAAACGAAATATGAGTTTTTAAGAAACGTAATGCAGACTAATAAAGAAATAGGATATTTTGACGAAAGACGAAGAAGATATTGTGTCACTTGCCGAGGTAAAACTCAACTCTGTAATAATTTTTGATGGTATTCTTTGCTGTAATCAAAGTATTATGCGAGATTACTTTTCTTTGGACGACATAAAAACACCGATTGCTTTTATTTGTGTCAAATCTATTCTTCAATTCCAAAATAACTAATTAGAGATAATGCAAATTTATTAATTTTATTTAGACAAGATGGTACGAATTTAAAACATGTTTATGATGATCATGTCACCTCAGATATGTCATTCGAAATTTTTAAAAAAATGTGTTCAATGTGTTGGAAATCTAACTATGATTTTTTAGTTATTGATAAGGATTGCTGTTTAAAATCTGGGAGATATTGAAAAGGATTTGACAGTTTTATACATTTTTAAAACATATATAATATCTAACCTTTACAATCGACTTTAGTTTATGACTCGTCATATTTTAGACAACATGAATGTAAAAGTTGCAAAGGAACTGGTAGAAGCTCGAAAAGCGGTTAAACGAAAATATCAAGCACTAAAATCAGATTTAGCAGAGAGTAAAGTTCGACAAGAAAAAGAATTAAAACCAATAACTGAACCTTTGCAAAAATTAATTAAAACAATAAAAACCGAACCCTTGGTAAAACGAGAACTTACTTCACCATCACTTTTTTTAGCTCCAGAAACTGGCAAACGCAGTTTTTCAACTACAAAAAAAAGACCAGGAAGAAAACCAACGAATATTTATAATAAATATTTTCGTCATGATATTCCATCATTTCTACAAGATGAAGACATTTTACAAAATTATAATGAAGATGTGTTCTTAGATGAACCAACTGATACTCAAGCCAGTCGTCCATCCGAATCATCTTTTATTGAACCCACAGCAGCAGGTATAAGACAGGAAATGCTTGAATTAACTAAAAGAGGTGACGTTTACGATATCTCGAAGTGTAAGATCATTTGTTGATGACTCGATTAAGGGTAGTCGTGAACTAGATCATACACATGGTTTTGTTCACGACCCTTTACTAGAAAAATGGAAGATCAGAGATTCTACTGTTGAGTTTAAAGATGAAAACTTAAAACTTAAAGATCTAATTTATAAGGGAACTACTGGGTTGTACGAACTACTTTTTTTTAAAGATCCTAAAGGTTACAAACCTGATGATGTAGAAAATTATATGAACATATTAAAACGAACAAATGCTTACAAAAGAAATTATGACCCCAAGATCAATCAATGAGACAAGATCTTCCGCATCTAGCATTTCAAGTATCTCTAGTTTCAGTACTTTAAGCAAGTTAAGACCTCCTCAGAGACCACGATCCTCGTCATCAAAAAAATCCATCTGGATGGAGCAATGTTAAACTTATCTAACAAAAAAATTGACTACATTTATTTCGACAATATTAATGAAATAGCCTTTCGTTCTATTATTTCTCACATTTCGTTGATGTTCGATATAATATCTGAGCTGGTATCAGGATTGAAATAAATGCCAAATAATTCCATATTTAATTTTAAGCATGTATGTGTTTCAAGAAATTTTTCTATTAAGCTTCTAATTTTGTCTGATATATCATTGAAAAACAGTTGAATGTTTACATATAAAGCTTCTGCTAAAATTCTGTATGATATGATTCTTTTATCAAAAACAGATTTAATAATTTCTACTCCACTTTCTTCGGCACTCAAAGCTCTGTTATTCTTATGTGTATTGGTTCGAAGGTGGCTACCCCATAGTGATGTTCTAATAGATTTCTTACAATGTTCACAATATTGGTTGCTTTCTGAAACAAGAGCATTCTCTAAATAACTTAAAATTATAATAGAAAATCACCAAGTAAATTCAAAATATGTTTACAGTGCAAAAATAAAAAAGTGCTGCAGTGACATAAAAATAGATTTAAAATAGTGAAGTCACTGCTGTCAATATTTCGTAGAAAATTTCACGCCTTAAAATGACTCTAAAACTGCAAATCGTAACTTAAATTTACATGTAAAATAGTAAGCAATCGTAATAGCATATTTATATTTAATAAAATGAATACCAATAAAATCTCGTTACTTTAACTGAAAACACTCTGTATTAACTATAGAAAAATTTTACAAGTTGAATATATAAAATAAAGTAATAGGTAATATGAGTTTTAAAAACAAAGTATTGCTTTGCGTTGCCAGACGTAAAAAAAATGTAGAATATACTATAAAAAATAAACTCTTACCTTCTTTCTTTTTCAATCTTTGTTGCTCCCATGAATTTTCCAAAACTTCTAGTTGTTGTTTGCCCCTTGCTGATACTTTTATACACTTATTAAACATTTAAGATTCATTTTGAGCTGAAGTAAAAAAAAATGTGCCTTAACTACTTCTCTTCTTAGGAAGCAGTCATTAAGTTTCTTGCGTACTGAGTTAAAACTGTAGGAACAAAACTTAAATAGAATTTTAAAAAAGGTTATAGGGGAGAGGTGGCGATAAAAAAAATGTGTGAATATTTTTTAATCCATAGGATCTACCCACCCATCAAATATACATTTAATTCTATTCCAAATTTCCTCTTGTTCCTTATCGATGGAATTGTTTTCTAATTGGGAGTCAAACAAGTTGTTTAAACAAAAGCCAAAAGATTTTAATTTTGACAAAGTAATCCGTGATTCCCTACTTTTAGTTTTTTTTTAATGCCAAAATGAATTTTTTTGACGCATCGTTTATCTGTTTGCGTCGAATTTGTCCTATGAAAATAAAATTGTTCAGGTGTTTTTGGTTCTGGAAAACATAGTTGCAAATTTATATTTTCATTAGAGGTAAATTCTGTCTGAGAAATATTACTATACTGGGACCCTTGGAGAAAAATTGGACTTCTCTGCCCGCAAGTGATATCACTATCAGAATCAGATAAAACAGAAGTGAAATTCGGAGGTGAAATATTTTTGAAAATGTCATTGTTTCGACCAATTGAGAAATCCGAACCAGAAGGTGACCTATTATCACAGAAAGTGGGTTCTTTAGAACAATTGTTGTTAAAAGGGTCAACAGAAAATTTGGAATTTTCGGTAACGTTTAAATGTTGCAAATTGTTATTGCAAGGTATGGTATCAATATTAAAATAAAAATCTTCTGAATTTGAGCTGTCATGGTTGTCGGCCGAAAATATACCTAAATAGTCTTTCGATTTTGTCATGTCTTCTAAATTTTGTGAGTGAACCTCTAAAGGTTCGTCTTCATTAAATTGTAATATATCTAAATCAGAATTAGTTTCTAAGAATAAGTTTCTGAATCGGTTACCAGTTGCTTAATCCCTCAGTTACTAATTCTGGTTTAAATACAACGCCTGCTAAATTTTAGTTAGAATTTTGAGAAGAGATATTGCATGATTTGTTTTTTGAAGATCCTATACCCAAGTAATCTTTAAATTTAGACATGTCTTCTAAAATTTCGTCAGTTGGTTCGTCAATAGGATTAGAATTATTGTCCTCTAAAATATTAATTAACTCTTGGGTCAGGATAGTATTAAAATTAGTTGTTATGCAAGTTCGCTTCAACAATTTTTTTTTATTTATAGAATTAAGTTGTAAACGAGCATTATTTTCTACCATACCTTGCACCCTGTCCCTGAAAGTTCGGCTCCTTTGGCTTAAATTATCGCTTGAATTTAGAATTGCAAGAACATACACATTTTGCAAAATTTGAACTTTTTTACCCTCCATTATTGTAAATTTGTAAAAATGTAAAAATAATCTTATATGAAAGGGAACGGAAAGAACGGGAAATGTTTTAACTCGACAAATACGTGTTACGACGTTAAACGAAATTTAATAACTGCTTAACTAAAAGTATAAGACGGTCGAGTTTATAAAGAGAAATCGAAGGTTTCTAGACTGGTTTATTAAAGGTCAGTGCTATGGCCTACATGCAACTCTCTAAACATGACCTCGTTCCCATGTCCGCTTTCCCCTTGTCACCTTACCCTCTCCCTCCCTCTGTAGCGGATGGAGAGGGGGCCCCCGCCCTCATCATGGAAGGGAGGGTGTTGGGGCCTAGAAAACGACTTGAGTCGCTTTTCGCTTCTCCCCTCCCCTCCCTCGAGGGTCCAATAATGGTGGCAGAAATTTCTCAGAGTGGTAAGTTAACTAAAATATTAATCTTAAAAATTTGTATTGTGTACCCGTACAAAATGAGTGTTTGAGTGTACTGTTTAGTGTATATAGAAACAGAAAAATTAGGAACAGTGTTAGTTAAATTATTATAGTGCTTAGAGATAATAGAAAAAATAGTGAAAACGATCTTTTAGAGACAATTAAATTATTACACAAATCATTTTATGGAATCTGCATGTATCTAGTCAACTGTAAGTAATAATATTTTTAATTGACTGCTTAAACAAAAATGAACACATTTTTTTTTATTTGTACATGTAATATTTGTGGCAAATTTTGCTTTGTTTATTTCACATACCTGACATGTTTATTGTATATAGAAACAAAAATATTTACTAGGACTACATATTTAGAAAAATAGGAACAGTCTATTAAACTATTAAAATGCTTAAAGACAAGTGAAAAGAGTGAAAAAGAACTATTTTTAGAGACAATAAAATTAGAAGTAGTGTACAAAGATTTATACAAAATTTAAACAAAGTAAAATAATTTGCAATATTTTGTTTACATTATGTTTTAATTAAGTGCTTAATACAATGCACACGTCGTTTTAATAAATTGATAGTCTCTTAAAGAAATTCGGAAAAGCAGATTTAAATGATCTAGTAATAGCGCAGTTAAAAATAATAGTGTTTACTAATAGTATTTCATATTGTGGTTTTCAACATTATTTCAGCAATTACTACATTACAGATAGACAAAATAACACACCAGGCCCTTTTTTAATTTACATACATCAGAAGTAAAACATATATTGATTTGTATTTGTATATAGCTTAAAAAATATACTTGTCATTTTAGTCACCTAATAAGCTCCACACTTATTAACTGGGAGTTGTTTTATTAAAGTCAATGTAATAATACCATAACAAGGCTATATAACACTAATTTAGAATTATTTGAAAAATATAACCTTAATAATATCCAAATGTTATAAATTTCGGTTAGCTATATTTTTACGAATGTCGGTATCTGGATTCTGACATAAGTATAAAAATAAATAAAAAACAAACTAACATTCTATATTTTATTTTGTATTAGCTGCAAGTGAATTTAAAGTTGTAGATGTAATGTTACAAACATGTCTTAAATTGTACATCCTATTTTTACGGGCAATATTTTCTCCCCAAATAACTTTATTCTTCAAATATTTAACGTGGAAACGATTGTTGGGACAATTGTAACCATGGAAAATATCCATCGAATAGAATTATACGGAGATGAAAATATCAGCCCTTAGTATAATAGTTCCATAAACATATGAATAGTCCAGATTATAGGCAATACTTTTTAATGTTAAAACTAAAAAATAAATTACGTTTTTGGAACTTCGTCAACTTCTATTTGAATTGTATTTACATTACAAAAAACACAAATGTCTGGAAGTATCATCTGATACAATGATTTCGAACAAATTGCACATCTAATATCTAAATCTGAATATCTAACACTTCGTTTATAATGAGTGTTTATATGTTCGTGAGAACCATTTCCAAGAGACAATTGACGTATGTAATAACAAAAATAACATAATGTATTTTTTTATGTCTAATACCGTACGAACTATCACATAACTTTGAATAATACAAAATATTTTATCCATGAAATGTTCACGAAAAATCGGTACTAAAGCCTTTTTTGCCGTTGCATTTTCATCAGCTTGGTCAATTTCTAGATGTAGATTTCTACATCTTGAAGCTCCAAACGTTCTCCTTCAGCAAGGTTGACGTTTACACAGTCATAAATGTTCACCACTTTCAATACTTCATCCGGTAAAATTTCGTTCACATTAGCCATGTTTATAGAGTTAAAATGTTCTTAAAATAAACTTTCACTTCACTAAGATTCAAGTTTTTAAATTTCATAAGGTGGCAATAATGCAAAGGAATGGTTTCAGAATTAAATAACAAAATGACACAATGGACACGTTAAAAAACTGTCCACGGTCCACTCGACTAAACAGTGAAGGCAACATTTATGATCACAAGAATCTGCATCTTTCTTAATTTTTTAAAGGTATATAGCAAATAGGACACTCATCGGAAATTTCTTCTGTCACTTTATTTTCTTTTTAATTTTACTTGCTTTAAAACTCTTCAAGAGCCCCTTTTTCTTTTAGACATTTGACAAGTTTGTAATGTAAAGTAACAACAATTGTTACTTTGCATTTACAACTTTAAATTGAAGCAGCAAAATCGTATTTACCCCTTTTAAACTTTAACTTTAAGAAAGGAGTCTCTCGAAGTAATACTATATTATTGGCCATAGCTTAAAGAAATAACCTTCGGCGACAAGGCTAAGTTAACGAACTCGATTAAATAGTTTTCAATATTAGAGAGGAGGAGGAATAGATATATTTTAAAATGACAGGGAGGAGGAGGAGTAGATGCATAATGAGGAGGAGAAGGCGCTTCTCTCCTTAAATAACTACTATGGTCCCTAAAATGAAGCCGTCGGAGGCTACAATTAATATTGGCTTTATCAAATGACGACGGCTTTTATAAACACAAAACGAGTGCCTCAATGGAAACTGCTGCTCTTTTCTTTAGAGTTTAGTTGTATAAGTTCCGTCAAGGTATGCAATTGCTTTTCTATCTTCAGGTTGCGGATTGTATAAATGATTTGAAAAATAATTTACATGCTGCTCTAGATATTGCTGTCTGGTGATTGATGTAAATCCTATATTTTAAGGAACAAACATTTTTCAAAAGAGAAAGTTGTACATTACAAACAGCCATACTTACAGAATTTCCGGATGCATAATTGAATATAATAACTTGTAAAAAAATATCTGATAAACCTTGTTTAAATTTTAAAAGAAAGCAAAGCAGGGCCTTTTTTGAAATATGCCTTTGTTTATTGATACCTGTAAGAACAGGATCACAAAACGTAAGGAAATCTCGAATTACTCCTTCGTTATAAGCAACATTGAACTTCACTGAAACTATCCTCATAAAAAAACTCTCAATTTTGGTTACTTCGATCATTTAGGACTTTTCTTAAATCTTGAAAAAAAGTATTTAGGTGGACGATTTAATTTTAACAGCTTTATAAAGAAACTGCATTCCACCTATTACCTGTCTAAAAAGTAATCATTTTGGTTGTGTTGGCATAGTTTTATATTTTCAGAAATATACGACTATATGTTAGGAACTATAAGAACATGTATGCTGCATTGAAGGCTAGGCTTACTCTACAGATTTTGCAAGTATTATTAGTAATTCGCCTTTCTTCCGGGATACTTAATTCTTTTGATAACGATTTATTACAATTTAATAATATTCGTGTTAAATTAGTGATAGGGATTTCTAACATTTCAAGTAAAACTCTTCTCTCTAATCTCTAAAGCAAGTTCTCGTTTAGCTTCATTATAGCCATTTATTCTATACATGATTTGTAAACGAAATCGATTATTATATAAGAAGCATGGAAATACGTGTCTTTAAAATTAAATATTTTGCTCCAACGCCATTCTAATTATAATGATAACCGATGTGGTAGTGTAAAATATTATTTTAAAGCTTACCGTGTTGCTACTGTGTTTTTTTTTTATAATTTAATCACAGTAAAAATAAGGAAAGGTGTCCTCAGGGACATAATAATATGCACCTATATGAATATCGAAGAATTGTCATAACCTAATAAACATTGAATTATTGTTTTTCAGGCGACGTTATTAATAATAATACCTATGTTTTCAATTTACATTTATTATTAATTCCTAAGTAACTTATTTAAATACTAAATACATTTAGAGTAAAATATTTATTACTTCAATACAAAAAGGATTTAAATACATTTTTCTCCATTCATTTCAATACATTGATTTAAATTAAATACTATGAAGATATTTAAATACTTTTGTATTTAAATGCTTCTAAGGTATTTGAATTCTTCTGGGGTTCGTATTTCAATAATTTTTAAACACCATTGATAAATAGAAAAATATTTATTTCGAACACCACTACCAGTTGTTAAATCATACATATATTACAAATAATAAGAGAAACATCCAATAAAGATCTGATACCTGTTTGTCTTCATTAACACCAAGTTTTCAAAATTGTGATCTAACATCTGTGCATATTTCCTAGATATATTTATAAATGTGGCATAACTAAATATTTTTTCAACTGGTGCTTATGAAGGCAATGGTGTATCATATTTTAAAAATATATTTTTATGAAATAAAAAAATAATCTCGTTTTTAAAGGGCTGTTTGACCAATAGGTGCAAATTTAATATACAAAGAAATTAAATAAATTTAACATGTTTCGCTGTTTTTGTACTATAAAATATACTGCCCTAGGAACTCCTCCACCCCCTAGGTCTTTATATAGTGGAAAAGCATAATAGACAAAAAATAAAACAAATTTGATGTGTCTTGCAAAAATATACAGTTGTATTTTCATTTTTCTCCCTTTGACTAACTCTATATGAAAGAAAAATATTGCTTCTATAAAAAAAATCGGTAGATTCTCTTTACCCGGAACTTCCAAAACTTCCCTCGCAATATGTAGCTTTTCTTTTTATCATGAAATATGCACGTGTAATTGTGTTATTTTGCCCTCTTAACAAAAGGAAATATTTATTAAGAGGGAAAATTTAGATTAAAATAAAAGGAAATTTTATAAATTATATCTTTTTTTACTCTAAACTTTCTCTATTAATAAATATTTCCTTTTTTTAATAAAATGGCAAGATAATAAAATTACTTAAGCATATTCTGTGAAAAAAAAGAGCATTAAATATTAATATTATTTTATATTTTTTTTTTATTTTTTAACAGCTTTATTTATATAGTATACAATAATATATTGTTTATTAATTACAGTGTATTTAAATAGAACGGAAGCTTTCACGACTTTGGTCAATTAAGAAATCATGGTTCTTGGGAATAGACCATGTCAAATTGGAATTACTATCCGACATTTCACCTTCAGTTCAGATATCGGGGAGTAAAGATCCCTGAAGATGCCTCATGCAATCGAAGGCGAAACGTCGGATAGTAATTTCAATTTGACACGGTCTAATCCCAATAACCATGATTTCCGTGAATTTAAATACTGAAAAGTAATTACATACAAAAAAAAAGGTTTAAAAGAGCAAATACTGTCCAGCTGTGAGTGCACATTTAGTTCCACATGATTTGGTAGAACACGTGCCAATACCTGGCTGCATTGCTGATATAGCTGTCCTGGGATAAGCTAACCCTCTATAGTTCTACTCAAAGTTCCTTTTGAATTAAAGGCCAGTTCTTTCCATTTTTTTATGTAGAGTATACATATAGTTATTAATTTTTTTCTAGTTTAATTGCATCAAATTTAAGCCCTTCAAACACATTTCATGATATACATGTTTGCTTTGTTGCTGTTCGCACAACAGCTATTTTAAGGAAAATTTATTTTCCCTACAATATCACAAAATTACAGGTCTCCTGAAATAACAATTTCAACAGCCCTTTAAAAGCACAGTTTAACATCAGCCCAAACCTATTCTAATGAAGTTTGTAAAAAAAGGTTTTTACAATTAACAACTTTAACTAATTTAATCATGTCACCTGTATATGGATTTACGTCAATTGGCCGAAAAAAAATCACATTTTACTTTAAACTATGAATCTTTTTCATAAGTGAATACAAAATATATCTTAAATAGCGCCTGAAGCGCAATTTGTGGCGCCTTCATAGTATCAGCCGTCATATTTATGTTATGGCTTTACTGCTGACTTTCTTGACGAACACTTTTTCTCCTAGAGCCTTAAAGTGACATTTTGGAGGAGAAAATTTTCACTTTTCACACGCTGGTAGAAAAAAATCTGTTTGACGTATCACTGTCTTTTTGACGTATTATTTGTTTATTTAACAATTATTTAGTTTAATCAAAACTATTATGGACAAAATAGTCTAGTCTAGCTGTTAAATCTGAATTAATAATTTGCCACGTTGATACGACAGGTGATAATTCTTTAGCTTATTCTATGACTGAAAGTTCATACAAATATGTTTCCGGAAATGTTTCGCTTCGGAGATACAGAATTTGAAATTTTATTTTCGATTTTTTTAAATAACTTTTGCAAAAAATAGAATGTTTGGATAAAATTGGGTAACTGGGGTTTTTTTAAGGTGTGAAATCCTAATTTGGATTAATTTTTACGTAACACCTAGAGAACGCTACATTCGCTATTATTATTTATTTTAATTGACCCTATTTTTTTAATAGTTAACTTTTGGGATATTTTTTGAATAAACCTCAAGTTTACACCTTTTCTAAGCAAAAAAGGTATACTTGCTCAATAACGCTAGAGGTAACCGTTTTTGAGACATTTACAAATTTCTACGTCAATGCAGCTACTCAGTCCCTTAGGCGCTTGAATAAGATGCTGGGAACATTAGTGAGTATGTGATAGACCTCGTCAAAGTAAACAATTTTTTCCTATAAAGGTGTATCTGTATCTCAAGCAAGAACGCATCTTGCCAGAGACACCGAGTGTCAAAGTTTCGTTTTTTTTCTTTCTTCTCATACGTTTCTCGAGATAATGATTTCCAATTTCGTACACTTATTAGTTCTTTGAATATTTATAATAAAATGTTAAAATTGTCGGATGCAGTATACAGGATGTTATTTTTTTGAGACACCGACAATCCCACCCGCCTGTACTTTTTTGGAATATCCTGTATAAATTGTAATATCATAATTTGGCTCCCCGTTCTTTTCTCATTCTTTTTGATTCTCTACATTTTTATCGTATCTGTCATCGTTTTCTAGTTATTTGCTAAAATAGTCGTCGATGGAAACCTAATATTTCAAAGTAACAAAATTGAAAAAAAATTCTAGTAAGCTTTTCGGTTTGTTATCTTTTTTGATGTTTAGTTTAAAATACTTTTGATAGTTGAAGTATCCAAAGTTTCTTAAGCTATTTAAGACTGGTTGAGTTCACGAACCGTGAATATGCCGATATGCATTTTATTTATGGTCTTTGGTTGTATGGCTGATCAGCGAAATGCCAAAAAAAAATGTATGGTCTTCATTATGACAGTTTTGCTAGTTTTGTCAGATTTAAGGATGGTAATTCCTTTGAAGCTAATCGCGTCTATTCGCAGCATTATCCAAATCGATATTCAGTTTTTGTAAAATTATGATCTATCATCTCAAAAAATCCCCGATTACCCAATTTTGTGCAAACATTTTATTTTTTGCAAAACTCATTTAAAAAAATCGAAAATGAAATATCAACTTCAACACCCTGTATTTCCTAAACGAAACATTTGCGGACACATATTTATAAGAACTCTGTTATATAATAAGCCAAAGAATTACCGTCTTCCGTATCTTTGAAACATATTATGGGCGCTCCATATGCCGAAAATATTTAAAACATTTTAAAATTTAGACAAACTGGAAGTGTAAAAAATGCCCCGGAAACTGAAAGATGATTTTCACATTTTACTTAAAGACGTAGAAACTAAAAATTCTATAACAACACAACACACGAATCTGACAGTTTGGTTTCACAAGTCGCATGAGTGTAAAAAGGGATTTTCGAACGTGTGATACATTATACTTTGTCTATGACTGCGGGGCATACACTTAAATTCTCAGTTACTTCGTATTTTTTACACGTCTATTTTTAGACGGCATAAAAATACTTAAAAAAATTAAATTTGATATAGTTTCGAGCTCCGTAAGAGATAAAATTGAAAAATTAAATGTTTAGTAATGATACCTTATAGGATTCGTAATGTCTTTCACAACTGTTACTGCCCCTGCTCTTAAATCGGCTCCAACCATTATACTTGCATCCATTTCTACTTCTCCATGCAAATTCAGAACAGATCCATAACCTGCAATATTACTAAAAGAATAATCTTTCATAACTTTTAACATATCTGAGTACACAGAAGCAAGTTAATAGGTAGTATTGCTAACATTGAAATATTCGACTTCACATTCAGAGCATTTTGTAAATTATTATTGGGATTATCAAAGCCGTATATTCTGTAGGCAAAATCAGAAAATGCATTTTTTTAGAAATATTAAGTCAATAAAAATTATGAAGAGGCAAAAATGTTTAAAATGCAATTATTTATCTGCAGACTAAATTTAAAAGGGGTTTACCAAATAGGCAAAAGAATACTGAATAAGAGTGCTGCGGTTGCACCAGGGCCCGAGCCTTCAGGGGGCCCGGCGGCGGCCCGGTTAAAGTCTACTGAAAAAACTATCGTATTAAAACTATCGATAGAACTAAAAACTATCGATATATAAAAACGAATATTTAAGTAAGGAAATTCGTCGTGTGTATAAACTTTAACGCGCCCCAAACAGGCGAACAGCCATTTGGTCTTCACCAGCAGGTTCGTTTCTGTCGCAGCGGAGCGCTTTAAGTCGGTAAAGATCAATCGAACAAAATTTCTACGGGGAAAAGGGAGCGAAGACGCAAAATAATTACTGAACTGATAGTTTATTTTAAGTTATTTGCTATTTGCCTTGGCAGGGCCGCATTACCCATTAGGGCAGTGGAGCCCGGGCCTAGGGCCTGTCGAAAAGAGGACCCGCCACCGCCTCGCTGCAACAAAAACTTATATAATTTTCCTTGTTTCATTTTGTATATATATATATATATATATATATATATATATATATATATATATATATATATATATGTTATATATATATATATATATATATATATATATATATATATATATATATATATATATATATATATATATATATATATATATATATATATATATATATATATATATATATATATATATATATATATATATATATATATATATATATATATATAAATAATATATTTTTATTTTTCTTAAAGCTTTAATATTATAATATAGTGTTTAGTTTTCTTGGGTATAGGTTTATATTTTATAATGAAACTTGCTATTTCCTTAACGTTTCGCCCGTCTTAGTAGACTTTTTAGAAGGTCTTATTTATTATAAATTATTTAAGTTTTTTTCCATTTTGAAATTACATGTTAAACCTAAAATAATTTTGAAATTTTACAAATTGTTAACATTGATATAAAACTTACATTTAAAATATCGTATATCTTAGAAGAATAAGAGACAATACATTTTAAAATTTAAACGAAAATGGGACAAAAACAGAAACAGAAATTGGTACATACCTCGAAAAATGTTTATTGTTTACTTCTCGGTTGCTAATCTGCTTGCCAACTAATTTGTTTAAAAATCAACACTACACTTGGAAGTCGTTATTTAGGGTTACGATATTTAATGTTTCTATAAAATCGTTATAAGTTAAAGTTGTAAATTCTTTTAGCTCATTCTATTTTTCTTTTATCGCTGTAGCTACAAGTTCATTAGGTATATTAGTACATAAGGAAATTACATCTAACGATATAAGTTTGGAGTTTGGTGGTAATTTTACTGAATCAATGAATTGCTTAAAGCTAAAAGGGTCTTTTATGTAATGATTGTTTTTTCCTGTGATGTTTGATAAACATTTGGACAAATATTTTGAAAGGTTATAGAAAGGCGATTGAACATAAGCTGCAAGTGGTCTTAGAGGAATGTTTGGTGCAATTTGGGTAGTCCATAAGTTTTAGGTGCAACTGCATTTTGTATAGACAAATTTTTACTTTCTATGTCAGTTAAGATATTTTTGTTTTTGAGCTTTTTTATAAAAGAATTGTTTTTATTTTATAAAACGTTTGTAGGGTCGGATTTTAATTTTTTATATGTATTTGTGTCATTTAGAAGTTGAATCATTTTCATGTCATAGTCAGTGGTGTTCATTATAACAGTTTTGCTAGTTTTGTCAGATTTAAGGATGGTAATTTGAGGGTTATCCTTAATAAATTGTTTAGCTTTGTTAATTTTTGTTAGTTATACGATTTTGGAATTTGTTCATTTTAATTTGTTTATGCCTCATTTTAAATTTATGTTTAGTAATTGCATTTACGACATTAGACCTTATGTTGTCTTTTATTTCATTGAGCTGATCATGAATCGCTGATTCTACGCAAGATATGTATTCGGTTATTGGTAGGTATTTTCGTTGTTAATTGATAATGAGAAACTATCACCTAAGCACATAACTTCTGTTATATCGTTTGGAATATTAGTATCAGAAATATTCTCAAGCCAGGAAGATGTGTTGACTTTAACGTCATTTTTTTCCGTGTATGTTATTAATTTTAAAATTTTTTTTGATTTTTGTATTTTATTGAATTGAAAATTTTTTCATATTTCATAGTTTCTAGTTCTATAAATTTATCGCGAATGTTAGTTGGAATTACTGACTTTATGTCATTAAGTTTTTGTCGAATGACATTATTTAAAGTATTTATAATTTTTGTGGTTTCAGTAATGCATAGATTTAAGACTTCAGTTTTTATGTTATTAAGAATATTGTGAAATTTATT
This sequence comes from Kuschelorhynchus macadamiae, assembly GCA_030620095.1. Lineage (NCBI taxonomy): Eukaryota > Metazoa > Arthropoda > Insecta > Coleoptera > Curculionidae > Kuschelorhynchus > Kuschelorhynchus macadamiae. The sequence goes on from JAUTXW010001984.1 coordinate 173,025, forward strand.
TTCGAGGTATATACCTGTAAAAATTATATGAGACACATTGAAGTTTAAAAAAGCTGGGAAGACATCCATGTGTTTGCTTAGTAAAAATATTCTTCTGTTTTTTTGTTTTGCCATTCTCGTGTATGTTTTTGAAATTTCTCTGAGCTTATTAGCACAAAAAAAACCGTAAGTTTCCTGGATTTCTTGTAGAAATGTCATTTTATGTTGAGTACAGTCTAACACCCTTGTATATATACGTAGAATATAATTTTCTTTTTCTTAAACCTTAAATATTATAATATAGTGTTTAGTTTTCGTGGGTATAGGTTTATGTTTTATAATGAAACTTTTCCTTGACGTGTCGCCCGTCTTAGTAGGAAATAGCAAGTTTCATTATAAAACATAAACCTATACCCAAGAAAACTAAACACTATATTATAATATTTAAGGTTTAAGAAAATGAGAAATCTACGTATATATACAAGGGTGTTAAACCGTACTCAACATAAAATGATATTCCTTGACTAAGCCTTAAAAAAAAGGGAAAAAATATATTCCTCAAGTGTTGATTTTTAAACAAATTAGTTGGCAAGCAGATTAGCAACCGAGAAGTAAACAATAAACATTTTTCGAGGTATATACCAATTTCTGTTTCTGTTTTTGTCCCATTTACGTTTAAATTTTAAAATGTATTGTCTCTTTTTCTTCTAAGATATACGATGTTCTGAACATCAAAAATAATATTGTCGTTTCCAAGACATGCAATAAAATGCTTCAAACAAAAAGCGAAACGTCCAGCTAGTTGCAGAAAAAAAGTTTCATTAATTAAACCTATATCCAAGAAAAATAAAAACTTTTAATATATATATATATATATATATATATATATATATATATATATATATATATATATATACAGGGTATCCCAAATAAAGTGGCCTATTAGAAGTTTCTTGAGATCGGAAAACGATAGCGATTTGAACTTTGGGTTATGACCATAAGACACCTTGATCTTTATTTTCAAAATATTTTTGATAATACAGGGTTAATGAGATACCCTTTATATTATTTCATTTTTGTTTTCTCCATAACAGTTTAAAAGATTTTTGTGTAACATATAGTATACCTATCTTGTGCCGTTTTGATAATAAAAATTATTTTTTAATAAATTTGGCAACAAACAGGTCTGAACAAAAAACGTTTTTTTTTTCGTTAGCAGTCTAAACGGCAAACTTAAATTTCAGATACGGTCCGTTATTAAGCTGTTGTATCATAATATGATACGAGACTTAAGATGTTACATACAAGGTGTTTACAAAAAAATGAGTTTTTAATAGAACATAGAAGTAAAGATTATACAAAAGTTTTAAATGAAACACCCTGTATTTTCTTATTTTTTTAAATTGGGGATGCAATTTACTATACAACGGTATTAGGTGTTCCTATAACTATCTTCGATAGTTCCGGACCTATAACAAAATATATAATAATTTCTCTTATTAACACTTTTTTTCGTAGTAGACTATGACCGCATCAGCGTCGGCCATGGAATTAATTTGTGAAAAAACTGACATTATGTTTGCCGATTGTATCTACCAAAGAACCTAAAAAAATTGCGATTTTGCATTTTATATATATTTAAAAGGAAAGGTGAAAATTGTTTGTGAGATAAATACTTTATTACCCACATACATAATAATAAAAATTAAAACTAGGGATTAAAACAAACAGATTAGGTATCTAATAACTAAATTGTTTGAAATGCAATCCGTTGGCTCTTAAACACTTATGAATCCCGGTAATAACATGATCATTTGTAGCCTTCCTGTTTTCTTCTCCATCTATAGAATTTAGGGCTGTTCTTATCCTATGTTCCAGATCTTCCTTGGTTGTGATGGACGTCCTATACACAATTTCTTTGATCTTACCCTAGAGATAAAAATCGAGCGGGGTAAGATCTGGAGACCTCGGAGGCCATTTCCATGGGCCTTCTCAGCCAATGCATCTGTCTTCGAACATGTTGAATAGCATCGCAGTAACTTCATTTGTGCAGTGGGCTGGCGCTCCCTCTAATTGATAAAAGCAATTTTGGAAAGTCTCCAGAGGCAGGTTTTCCACAAAATTCGAAACTGTGTTACTTAATATGTCCATGTATTTCACACCAGTTAGGTTTTCATCATACAGGCAGAAAGCAATTTTGTTATTCATAACCAAACAGAATGCGTTAATATTAAATTTATATTGAAAATTTCTTTCTTTTGAATTTATAAGAGTTTAAATATATTTTTTTATTCTTAAATCTCGATCGATGCAAAACTGCTTCCGCCTCCGATGATCCGAGCGCACTAATTTACATTAATTCTATAACAAGTGCCTGTAGCTTGAAGCAGCAGTTTATGCCGCTCACATCTCCACTTGGCTTACGGATATTCACCATTGCGTTGCCAAAGCAACTGGCGTAAACAAATCTAAGCGCGAAAGCCGGCGTGCAAGGGAAGTCTGATGCGGAATTTGTTACTGCTGCTCAACGCGTCGCTCTTATGAAAAGGTGTTCAGCGCGCTACGTTTTTAAGTCATTATTATTTTTTGAGTATATAACCCACTAGTTTTGATAGAAAATAATGGTATAATTAAGTAAATAATGTGAATTTATATAAAACATACTGCACCTTTATAATAAAAATATAGATTATAAAATGCTTAATATTTTAAAAATATTTTTATTTTTAAGTAAATTGATTGGAAAATGTAGGTGAAGCGGCGCTTCACCTGCGTCTCCTGGCGAGCCGCCACTGATTTTAGTTAGCCCAAAAATGAAGATTTCGTTTGTTAATTATTCCTTCTTTTGTAAACTTGCTTTCGTCTGTCCAAATAATATTTTTAAGAAAATTTGGATTTTCTCGCGAACCAATCAACAGCATTTCACAAAATTCAAGACGTTTTGGAGGATCATCAGGCTGAACAGCATGAAGCATGATCGCTTTGTAATTATGCATATTATGTTTAGGCAAAATTCTGTCAATTGACATGCGTGATATACCCAAATCGTTTTCTGCTGAAGCAATTGAAGCGTGTGGAAACACATAAAAGTAAGCTAAAACGGTTACCTCATTTTCTTCATTATCTGTAACATACTTGTTCTCGGTTCTACGTGCTTTCACAGTATTATAATTGACAAAATTTGCTTCTATTCTTCTGAACTTTTTCGAGGTCATGGCAACGGAATTAGGATGCATTTCTTTAAACTTTCTACAAGTTCTAGATACAATTCTGCCACACTCCCAATAAATGTAAAATAAATTTAGAATTTCTGAACTTAAATAATGTGAATTAGCCATTTTATTGACATAAATACATGTCTATTGCCTATTGGCAATATAAGAGAATCGGAAACTATCGAAGATAGGTGTGGGAATAGGGATTTACCGGTACGAAATAAAAAGGGAATAAATGAGAAAAAAACATGTTTTTTTTTTCGTTTTTTTTCAATTCAATTATTACAGAAATTATTTTTTGACGAATATTCAATGAAACTTCAAATATGTAATATAAGCACGTGCCTGTGGGAGTATAACTTCTTCGTACACCATACTTTGAGAGTGCAGATGGGTATGAAAGGTTCAAGTTTGCAACACGCTCGTAGAAAAATTAAATTTTCGGCACCCTTGTCGAAAAATAATTGGTACATAGTTCTTATGGAGAAAATTTATTCATCATACTTGTTAAGAATAATACTATTTTTTGACAATTTAAGTAAACAAATAAATGCGTTTAAAACTCCCATTTTAAATAAAAAATATTAAAAACAAAAAAGTTAAACACGTTTAAATCGCTGATTTTAAATCAACATGTCTAACACATTACAACCCTGATTTCTATATAAATAAATTACCAAAATCGAATACATTAGTCCAAATTAAACAAAAAAAATATTACTTTATACCTTTTCTAAAACTAAAAAAGATTTTAAGTACCTCTAGTGATATTCATAATTAAAAACAAATTCAAAAAAATCAAGTAAAAAAATTCTTATATTTCATTATAGATCCGAAACTATCGAAGATAGGTATAGGAACAACTAATATCATTACTCCAATTTAAAAAAATAATAAAAAACCGGGGTTTCATTTAAAATTTTTGTATAATTTTTAGTTTTATGTTCTATTAAAAACTCATTCTTTTGTAAACACCCTGTATGCTACATCTTAAATCTCATGTATCATATTATGATACAATAGCCTAATAAGGAACCGTAACCGAAATTTAAATTTGCCATTTAGATTGGTAACGAAAAAAAAAATATTTTTTGTTCAGACCTGTTTGTTGCCAAATTTAAAAAAAAATAATTTTTATTATCAAAACGGCACAAGATAGGTATATTATATGTTACACAAAAAACTTTTAAACTGTTATGAAGAAACCAAAGTTTATATTTGGTTCTAGGTAATCCGACAACCCTGTATTGTCAAAAATATTTTGAAAGTAAAGATTAAGGTATCTTATAGCTACAACCCAAATTTCAAAACGCTATCGTTTTTCGATCTAATAGGCCACTTTGTTTGGGATACCCTGTATATATATATATATATATATATATATATATATATATATATATATATATATATACAGACCTATTAGTCCTATTAGGCCTAGGGCCCCAAAAGTTGTAGATGCGGTAATGGCTTTGAGTGTTAATTTTTTTGTGTTTTGTGTTGGGTGCTAGACTAAAACAACGCATAATTGCAGTGATACTGATTTTATATTTTGTTTTGTGAATATTCAGCGTTGTAGTTGTAATAAAATAAAAAGCTGCGGAAAACGAAGCAAAATTGAAAAAACATGTAAAAATAGACACATTTTTTTTAAGTTATAGGCAAACACCGTCAGTCGTCTAATCGTAAATCGGTGTAATTAGAATTATTATTATACTTTAGAATGTTGTTTTGTGAAGTTTATTTAGAACAGTTTAAAGCAAACGCAAAAAAAAGTTTAAAGGCAAATTTTCATATTTTCCTTTGTGCAAATAACACATACTAGTATTTTTGAAAATATTACTATATATTATTTTTACGATTTTGTTCAATTTTGCTATATTCAATAATAATCAAAATGCCTGAGCAAACTATAACTTAAAGTGGTTCAGCACAACAACCACAACGAATACAACAAGAACAACTTGAACTTGAACCGCATAAACTATCTGAAATATTTTCTATTGTCCCAGAATATGATAGTAACCAAATATTTTTACAAACTTTTACAAATGCTTGTGATTTTGCCTATAACATGTCTTTGGGTAATCAAAGGCAATTATAAATAATTCACATAAAAACCAAATTTGGCGGTAAAGCAGCTCAATTAATAAGCTCTAGAAATCCACTATGGTACATCGAAGTCAAACAACTTTTAAATTCTCTCATTGGCTATACTAGAGATGTATAGCCTTAACTTTCTTGAACAGATTACAAACCATAAATGCAAAAATGCTTGCGAAAATACAAAAATTCAATCTTTCAGCGGATGAAAAACGCGCACAATTAATTCTATGGCACTAAATATTCTCTTGACAGGCCTAGAAGCCCGCATAGCCCATATAATAAGAGCAAATAATCCCCAAGATCTTTTGAAAGCACAACTTCGAATTAGGGGAGAAGTTCAATTATCCTATTTTGAAACTCAAAAAACAACTAAGCCTAATTTACCTAAAATTAACCAACAAATCAGAAATTTACATTCAAGCCCTCACGTACAACATATAGGTTTTTCAAATACCCTAGTACAACGTACAAATTTCTCATTTAGTGAAAACCACTCACAACAGAGACCAAATAATTTCCAAAATGCAAATAATTTTCAGAAACTACATTTTTACCCAAACCAGCAAACAAATTCTTTTACAACGAGACCAAATGATCAAACAAGATCGCAATACATACCCAATCAATCAAATAGAAATAATCAAAGACAATCTGTTATTCAAAGAAATTTACATTTTCAAAATAATCAAACACCTCATTATGTAGAATCTCAATATGATTATTCTAATAATAAATACTACAATGATTCCGAATAATAGTAATTACACAAACGAAGAAAATTATTCCAGTCCTAATGACAATGACTAATCAAACATTATTTGATCCTCAGTTCGATCATCAACTTAATCAATCAATTAATTCACACAATTATATTGACCCAAGTCAATATAACAATCAAACTAATTACAACGAAAGCTTTAAAAATTCAAATTTTCAATTGCACCCCGATCAAAACCACCCACCTTTTCAAGACATTTCGGAAATGATAGAAATACAAAATCAAATTCAGACATTAAACCTGAATCACCCTCCTATGACCACAAATATCCCAACAGAGAACAGAAATTTCTCTAAGACTTTTTCTTGTTGTAACCGACGCAGGAATTTCAATTTTTAAAGAAAACATTGTAAAAAAACTATAAACAACGTTTCCCTGAATAAGTTTTAATACAAGGAATAACAAATGAAAAACTTTCAATTACTGAATCCATCTTAATAAATTTTGATGACAAAGTATACATCTACAATTTAGATATAGACTTTGATGGCGTTATTGGCCTTGATTTTCTAGAACACTATCAATGCACAATCGATTTAAGAAATATACAATTAATAACGAATTTTAAAATCTCACCTTTATATAGAATTGAAGACAAATGTAAAGAAACGCGAAAAACAAATCAAGCTCAAACAAATTCAAAAACGATATGAATCATTAAATCAAAACTAAATCAAAATAGAACGTAGAACAGAAAAAATATTTAAAACTAAAATATAACCTAACTAATACCGACGCTATTCTATCTAAACAAGAAATTAAAAAAGTGCATATCCCCAATGCTTTAGTCCATATTAACGAAAATCGTGAATTTTTAACTTTAATAATTAATGTCAACGCAATTTCAAAAATTATTGATTTTTCTGAAATACGAATTGAACCCTATTTATCTATAACAACGAAAGATTGTTTAAACTACAAATTATCTGAAACCAATTTTCAAAAAGCCCCAAATCGTATTCAAAATATTAAATCACCACTTAACTTAACGATGAAGAACGCGAATTAATTACAAACCTTTGCCTAGAATTCGAAAATATATTGTATCTTGAAGAAGATCATCTCACATTTACTAATGAGATAAAACATCACATTAACACTAACAATGCCAAGCCTATCTTTACTAAATCTTATAGATACCCTCGAATTCATAAGGGAGAAGTAAAATCTCAAATAAACAATACGTCACAGCAAGGAATTATTAAACCCTCAATTTCCCCTTGGTCCTCTCCAGTCTGGGTTGGTTCCAAAAAAGTTGATTCTTCCGGAAAACAAAAATGACGTGTAGTTATTGATTATCGTAAACTTAATGAAGCCACTGTTGACAATAAATATCCTTTACCGAATATTTCTGACTTTTTAGATGAGTTAGGTAAATGTCAATACTTTACAACATTTGATCTTGCCTCTGGTTTTCATTAGATTGAAATAGATCCAAAAGACGGTCATTATGAATTCATAAGAATGCCATTCGGACTTAAAAATGCCCCGTCCACATTTCAACGTGTGAAATGACTTACTGGAGTATTTAAACGTTTAAGAAATGCTAACCTTAAAATACAATCTGTTAAATGCAAATTTTTAAGAAAAGAAGTCGCATATCTTGTTCATTTAATTACTGAAGACGGAGTAAAACCAAATCCAACAAAAGTATTCAAAACTTTCCTGAACCCAAATCTTAGATTAGTAGGTTATGACGGTCGCTTTATCCCGAATTTTGCAAAAATCTTGAAACCTCTAAATAGACTACTTCAAAAAGACATTCAATTCGACTTTGATTTAGACTGTCAAAATGCTTTTCGACAACTAAAAAATTCATTAATCTCTGACCCGATACTAATATATCCAAACTTTGAAGAACCATTTCTTCTTATAACTGATGCTAACGCATTTGCAGGAGCTGTGCTTTCACGAGGTCCAATTGGAAAATATTTACCCATTGCCTATGCCTCAAGAATCTTATGTGGTGCAGAAACCTGATATTCTACTATTGAAAGAGAACTACTCGCCATAGTGTGGTCAATTAAACATTTTCGTCCCTATCTTTTTGGTAGAAAAAATGTACACTTATTAGAGATCATCGTCCCCTTACTCTACCTTTTCTCAATTAAAGACCCTGGCAGTAGACTAGCTCGATGGCGTCTTAAACTTGAAGAATATAATTATTAAATAATTCATAAACTTGGAAAAATAAATAAAAATGCATAAACATTATCCAGAATTAAAGTCAATCACTTCCAAGAATGTGTACAACTTCATTCAAAGATTCTAGCCAATAACCCTGACGAATCAGATGAAGAAGTCATAACACCCGAATATGACGAAGAACATAATTATTGAATATAATAAATTTGTTAACCTCTATGAAACCAAATCTCCAATTAACTATTCTAAAATAGACCTCGAACAACCAATTACAAGACAAATCCCATAAAAATATAATAACTTTTTTTAGACAAAACAAATTTGAAACATTACATGACAAAATAATGGATGACATTTTCGAAGGAAACGTTAATTTTAGTCTCAATCGACTTAACATTTTCTGCAGTAAGACAGTAAAAAATCGAATGTATTTTATGTACGATTTTTTATGAATGATTTATCTTTGCCGACAAAGGCATACAACTAACCATTTGTCAAAATATTATTAAAATTCCTAAACAAAAAGAAATTCCCCAAGTCTTAGACCACTATCATCGTGAAAAAAACTAATTTACACCGTGGAATATATGAAACGTTACGACGAATAAATGAAATATAATTGACAAGGAATAACTAAAGATGTAGAAAACTTTATTAAAAAAATGTGAAATATGTCAAAAAAGTTAAAAATCTAGAAAAAACTTTAATAACCCTCTAGTTATAATTGAAACTCCGAAAACGCTTTTCGAAAGAATAAATATTGACTTATTTGAGTATCCAACAAACCAATGCCTTAACTATCCGTGATGAATTAACTAAATTCACGCAGACTTACCCCGTAGAACATAAAGCTGCAAAGACAATTGTCAATACCCGTCTAGTGTTTTTCCAACACTACTGGAACTCCTTTACGTATCCATTGTGACTATGGTCGTGAATTTGACAATACACTTATGAAAAACCTTTGCGAATTATATGAAATAAAACTAACATTTTCAAAATAAATTTAAAGGTGAGCATTTGAGCATGAAATAAAAGACAAAATATAAGTAATAACAATATCATAAGTTGATATCAATATAATTAAATATTTTTATAATTAAACTAAAAAAGAAAAGTGAAACAGAATTCTGCCCCTAATTTGAAAAGTAAATTATAAAATTATTAAAGTGTAACCATAAAACGTGTTTGCATACATGACATGTCACCCTTAATTATTATTCAAGTCACAAGAATTTATTTTTTGTTGTAAGCCTAGCGAGTGTATGATAGTAGACGTCAATATCATTACATGTACTCATAGCCTGATATAATGGCGTTTATATAAGAAAATTAGTTGATGGGGTCGGCAAATAGAAAACTGAGAATACTCTAGTGGACCTAGCAGGAATGTGAAAGTGGTCTTGATGCAGCAACATCGGGCAGTCGACCTAGTACTTACATAGTTTTATGAGAAATGTAGTCATATGGTAGCATCTTCGGCTCGCTAAGAACGGAAGCTGAAACTGCTTGGTAAGCAGAATCTCATCGATCCATTTAGGAGGACATACGTTATCTCGCATAAACACCAAAAACTTAGCAAACTTCCTCTGGACACTCTCTAATTGGTTGATATATTTATTATAAATCGGATTCCATATAACTGAGCCATATTCAAAAGTCTTAAGTGTTGAGATATTCTCGAAGCTATAGGAATTGCGAATTATAAAACCCAGCGTCCTTAAGGCTGAATTGCAAATACCATCAATATGGTGGGCAAAAGAAGGCTCAAATCAAAAATAATTCCTAGGTCCTTAAAAGTGTCACAACGCCCAATATTAGTGTTATCTATATTATATTGAAAGTCAATACTGTGAATTTTATTGCATCACACACCAGCGTTGAATAGATTTTATATCATGCTGCAGGGAAAAACAATCATTTAAATTATTTATAACGCGGAAAAGCTTCAAATCGTCGGCAAATAGCAGAACATGATTGCCGATGTTATTGCTGATACCGTTGATAAAAAGTAGAAAAATAAGTGGGGCCAGGTTGCTTTCTTGTGGAGCTCCACTTGTGGCCGTAAATTTTGATGATTTATGTCTACGAATTTCAACATATTACATACGGTTGCTTAAGTAGGACTCAAAAAAAAAAGAAACAAAATCACTGCTAAACCCCAATTTGTCCAGTTTGTGTAAAAGTATGGAATGGTCAACCCTGTCAAAGGCTTTGGAAAAATCATTGTAAACCACATCCACTTGCATCCGGTTTTCCAGGGCATTACCGGCAAATTGCGTAAAACATGCCAAATTGCTTATTGTACTACGCTTACTAACAAAGCCATGTTAACTTAGAGATATCAAACCTTTCACCCGTGTGAAAATACAATCATATATTGACATTTCCAAGACCTTAGCAAATATCGGAAGCAAAGAGACTGATCTGTGGTTCGATATTACATTGACGTCCCCTTTTTTAAATACAGGAATGATTTTAGCTTTAGTAGTTATAATAGGGGAGCGCCTCCTCCTCCTCCTCTTCCTCTCTCTCATGTCCCTCATTCTTAACTTCCTCCCCTTTTATTCTCATTCGCATCATATTTTTAATTTTTTCTCTTTGTTCTCCCACATTTGATTTTGCATTCTTAAGTCTTATAAATAGGTGCATCATGATCATTTTAGTATGCCGAGACACATTTACTAAGCTGTGCTCGAGTTGCGTAAAAAGTTATTTTTGAATTTTTCCACCAGTTTTGTATAAAACAAACAGAAAAAATGTGTCAAGTAATAAGTAAATTATGTGTAATCGCGAAAAATTGATTTCGAAAGATGAATACACCAAGCTGTTTTATCCACTGAAACGAGATTATTTGGAAGCAATTGACTGTTGTGATGATTATTTAGAAGGAATTATAAGCCTTACTACGTTTTTCAATATATTTGGGAAATCATACTTTGTAGGAGAATTAAGCCACCTAATAGAATTTATAGGAGAAGATTGCCAATTTATACCTGCTATTATTGCAACCCAAAAGAGGTTTCAATTATACGAAGATAAAAAACAGGTATTATCAAAGAAAGTTAATCCTATTCGCAAGAGACGTCCCCCTACATATTTAAAATATTATGTTAAATAAATGAAATGGCTGAGTTGCTGATTGCAGTTAAATTATTAGAGGAGAAATTTAGTAATCTTTCAAAAACCTATTTCTCATATTGTATGGCAAGTGGTCCGGAGTGGATAGACTTTTATTGTAATCAATCTGAGGAATTCGTAAAGGCTGCCCTCTGTTGCAACAAATACATTGAAACATTAAATTTTTTTCAACTTATTCAAGATCTAAAAGATATTGGCTTTGGTTACTATTTAAAAGACTTGAAGCAATTTATTGACGAGGATACTATTCTTCAAGAAATTGAAAAGGAAGAATAAATTTAATAATATTTACAATGGAGCAAATGGTTACTGAAATGTATGAAGAGTTTATTATATCTGCTGCATACTTCCAATATTTATCAATTGTAGGCGAAGAAGACGCAGAAGCACAAGATTTGTCAGCATATGTTAATAATATAGATCGAATGAAACAATGTAAATTAGCCGCTAAATTTTGTAATGATTATTTAAAATATAAAAATGGGTATGAACTTTTAAATGAATTTAGAAAATTAGATTTAAGGTATCATATTAATTGTATTCAATCATGGTTGGTTAATGCAAAATAAAAAGGTAATTAAGTTTTTTTTATATTTTTATTCATTCATAAAACAATTGTCATATAAAAATAACACATTTGTCAAAGCACACATACAGGGTGATTTTGAATGATAGAAGCATTTTGGTTCCATTAGCTTTAGCGCTGGTTGTTCATCTATTTCAATCACATGCTTTTTAGAATATTTCTGTATAAAATCCTTTTTTTCGCTTCCTTTTACAAAAACAAAATCTGCTTTCTTCGTAAGTGTTTCAATTATTTTTGGGAAATGATGTAATGGAGTAAATCCATTATTCCAATGTATACAATGATAATTTTTCGTTAACCATACCGCCTGCTTGTGACAATCAGGTGAAAGAAACTCCATTGGAAAAGGCTTTTTAAAAATGTAATGAGTCATTTCATAACCATCAAAAGCTGCAAGCTCTTTTGGTATAAATTTATTTTTTTCATCTTTGAATCCTTGAATATCTATAACCAATCTCATATTTTCAAAGCAGCAAATTTTTTAATGAGACTTTTTTTACTTGAATAATTTGCAATTTCTTCTTTCAGTTGATTAATTTTAAAAATAAATTTTTCAATTTGTAGTTGTAGTTTTGATGTCATGATTAAAACTAAAAGCTTTTGAAAATTTCTTTAAATTAAATCGAAATATGAAAATAGTGGGGATAAAGTTTATAATTGTTTCACAATTTTAGTAAGAGGGTTGTAGCTAAATAATTTGTCATGTAAAATAAGACAATAAGCAGAAGTATCTTTTTTAATTGCATTGTGTGTCTCAAATTCAATTCTCATTACTACGGATCCCGTTTGAATTGTTTCTTTTTGATGGGAGCAATCAATATGTGTAATAGGACTAATGTTTTTGAATTGTTCAGGATTAAAAATGGGTTCATTTGGAATACCATAGTAAGACTGTCTAAAGTTGGCAAACATTTCGTATAAAGCAGAAAATTTGTTTTCTTCGAAATTTAAGTACAAATCGTGATAAGGATATCTTTCAGAATTTAAATATACTCTAATATTTGACAAGGTAATATTGTCAAATTTACTCATATCTTTAACAATTTTCCCTTTTCTGTTTTCTTGAAAGCCAATCACAACATGACGAGGAGCTTCTAGTTTACTAGTTGTTTTTACCGGCCATGTGTGACGGGTTGTTTCGGTTAGAGAAGAATATTCAACAAGTTCCCAACTCCTGAATCCTATCAATATATCTTTATTTGATTCTAATATTTTTGATAGAGCAAGTTGTTGTGGCATATCAACTAGAATGTGAGGAACTTTCCAATAAATTTTATCGAAAGTAACCAATGGAGTGTCAGGAGCAGTAACAAGGTGTGCCGGATCTTCTTTGAAAATAACACCATCTAAATCATCAGTTGATCTAATAAGAACCAATTCCTGTTTCATATTCATAATAATTTTTCTGTAATCTTCAAAAAATCCTAGAAGCATTTTTAGTGGTATGGATGCGGAGAATTTTCCATCATTATCAACTAAAATTGTATCACCTTCTTTCCGATGTGGAAACCAACCTGCATTTTCCAGTTTTAAACTTTCGTTGGTATTGTGAGAAAGGTAGCTTTTTAAGGTTGATGCTAATCCAACATTTCTCATTAAATCTATAGTAATTCCGTTTAGTTCATAGCGGATTTCTCTGAACAAAAAGGCTATACCATTGTTAATAAATAGCAATTCTTTCTTATATTTACCTTCTGTATTAGTTAATTTTCCTTCGATATAAAGTAAACTATCTGATGGTAGAGTGTAAGCATCGAGTTCTTGAATTGGGATCCTTATTTCATCATTGTAATCGAATTTTGAAGAAATATATGGTTGATATGTGTGAAGCTCAGAACTGACGATGGAATTGTCTACATAAAGCTTTTCGTTTACGTTTAATATGTTCATTATTTTAAAACAGTGAAACCCAAGGATGTGAGAAATTTACGATTATCTCGTCTTAACTTGTTGGTGTTGGATTTGATACTGAACTGTTGTTTAGGCTTTTTCTTTTTATAAGTTTTTACTTTGTTGATAGTGGTAGGGGCAAGTCTCATCCCAAGGGCTCTATTATATCTAACAACCATTTTATATTTCACTTGTTTGTAAATGTAACCTTACTGTTATAGTTTCTCCTCTAAAACTGATAAGTTCTCCGTCTTGATCAACTATTTTAACTGTTATATTGTTAATTGCTTTGACGCTAACTGGAAAATACAAAATGGGCAAAGGAGATTCAACTATTTTATACCCTGGAGCTACAGTTGGATAAAACTGGTGAATAATATGAACAGGTTTACCATTATTGTAAGAACCAACACAAATATTACAGTCAATACAAATAGCATTCACCTCAGTTATTTTTGCAACATTATCTGATTCTTCCTCTTTCATAGCTTCTAGTATCCTGCTATTAAAACCCAACATTTTTCCTATCGAATCTTCCTTGGTAAAATCAATTATTCTACTACACATTAAAAAAGTTTTTAGAGTATTAACATTTGCTTTTAAAAGAAAAAAAATTTTTTCATTCGGAAATAAATCTTCTATACTTTCTCTTATGTATGTTTCTATATCTGTAATGTCATAAGTTCCGTCGGGAATAACAATTACTTTTTTATCTATATAAAATTTATTATATCCTTCTTTTATATTGGGGATAGTCATAAACGTTGCAAAATCAGCTAAACCCAGGTAATATTGTTTTTCATCCCCTAAATATATGGGCGGATTAAAATCAGCAGACAAAACAGAACTGTTTCCTGATATGGCAATTGTGGTAGACATTGCAGTTTATTTATGAATGAGATATTACAATAAATAATGAGTTTATATATTTTTTTGCAAAAATTTTAGGGATAGTTGACCACAGTTATATGAATTAAATTTTTGTTTATTTTCACAAGTATAAAATACATCCACTTTGCCATTCGAATTAAAATATTTGAGAAGTTCAAAAGGTGGTTTTAAATTTCCATAACTATCAAAATATATTACATTTTTGTTATTTTTAATATAAGCAGTCCAATGAGATCCTTTATTTTGTTTTTTATCCAAATTTACAATACCACATTCTTTCAGATTAATTTTTATTGGAAGTTCATCGAGCATAAAAACACCTCTAAAGCCAGTTATTTTTAACAGCTTTACATATTTAATAATATCATTGTTCGTAAGTGCTCTTTTTGGAAAACTTATTTTGAGTTTTTTTTTTGTCTGATTGCTTTCATTTTGACGGATCCTCCTTTATAAGGTCTAATAAATAGTCCCTTTCCTTTATATGGTCTAATATATAATCCTTTCCCTTCTTTAGAAGCATTTTCCATTGCAATATTATGTCTCTGTATTTCTTCTAGTTGCTGTTTAGCTGCTTTAGCATCATTTACTGCCTTAGCAATTCCTGCCGCGCCTCCACCTAGTGCACCCAGGGCGCCAAGAATGGGAAACAAAAGAGGTAGAAATCCTCCAATTTTTTTGGGTGTTCGAATGATACGTTTTTTTCTCAATTTAAGTTTACCCCCTTTTGTATTTTTTAATCCCAAACCGAACTTTCTTTTACCCTTCATTATTCCTGCAACACTTAAAGCTGCAATTTTTTCACCAATAGAAGAATCTTTAGCTTTTACCCTATCCCAGGCTTTTTTTTTCTAATATTTGATCAGATATGTGTCTTTTTGATAAATCTTCAGTCTGAGAGTAAGATATATCATGTTCTTTGCAAGCGGAATCCAATGGATTTATACCAACGTCACCTCTAGTTAATCTTTTTTCCAAGTTGGTGCCGGGACCACAATAATTATATCCTGGTATATGAACTTCGAAAGGTAGTTTGCTAATTAATTTATTTACTAAACCAGAGCCTTTTCTATTACGTGTTTTAATTTTCAACTTATGGCGACCCACAGTCATTGAAGTTCTTTTTATACTAAAAGCACATTGACATTTTTCTGGTATAAATACTTTTACAGTTAAAAATATTTACTAGTGTGATTAAGAATGAGGATTGAAAAACAAAAATTCTCATTACCAGTAAATAATCATGACGAAAAAATTTTAAGTAAACAGTTGAGAAAGCATGGTGACTTATTTTGCGGTGGTTCAAAAAGAGGGCTTATAGTTGGTTGCAGTGGTAGCGGTAAAACCAACGTTATGCTTACACTGCTCGAGCATCCAAATGGAATTAGGTTTGAAAATGTCTATGTTTATTCAAAGTCATTAGATCAACCAAAATATGAATATTTAAGAAAGTTGTTAAAACCTATGAAAGAAATTGGATACTTTGAATATGATAGCGATGAGAACATTATTTCACCTCATGAGATAAAGCCAAATTCCGTTATCATTTTTGATGATATTCCTTGCCATAATCAATCTATTATTAGGGACTATTTCACGCATGGAAGGCATAGAAACACCGATTGTTTTTTTATTTTTCAAGGATATTCCTCAATCCTTAAACGTCTAATTCGAGAAAATGCAAACTTATTAATTTTATTTAAACAGGACTGTTTGAGTTTAAAACATATATATAATGACCACTGTATATTGGATATGACATTTGATCAGTTTAAAAATATTTGTGCTAACTGTTGGATGGATCCATATGGTTTTCTTGTAATTGACAAAGATTGTGAAGTAAATCACGGCAGATATAGGAGTAAATTCGATTCCTTTATATATTTATAAAAGTAAAAAATTTGCAGTTTTATTTCATTTAAAACTTGTACAGCATGGATAAACGTTTAGCTCGAGAATTAATAAGATCGAGACAAGCCGTGAAGCAGAAATATCAAAGCTTGAAATTAGCTACTTCTACTGCTCAGTCCGAATTAGAACAAACTTATAGACTAATAACACAACCACTTAAACAGCTAATTTCAAGTATTGGTAAATCCGAACCATTCGATTTAAAAGAAGAAAGAGTTTCAAAGTATGAAGATTTCAAAACACCTACAAAGCTTTATAAAACATCAACTCCGACGAAAAATATTCAGAAAACAGGAAAAACTCCGTCACTCCCTACAGAACTACCAACATTTTTAAATGACAGTAGTATCACTTCTTCCTCTCCTGTAGTACAACCATTGTCATCAACTGTTATAGCAGAAACTTCAGATCCTTCTAGTGACACAACAACAAATTTAAACTTGTCAGACATATTGGAACAAACTAGAAAAACAATTCAAACCTATGTTGGTACACCATCATATAAAGATTACTTAGCAGATTTTCATGAATTACCCAGATCATATATTGATGAGGGTGTGAAAGATACACAACATAAATTTGACCATTATTATGGAATAGTTCATGACCTCGAAACGGATAAGTTTTCTTTTGGTTTAACACAGATACCGGTAGAAATTATTGGAAAAGACATTAAAGTGGGAGGGATAACGTACACAGGCACGCCAGGTTTATACGAATTGCTTTTCAAAAAAGAACCGAAAGGTTATAAGAAGGAAGATTTAGATAATTACATGAACATTCTAGCTAAAACAAATGTATATCGTAGGAATTTTGATTCAAATGAACAAGTTCAAGGAAATACATCACACAAATATGTTACAATAATAGGACCATATTTACAAAGAAAGGGGATTACAAAGACAAAAACCTTGCCAAGATTAGTTACAGCATTTAACAAACCAAAACCTCCGTTTAGAACAACTAGAGCCAAATCTACAGGAAAGGGATTAATTTTGAAAACAAACAGATCAAATACAGACTATGTATACTGGAATAATGTTAACGAAATTGTTGATAGGCTACGTTTATTAATTTCATCAAGTGATGCGGGAAATAATGCTCATAGTAACGAGATTATCTCTATTATTGAAGAATTAAGAGAAGATAAAGTAATACTATAAATAACAGCTATCAAATATAATCATATTTATTGTTTAATGAAAGCTCAACATGACAGTTGATAAATTTGGACGCCATATTTCAAAACAAAATCAAGAGAGAATAAGTGACATTAATAATTTAAAAAGGAGATTAGGTGAAAATGAAACAAATAATGAAATCTTTGCTAAAAAGCTTAAGGTTTTTGATGAAAATTTTTTAAAGTATGAAAACCAGATTAAAGGATGTTATACCTCAATTGAAAACGTTAATAAACAGTTGCTAACGCTAAATCAAATAAGTAAAGATTTGCAATTTTTAAATGAACATGTTAAAAAGGAAGACAAAAAATTAAGTGATGATATCAACAAGAGAAGTAATAATTGAAAAACACAAGGAAAAAATTAAACAATTAAGAACTTTTATAAAAAGGTTAGATGATGAAAAAAAAAGAAATCAAAATAGCATTCTTAACAGTAGAACAATTGACCAACTCACTTTGGAAGAAAATCAACAATATATTTCCTTGGAAAATATAATGTCCAGTGTAATTAAGAAATTAGAACAAGAATTAAATAAAACAGAGGAGGAATTAAAAAATAGTGATAGTAGATCAACTACTTTCTTAACTGGAGAGATAAAAAAATCCTTTAATGCGTTAGAAAAGGAGATTACTAAAATTAGTAAAATTTTAAATGAAAAAAGTTATACAATACAAATTGATAAATTGAATGAATGGGAAAAAACATATAAAAGTTATATTTCGAATTATTACAAAACATAGAAAGTGAACTTCCTTAAAATTGAATAAACAAGTTTGTTGTCATGACAACCGTTAAACAACAAGTCGTCAATGAATTACATAAACCTGCTAGAAAAAACTACAAACGCAGAAGGGTGGTAGTGAAAGGGTTAAATGATCTTTTTCAAGCTGATTTGGTTGAAATGTTACCCTATGCCAAATTTAATAAGGGATTTAAATATATCTTGATTACCATAAATGTATTTTCTAAGTATGTTTGGGCCGAACCGTTAAAATCTAAATCTGGAAAAGACGTAACAGCGGCAATGAAAAAAATATTAATCAGTGCAAAAACTCCACCAAAAAACTTGCAAACGGATAGAGGGAGAGAGTTTTTCAATGTAAATTTTCAAAATTTGATGCAACAATTTCGAATTAACCATTATAGCACGTTTTCCAATTTGAAAGCGAGTATAGTAGAAAGAGTGAACAGGACTTTAAAGAATAATATGTGGAAAATATTTAGCATTCAAGGAAATTACAAATGGTTTAATATATTAGCGGATATTATAAAAGATTATAACAATACAAAACATTCTTCAATAGGAATGAAGCCAAAACAAGTAAATAAAACAAATGAAAATAGAATCTTGCTCATGCTAAAACGTTAGATATAAAATCTCCAAAGTTTAAAGTGGGTGATCACGTACGAATAAGCAAGCATCGAGAGGCATTTTCAAAAGGTTACACACCAAATTGGTCAAATGAGATATTCCACATTAAAGAAGTTAAGATGACAAACCCTTGGACATATTTAATTCAAGACGAAGATAATCAGGACATTCTGGGTGGTTTTTATGAGCAAGAATTACTAAAAGTAAAGCATACCGATGTGTATCTTATTGAGAAGATTTTGAGAAGGAAAGGAAACAAAGTTTATGTGAAATGGTTAGGACTTGATAAAAAATATAATACATGGATTGATAAAAAAAATATTGTTTAATTAAATTGAAATTAAATTTTAGTTAAATTTGTTTTATTTCTGTTCCTCACTTTATGCTTTAGCTGATACAAATTACAAAGTCTTAATGTGCTAATTAATTTCAAATAAAATTCACATTTACTAAACTAAAATTTTATTAAGTAAAACATCAAATACAATTTTTATTAAAACGTGTCAAATATATTTTATTTCTATGTTCCTCAGATAATATCGAATCTAGAATAAGTTTACAATCATTTATTCTTTTTTCAAAACGGAGTCTATCTAAGTACCACATCTGAAAGTTACTCCTACGGGCTTGTCTGTAAGCAAGGCTCCACTTCACTAACACATGCACCTTATTGTTCTCTTCCAGAAAAGATATTGTTTTCTTCGTAATATTTTCTTTTTGATCCATTTTCATTGTTTTCTTCGTAATATTTTCGTTTTGTTCCATTTTGCTTCAATTTGTTTTCCATTTGTTCAGGATATAAAGCAAGTAATTCCATCATAGTTGAAACATTTTCACTGTTAGGATTTTCTGTTGGACTTATTATATTATAAACATGCGTACACAAGTCGCCACAATCAGCTGAAATATTATTTTGAAATATTTTGAAATATGTATTGAATTCTTGCCTTTTAAGTATAGATAATCTATAATCAATAATTTCCTTTAATCGCCACAAATTGTCCAAAGACTCTTGTCCTAAGTATATGAAGTGTGGGCCTTTTGTAGTTTGTAGAACAGGGGTATCATTTATTTTCTGAACCTGCAGATGAATGTTGTTTATATTCACACTGGTTTGATCAACTTGAGGAAAGTAGAAATTGTTTACAATAATTCCTTGATGAACACAAATGTCTTTCCAATTTTCCTCGGTTAGTGCGATTGAAAATCCAGTTTTTCCACCAATTACAATTTTTGGAGAAAAATCATTTAAACTAATGCCAACAAGAACAAATTTTGACAAAGAATTATTTAAAAAATAAATTTTTGAATTAAGAAGCGTTTCCAAAGGTTTATGAACCACGGCGTTGTTCATAATGACTAAACCAGACTGAAACATATTGTGTTATTCTTGTACTTAAATATTCTCATCCCCACTTTCTTTAAAGTTTCGATTAAAATGGATTAATGAAAAAATAGATTTCCAGTTTGAAATTTGTAATAAAGATAAATAATTAAAATGGTAATGTATAAAAATAATGCAAAGTTTAATGTAACACTAATGATGGAAAAGTAATAATTTTTGAATCCGTCATAATAATTGGTACAGTTGGGGGTTAAAATTTGTAACTGATTATTTTTAAACTCTAACCTTTCTATCCAATTTGTATCAAAAATAGATCGATTTGGACAATGATACAAAATTTTAAAAAATTTACTTGCATTTTCATTTCCATTTATTCGTTCCATCCAACTAATTGTACTCTTAATCCAATTTTCATAAATTTACAATATTTACTTAGAGTGACGTCTGTTTTATTAGAAAAACATATTTCACACTGTGTTACGCCAGGGGGATGATGAACATAAAAAACATTTTGGAAAATAAAATAAAGAAGAATAAATTGAGATCTACTGATAGTCATTAAAACAAATTAATAATTATATTCCAAATTTATTAACATTAAGCAGATACTTTCACCACGAAAGCAAAAGCAGTTGTAAAAAAATAACAATAAAATACTTAATTTAAATATATGTAAAAGTTCATAAATAAGGATATTAATAATACTATATAAAATGTGTAGCTTGAAGACTTATTTTGAATGGTTACAATTATTCGATTCCTATTTTTCCATAAACAGTTATTTAAATCACAATTCCTAGCAAATTTCTTATGCTCCACAATAGGATCATCATAACTTAACCAATCAAAAATTTCAATACCACAATAAAAACATTTACAAATATCATTGATTGAAGTATAGTAAAAGCCAGCTCCAGCTAACACTTCTGGTCTCAATTTTCCTTTCCATTTTTTAAAAGTGGAAAGTCGTTTTTCATATGTTTTAAAATAACTGTTATCAATTTCTTTGTCAAAAGTTTCTATGCACATTTTGTGAAAGACTTATGAAGACTAACTTTGGTTTCAAAAACAACAAATTTAAATACCTTATAATATCTACATAAATATATCTAAATCTTCATGTTCTGCATTCCATTGATACAAAGCAATATCTTGGTGTCCCCAAGCTAATGTATTAAAACTATAGGGAATTTTATACCGCTTATCATCTTCGGAACTCAAAGCCAATTTATTAATTAACTCTGTAAAAATTGTATGTTGTCTAGATCGAAAAACATACATTGAACAAAAGGTTTTAGAATGATTTTCAACAACATCTTTATAATGAATAAAATCCAACTGCTTTTTAATTGCACTTTTTTTAACACCTTTTGCTTTTTTTGTTAAACTGTTTTCCGTTTTAATACAATATGCTTTTGCTCCAGTACCAAAGAAAGCAGTAATGGGTTCATCAGCATATTCATCTTTGAATTTTCCTATAACTGACTTTGTAATAGGCATTTCATGAATATTATTAAATTCATAATTAGATGTGTCAAATTTGTGAATATTTCTTATCATGTCAGAATA
Source organism: Kuschelorhynchus macadamiae (assembly GCA_030620095.1). Lineage (NCBI taxonomy): Eukaryota > Metazoa > Arthropoda > Insecta > Coleoptera > Curculionidae > Kuschelorhynchus > Kuschelorhynchus macadamiae. Next base: position 195,131 of record JAUTXW010001984.1, read on the forward strand.
AATATTTGGAGTTGTGACTTCTAAAATGAACGAATCGGTATCGGTGTATAAAAGTGAAATATTTTCCTGATAAAGAGGTTTTAAAAAATTATAAAAGAAATCATACATGACAGTTTTAGATATATCTAATATTGAGAAGCCTACATATATTGGTTTATTGTAAGTAACTTGAATCTTTTGCATTTGAATAGCTACCAAGTTTTCAGAAAATATTGTTAAGTCCTTGAAATATGGTTTTGCAATTAAATTCTCAGCACCATCTTTTCTTCTATTTTTTTCCCACTCTGTAACAAGTCTTACGTCAATTCTCCTATCAACATTTTCTATAGTCTAGCCATAAATACTATTATTTGCCAACTTGTAAGTATTACAATCAAATTCATTCTTTGAATCATTTCTTAATCTTGAATTCAAGTCTATATATTTTTTCAACCAATCAGATTGAGAAAACTGTAAAACTCTATGAACTTTAGTTAACTTGAGTCCATGTTCCAAACATTGTTTTAATAATTGATAGTGAATAACATATTTTGATTTATCATTTAAATTGGGTATTAATTTTATGCATTTAGAATTTGGAGGTTTAAAGTTTTCAGGACAAAACGGAAAATCGTTATGATAGGAATGTAGACTTGTAGGATATTCTAAATCAACTTCCAAAACATATCCCTTATTAGATTTTTTAGAAATATTCATCATATTTAAATCGTTGATTTCTTTATCTGTTAACCAAACAAAATCTCCCGTTGGAATGTGCTGTGACATTGCATAACCATACAAATTTGTTGCATCATAATAAATTATGTATTTAGTTGGCTTTAAAGGATCAAAATTTAAAAGAAATGGGTTATTAGCTTCAGATTTTCTACAAATGCAAGAGCTCACACCACCGCGAACGCTTTTTTTGAAAAAGTGTATCATATCTGGATCAGTTAACAATTCTAACTCTATTCCAGTATAACGCACACACGCCTCCCAGGATAAACCTGGAAAAGTGTAAAAATGAGCTGGATCGAGCTTATATGTGGATAAACAAGTGCTTCTAAAATTTTCAAAAATATCTGCCAAAAGTAAAGTATCAGAGAGTAAGTAAACGTCGGAGTATTGACCAAGAGATTCACATTTAAACAATTGCCAAACCTTTACAGCTCTTTGGTATTCTGCATCACTGATGTGCTCATCCGTTAAAGTATTATAAAATTGGTCTTTCTGAGGTAAAGTTGTTTCTTCTAATTTTAAATAATCATCAATATAACTGTAAGGAAATACACCTTTTTGCCGAATAAGTTTAAATCTTTCTTTATCATTGAAAAATTTTTTTTTTCCTTACATTGTTCATCTTTTAAGCTTTCAGAGAGTTTTGATAAAGAATGGGATAGAAATTGAAAAGAATCAATAAACCTTAATGATATATTTTTTTTCTTAGCCTTTTGTGTCTTTTTATCAAAATAGTTATCCACATGAATAAGCTTTTCAAATGAAATATATTTTTCCTTGTTTTGTGCGATAACTGTTAGTTGTTCTTTGTTTAAGCATAATTTTTTAAGAAATAGATGAGAATCATAATTACGCAAATTATGCAATATAACTGGAATAAAGTTAGGTATTCTGTAATTTATGTTGCAGAGTGAATGTGCTGGACCTCTATAAAGACCGGTTATATGACAATGATCTGCAACCCTGTCATTTAAAAGAGGTTTATTACAAATATGACAAACTTTTTCATAGTTATGATAAATTTTGTCCAGTTCGTTCAAAGGGATCATTTTTTTAGGAGCCTTTAAATATTTATTGTATATGTTATACACATCTCTTTCTAAAGAATTTATAAATAATGTATCACAATTTTGACCTCTATATTTTTCAAATTTAGAATAATTATCGTCGAAGGAACATTTAATGTAATAGGCAAATGAATGTGGAATATTATTGTATAAGTTTTAAGGTGTATGAAGTATTAGGATTTTTATCAACATTGTCATTTTTTAAAGGCTTTAAAATGCATTCAAAATCTGCATACACCACGAAAGGAACTTTCATTTGTTTATGATAATTTACAAATTTCAAAATATTATCATATGAATAGTTTCCAAACTTATCTTTTATTAATTCTTTAGAAGGTAGGTTAATTCGTAAATGATCACAATCATAGCTATTGTGTTGTAATAAATTTTCTTCTGTAGGGAAATATTGTAAACAACCATCGCAAATATATTTTTTTCCGTGATGTTTAGAAATTTGTGCAGAAACTAGTTTTGATAAATCTTTAATATAGCAATAATGAAAAGTTTTTTCATCATCATCACTTATTAACAATAAATTGACATGTTGATTTTTTTTATTCGATGAATAATAAAGTGGACCAATTACTTCATACCCCTTTTTAGGATTTATAATTTCTAATCCATATACATTAATAGAAATGTTATTTTTTTCTTCAAAAATCTTAATGTTCTTTAGCAACATTGGAAATTCTATACCTGACATATCCAAAACAGAAGAGTAGTGTGGGTAGGATGAAGTTTCAAAATCTAATCCGCGTGGTTGGTGAAGAGCAGACACAACTGCCCAGGCGAAGCAAAAGTGTCATCATTCCTAATGTTGATCACAGCTTGACGTCTCTTGATCTCTTGAGGAAGTTCGATAAAAGATGAGGCTCTCAGCGGATTGTGCTTGTTAACATTAATTTCCAAATGAAGTAAATTCATCAAAGCCTATCCTGCAACGTAAAAATTAAAAAATTACTTTTTTTGTTGCTGTTGTAAAATCGAAAATAAATTCTTTACCTGAATCTCTTTCTGCAAATTCGTCAGCTTTCTGGTCAATAATGGTGCAGATTTGCTCTAACAGTTCTTTTTTCTGATATCCCTGGCAAATGACTTGGAACGGCGCATTAAAAGATTTGACATCATAGCTGTCGCTGCTGGGGTTAAAATAGAAACCGAACAGTTCCATATTTAGCTTGATACATTTATGTTTCTGCAGTTCTTGATCTATTAGATGTGTAATTTTGTATTCCAAATGTTGAAAATATTCTTTCACATTTATGAAGTTTTGGTGTGAGGAAATCCTATAAGATATTATTCGTTCCCTGAATGCTGACTTGATAATTTCAACACCTTCCTCCAAGCCTATTTTGGAATTGTTCTTGTGCACACTAGATCGAAGATGTCCACTTTGGTTTATATTTTTCTTGCATTCTTTACAATATTTTACAATATTTGTAGAATCTATATAAATTAAGAAAAAAATATTTTACAAAATATAACATGAAAAATAAAATGTTCTTACCTTTAACAAGCTTTGGTTTTTTCAACCAACTGTTGAGTTTTGTGGAATTTCCGTTAACATGTTTTTTAATATGTCGCAGTAAATTATCCTTTCTAGTAAAGACTTTATTACATGTTACACACTTATGCATTTCTGAAGTTTTCTGCATAATAATAATAATAAAATTAATATTGTGCAATTCTATTTAGTTATAGTCAAATTTTGAAAAAAGCAATTGCATTTTTGAAGTTCTTTGTATAATAATAAAATTAATATTGTGCATTTTTATTTAGTTATAGTCAAATTTTGAAGAAAGCAATAGAAATTAATTGACTTTATGAATCGATTTCTTCAAATGAGTCAACTAATTTGTCAAAGGCCTGTTTAACATAATTCACCGTACTTTCGTCTCCCTTTTTAATTGTGATCAAATTAGTTAAATTTTGAATAGCGAAACCCAGACACTTAAGGTTTGCTATTTGTTTTTTATTTTTTTTATTAATTTTAAATTTTTTTTTAATGATAAATGATGGTTTCGAAATTGAATTTTGTTCAACTGGTGAATTATTAGGAGAAATATCCGAAGTCAAATTTGCATCAATTTGTTTTTCTTGCGGATCAGAATTTACAATAGCATATGGCGAATTAATAGAAGATATAGCCGAACTTAAATTTTGATCAATTTGTTTTTCTTGCGAATCAGAATTTACAATATCATATGGTGAATTAGTAGGACAAATAGCCAAACTTAAATTTTGATCAATTTATTCTTCTTCCGAATCAGAATTTTCACTAAACAAAAAGGGAGAGCAAATTGGTCTCTGAGAATTAATTGGCGATTTTAATGTTAAATAATTTGGATTAGATTTTTGAAAACAAACAATATCCTCATAGCTAGAATTTTGAGTTTTGTTGTCAATAATGTCATTAAGATCGTCAAGAGTTTGTTGTTGAGTAGCTGTAAATAAATATTTTTCGTTGTTGTGTTTGTTGGCATTATTCTGAACTTGGCTATTGTAAATAATTTCATTCAAGTCCTGAATAGTTTGTTGTTGACTAGTTGTAAATACTTCTGTTTCATTGTTTTGTTGGTTTGCAAAATTTTGCATTTGAGTACATGTGTATAAGTCAAAGTCATTGTCAATTATTTTGCTACTCGATGCCAAAAAATTGTCCATTATGAAAAAAATCGTAATAACAAATAAAAATGCCACAAATGTACATAAAAATATCACCAATATATATATAAAAATTAAATCTTGCCAAATAAAAATGTTAGAAATAAAAATAAAAATTTACCAAATAGACACAATGTAAACACCAGAAAACTCGCGAGCTCTGCACAGTGTGAATGCAGAAATCAATTGCATTCGTCTCTTCGCTGAGGCGATTTTATATGCAAAAGTTAATCACATGTGTCCTACTTAAAGTTGAACGACAATCTCTAAAAATCACTTTCCCAAGCCGATCAACAACCTACTCCCCTTCCCCCCTCCCCCTCCCCCCCCGGACCCCTGAATTTCCGAGACTCAAATCCCGATTCCCGTTATGTTAGGTTAGGTTAGGTTAGGTTAGGTTAGGTTAGGTTAGGTTAGGTTAGGTTAGGTTAGGTTAGATTAAAAAAGAAGAAAAGAAAAAAGGAGAAGGAAAGAAAAAGAAGAAGGAAGGAAAAAGGAGAAGGAAGGAAAAAGGAGAAACATATAAAAAAGAGAAAGAAGGAAGGGAGAGAAAGAAGATAAGGTGAGGGTGAGGGGGGGGTTTAAGGGGGGCGAAGCCCCCCTTTTGGGGGTTGGCAGAGCGGGGAGGGGGGCGAAGCCCCCCCCCCCCCCCCCGAGGAAACTGACAGGGAAAGGGCAGCGAAAAAAGAAAAAAAAAACTTAAGTATTGCAGGTAGTAAAAGTGGTGGTCGATGGGATATATACTTAAGAACATCCACTCGACGATCATACAGTATCATTCGCTGTAATATCAGTTGTCGATATTATGTATAAGCTATAACCAAAATTGTTTTTTATCAAATATATCTATCTAAATCTAAAGCTCCTAACGATGGCAGAAAATATGATTGGAAACGCTGACCAAATTGAAGAAAATAATGTGGAGAACGCCGCTCAAATTGAAGAAAGAGAAGAAATTTTTATTAACTTGGAAGGCGATTCCATCACTTATAAACATTCATTTTTGGACAAATCATCTAGGCTTGTTAGAAGATCATTCTTGTTTAACATCGACATTAATTATATTGAGGAGGAAGAAGAAGAGATGGAGGAAGATGATCAGGAAATTGACGAAGGAGTGGACATGGATGGACAACTGCTAAATTTAGGAACCGAGGCTGACGTAAAAGTAAGCAAGTTTAGGGCTAGTGAATTATTTAATAATTTTGAAGAAAAAGATGTATGTGTTATACAAAGCTACTCTAAAATTGAAAGTCGAAGACTAGGAACATTTGCTATTTGCCTTCCTTGTAGTGCAATTCACATGAGATATTTACGGAGAGGGGAGTCCGATCATGTGAGCTGCCACTACAAAAGAGCTTATGTTGTTAGTGCTTCTGATTTACATTGTGCTATTTGTAGGATACATCTTTTTCTACTAATTCCTGAACATGCTTGCTTTTACTGCAATAAAAATGAAAAAAAAAGAGATAGAAGATTATGTTGTTAAATATTAATAATAAACATAGTTTGTAAAGGTGATGTGTAGATTATTTCAACAATATTAATTTTAAATATAGTTTATAAACGTAATGGGTAGATAATGTCAAAAATATTAATTTTAAACATAAATTGTAAAGATAATAAGTAGAATACGTCAACAATATTAATTTTAAAAAATGTCAACTGTTACTATAAGCGGTTATATATTTTCAGTGCTATATGCAAAATACTTCTTTTTATTCTAACATCTGACACTGTATTTCTAAATGAAATAGCTAATCATATGTAAAAAAGTGTCGATTATGTCAACTGCTACTAGAAGCACTCATATAACATTTTGTTAACGCTTGTTTCTGTATTCAATTGAGTTTTCTCTTACTTGATGCAAATTATATTAATATTATTAGTATAATTAAAAAGTAGTAGATTAGGCTATGCCGGTCCGACAATCAAAACCGTCATTTTTACATGTAAATTCCCATAGAAAATTTAAGCTTCCATTTGCAAAAGCCATTTTAGGGCGTGGCACTTTTTGTGTAAACCCATAACAATTGTTTTGTTATGTAATGTGAAAATTAGTATGTATTAAAAAACTTGTTAGATCATTGTTTTCGTTTCAATATAGGAAAAGGAAAAAATGTGTGTCAATTATTATATATATTTACATTTACTTTTTTTACAAAATTATTTGTTACCAGAGTTTTCACAAACACAAATTATAAAAAAATATTATCCTCTTTTTAAAATTACAACAAAATGTCTAATTACATCTTTGAAGATTTGTACCAAATAGTAATATCTAGTGCGACATACAGGACAATTGTTTACCATTATAGAACAACCATTTTCATCATTCCATCTTAAAATACATTTTAAACAAAAAATGTGGGAACATGTATTTGGTCTACATGAATCATAATATTCGATTATTTCAAAACAAATAGCACAAAACACTTTTTTCTCTTCACTCTCAGTTTTATTCAAATTTTTTAAAACAATCCCATTATTTTCTTCTCGAACTAATGGTATATTTTCTTCTTGAACTCCTGGTATAATTTCTTCGAGGCTAATTGTCTGAAGCGGAATGGATCGATTTCTTTCTCCAACTGATTCACTCATTTTATTTTAATATTATTATTAATAGATTTATTCAACAGATTTTTTTCTTTTAACAGTCACTCGTACCTTAACATACTAAAATGATCTTGATGCACCTATTTATAAGACTTAAGAATGCAAAATCAAATGTGGGAGAACAAAGAGAAAAAATTAAAAATATGATGCGAATGAGAATAAAAGGGGAGGAAGTTAAGAATGAGGGACATGAGAGAGAGGAAGAGGAGGAGGAGGAGGCGCTCCCCTATTATAACTACTAGCTTTCTTCCATACATCCGGAAATGTGATTAATTTCAGAGACAAATTGAAGATATAAGTCAGAGGTGCCAGCGATCATTGACCAAGAAACTGGGAATGTTGTCAGGGTCACAGGTAGGTTTGTCTTTTAATTTCTTCAGAGCAGCAGGTATACCCCGCTCCGAGAGGTGATCCAAAGTGATTTCAAGTTTTAGGAAAAAATATCGTTAAAAGGAATACGATCTGTCCGTGTACCATACTAAAAAAGCCAGCAAAGGCGTTTGCGACTTCATCGGGATTGGAAAATTGAAGGTCTTCAAGATTAAGAATCTCAGGTATAGCAGTGGATTATTTTTTTGCTCTAATATATAACCAAAAGGTGGTTGGATGAGTTCTCCACTTTAGATATGTAGTTTTTATGCCTCTTCGATCAATCTCTTGATTTTTCTCCGTAGCTCATTAAACTGCTCACGGAAACAAACAGGAAATTTTCTCTTACGAATGACTGACCTGGGCACACATAAATCAAAATATATTATTCAAACTCCTGTAAAGTATGTGACATGCCTCATCATCATCATTTGAAGAATAGAGGTCTACCCAGTCAGCATTTAGCACCATATTGTAGAGGACCGGAAAGGTGGCTTTTCTAAAATTGAGTTTAGTCTGAGCTATATTGACAGAAAAGTTTTTAAATTTAGAATTGACATTTATTGAGATGTTCAAAGGTGGATGATGACCATCCACCTAGACTAGTGGGATCATTTCTCTATTTACATTGCAATTTACATTAGAGAGGACCAAATCTAGAATCACATTATTAGCATTCGGGAGATTGTTATACTGTTCCAAAAAGAGCAAGTTGAAGAAATTTGCCAATATTTCGACTTTTCCATCTCCAACAGCATGCTTAATAAAATTAGTTACATTAAAATCACCTAATATCAACAAGTTGTTCCTGTGTATAAATCTGAGGGCCTCAAGACATTCAAACAAAGATAAAAAAATCATTTATGGCAATAGATGGGGGTATATATACAACTAAAATATAAATAAATTCGTACCTTAAATTAAGTTTACAGCCCACTAAATCAACACCTACAACATTAACACCCTGAAGATCAACCTGTGTTGGTTTGAGTTCTTTCTTCTTTCTAGTGAGGTTTCTCTAACATCTAAACACCGAGTATCTGTCATCAAATAGTTCACTTGAATATATGTTGCCTTGAATCCAACTTTTGGTGATACCAACAAGGTCATAATCACTTTCACATATCGATTTATAAAATGAATCGGTTTAAACCTAGTTTAAATGAAGGATTTTTGGAATGCCCTTAATATACCTTATTTTAGGTTAGTTTCACCATTTTGTATGCGAGCTTTCATAACTTCTTTCAAGGTCTTGAATTCCTCTATCTGTTGTTTAGTTTGTTAGTGTTTAGTCGAAGCTCATGGTGATGTGCTTGTATTCATTATAATGCCTCAGATCTTTCGCTTGCCGAATAATGGCCATGACATCGTTGGGTAAATTCAGTACAATTTTGATAGTTCTGACCCTTGATGTAGTCTCCTTACCATTTCGAAATACTCTAATGTCAATTTTGGCATTAGGACAGATTTTCAGAACTATATCAGTTGCCTTCTCTATCTCGCATATATTCACTTATATCAAAAATTATTAGATTCTTCTGACGCAACTATCTCTCGCTTAGTTCTCTAACAGACTATTAGTTGACAGCTGCTTTTTGAAAATCTCAATTTCCAGCTTTAGGTCGGCGTTAATCTTAATTTGTTGCTCATATTTAGCGAGCATCACAAGATATTGAAATTCCATTTTATTTAGTTTTTACATGATGTCATCCAAGGATACTTGTTTAGTGTGATCAGTGACATTGGTGATCGGAGCGTTATCGTTCACCACTGTAGTAGATGGGCCTGGACCTATAGAAAGACGGCCCGTGAATATCTAGAGTTTGACGACCTTCTATGCACATCTTGATCCTTATCCGTCAAGGATTGACATGAATTACAGATGCATGTCGTCTCTGCAAATTTTTTCCATATGCAGCCTGCTTCGTAAACTCTCTTGCTGTAAGTCCTGAACAGCCTTTGTGAAACCACGACCATATTGAGAATTTAGCAGCAAAATAAAACACGAACACATAAATATTTTACAAATTTTACAATTTGAAACTCGCTAGAAAATCCAATCGTGCAAGCCGTCCCAACCTGTTTCGCAATTTCCAAAAAAAGTATGTAAACACTTCAACATGTACAACAGTAAATAGGTGCGAAGTTACATGAATTGGCACAAATAAAGTTGTTCACTGCAACACTTTTAATTGTAGTATTATTGCAGCTCAACACTTCAAAATTAATTCATTCGTTGTTTAATTGCCGATTTTGACCAATTTATTTGCGACCAATGATAAGACCATCCGGACGAGGATAGAGCGCACAACAATATATTATAAAAGTAAAGTAAACTTTTTCAGGTTAAAACCCTAATAAAAATTCTATTCCAGACTCCTCGGATTATCACCTCTGATTGAGTCCCAGTACCCCCTAACAACTATAAATAACACCGTTGGAATCTTCTTTCATGGAGAAGCCACAATTAAAGTCTCCAATGATAAATAGATACTTCTTGTATATAAAGATCTTAAATCTTTAAAAGAAACTATAGATAATAATGATAGAATCTTAGACTAATTACTTAATAATGTAAACGAAAATATACCTCGTATGGTATTTAAGGCAGAAGTGCAAACGCACATAAGCCTTTTAAAACAAATATCGGGTTCTGTTAATGACAAATATACAGAAATAATGGCTGAAACAAAGAAATACGTTTATAGAGAAAAACGTGGAATTTTCAACGGAATAGGTACCGTTTGGAAATCAATTACGGGAAATTTAAACGCATCTGATGGCGAATATTTTAATGAATTTATTGAAAAAATAACTCACGATGAATATCAAATTGAAAATTTACTAAAAAACCAAATATCGGTTACAACCTCTGTAATTAAAAACTTTAATGCTACAATTCAAAAATTACAAACCAATATACACCTCAAGCGTAGCTCAGTACCTAGATATTATTGAACTACAGGCTTATCAATTAGATTCAAGAATAATATTTGTTCTTAATATACCTTTGGTAGAACCAGAAAAATATACTCTTTACCATTTATACCCAATACCAATATTGGACAATCGAACAGGTTTTCATCATGTCTTAATAACCACAACCAAATACATTGAGCGAAATGATGATTCATTATTATACATCATCGTCCGAAATTTGGAAACATGCAAAGCCCTAGAAAGCAAAACGAAGATTTGTTCAAACATTCTTCCATATCCAATCGACAGCGATGCCATATGTGAACCCGAACTTCTGAAGCAACTAACCCATCTTCCAAGAACTTGCCAAACTTCAGTGGCTTTTACCAAAGACAATATACAAGAACTCCAAAATCTATGGTTAATTGCAGTCTCCGACCCACTACCTGTCACAGTCAAATGTGGATCAAGAGATTTTACCACAGAAATAATCAACAACAATACTCTATTAAAGCTTCAACCTGAATGCAATGCTTTTATTGGTACTACAAGAGTCCATGCTCAAAATAAAATTGATGTCTACGACAATATCAGCTACAGCAGTCATCCAGTTGTAATCATTTTTCTAAAGCCACTAAAACTAAACAAAATCAACATGGAAGACTTGAACATAGCTCAACACAAATTAAACCAGTATTCTGATGAATTAGACAAGTTAATACAACAACCATTCGTTAACAAGCATATCCATTGGTTCACAATACTGACTATTGTCTAATCGTCATTCTAGTCCTTTTGTACATATTCTGTAAATGTCGTAATCGAAGAAGAATCCTAAAGATTGGAATAGCCACAGCCACTGATGACTATCCACCTTCTCCGCCAAGCAACAAACCAGAACAAGAGAATAGAAGAAGGTACTTCCCAAACGAAGACCAAGCATTTGCCTTGGAGAAACAATAGAAGAAGCGAACAAGTAGAACTTAACCTCAATAAACAAGCAGCCTTCTAAAAGTTGTTTCCACGCATCAACTTTTATCTAAAAGGGGAGCTGTTATATGAGTTTTTACCCAATGTCACCTTCAAGCCGCCCGCGTCACACACTGACCTTGTTTACCAAGATATTCCCAGATAAGATAAGCAGCCATGGAGCCGCAAACTCAGCAAAGATGATGCAAGACTGGTGTGATATTACATTTCCAGTAAACAGCACCTAACACTTGGTCAGCGGAATGATACAGAAGATTCTTGTGATTCCGATTCAGCAAGCCAGGAACATATAAATAGCGCACCCAGCCTAGCAGCGTCACTTCGTCATAACATTTTAATGTGGCATGTCATTTAATAATTATAATTGTATCTCTTCGGGGAGATCAGTAGACCTCATCCCTTGTATTTTATATTATATTGTAAAAGTACAAATAAATGTTTTTTAAAAAGTGATTTGTGTAAAACCAAACCAAACTGACTAGTTAAGAAGAAAAATGATAACCTCAGTGTTATAGGAAATGTTACTTTTGCAATGTACAGGGAAGACTAACTCACTAAAAGTCAACAATTATTAGAAGGCACACAATATTATAAAAAACTAAACAATAAGCCTACCCATACACTGCTGCTGAAAGCAAACAAGTTAGTTGAACAACTTAAAAACAAAGGCATTATAGATGCTGTAGTTGCTAATAAAATGATTACTTATAACGCTGTAGCTCTCAGAGTTTACACTCTACCAAAAATCCATAAACCTACACTATCTATGAGGCCTGTAGTGTCAGCTATTAACGGCCCTAATGGTGCACTAGCATCTTACATCACTGAGTTCCTCACACGTTCTTATGACACAAACAATGACTAATATACGACTTCTTTTAGCAGTTTTATCCACAATTATCAATTACCTAATAAATATGTTTTTGTCAGTTTTGATGTTGTTTCGCTATTTACCAACCTTCCATTAAACGCTATACTAACAGCCTTTGAAATCACAGGAATCACATCTCTCTACTTTGTGATATAGACTTTGATTTTTTTTGAAAACTTAATGAAATTCATTTTTGACTCAAATATATTAGTGCTTAATAACTCTTACTATAAACAAATTTTTGGTACACCTATGGAAAAAGCGTCCTCTTACTATGAACGCATTTTCCTAGAAATGATACATATAAACCTCCAACATCCAAAAAGGGTGACACCCATAACCTCAGTTCCATACAGTTATATTAAAAAAAAAAAACAAATTTAAGTCTCTGGACCTTCCCGCCCCAGATGAATAGTTTATTACTGTCCATGTTATAAATGTTATTGATACCATTACAACTAATATTATTACATACATTATTTCCCATTTTATCTTTATATTGTTATTGTCTGGATAATTAATTATTTTACAACTATTACAGAGCAACTATTATACTTTTAAGGTTCTTCGCGACCTTTCACACTTATCCTCTTAATTAATAATCATTATAAAATAAATTACTATGTATACATTTTTACAAATTAGAGCGAATTAGGTTTAGCATTGCATACACACCACTGTCAGATAGGCAAACCGTCATCCTTCTGTGTTGTGCCTTCAAACTACCAATTTAGTATACTCTCTCTCTTTCTTCATATTAAAAATAATATTTCTACCTCTTTCACTCACTCCCCCTCTCTTTCGTGTTCAAAACTCCTCTAAAAAACGTGTTTGCTGGTTAACAAAATGAAGTCTCAAGATGGACATGTTTTTAAAAGTTTTTAATTTGATTTTTCGTCATCAATTATTTAACTTTTAAAATTTTAAATAAACAGAATGATGATTTAATGCTACTAAATGTGCGTCACCTTCAGATTATGTTTTTGTTTTATTAGCAAACTCACATTGGTGATTTAAACTTATTATACTTATTAATTAGTTTCTAACATGTTTCCCTTTTTTTTTAATTATTTGTAGAAGAGTCCTGAGGAATGGATAAATTAATCCCGTAAGCTTGACAAAACAATAAAGGTTTCCACTCCTTTATTTAGCCTTTTATATATATAAAGTGCATAGCCGCTAACCTGAGGTTTTCATTTATATATATAAATATATATATATATATATATATATATATATATATATATATATATATATATATATATATATATATATATATATATATATATATATATTATATATATCTATATATATTATATTATATATATATATATATATATATATATATATATATATATATATATATATATATATATATATATATATATATATATATATATATATATATATATATATATATATATATATATATATATATATATATATATATATATTATATATATCTATATATATATAACCTGCTGGACACTCGAACTGCATAACGTAATTTTTTGGGGTATTTTTAACGTTCGATATTTCAAAAACGGTAAGCTAAATTGAAATGCGGTTTTCGACGTCAGCTTACTCAAGGTGTGTAGATTACAAACTCGACTGGTGGATCGCCAGATATGATGGGAAAAGGTTTGTACAGGGTGTAAACTAAAACTCTGCATTTTTTTCCAAATTTTATTTAACGATATTTTTTACAAAACAATATTTTATTTATTGTCATATACACCAAAATAATCTATGATTAGATACAAAAAAACAATTTCTCCCGTTTTTTGAAATTGCCATTTTTTCGGAATATACAGGGGATTTTCAAAAATTTGTACATGGTTTTACAAAAAAAATCCTAACTCACCAGTGATAGCTCACATCAAACTGATTGTTGTATTATTCTCATTATTTACAATACTGCCATCAGGAAAAAATACAATTATAATATACAGGAGTCTAAAAAAGCTTACAGTTGATTTCATTCCTAAAATATCATGTTTTTGCATATTTTTATGCTTTGAACATTGAAAACTACAGAAAGTATAATAAAACGTAAAAATTTTCAATCTCGTTACTTGATTTACATAAATTAGAGTCTTTCACCGAAACGGTTTTTTATATTCCATCCTAACCTCACTTTGGGAGAAAGTAGCGGCACAAATGGACAGTGTTGCTTTTTGACAATATTTTAGAGTGTTTTTTAAATCCATTTGACTTTTTAGAACTGAATAATTATTATAACGAAATTCTAGCATTATTATACCTATAAAACAGGTACCAGTAGCGTTTTATAGGAATTTCGTAGTTTTACAGAGTGTCTCATGGTGATGGTTTCTGGCGAACTAAACAGCAGACCTTAGTCTTAGTAAGAATTTGGTTACTCACATAAGGAGACATGTTCTATCAGGTCCGCTTCAATTAAAAATTAGCGGTAAATTCTAGATTTTTTATGAAGCACCCTGTATATTAAATAATATTTTTATTCCTTCAACGATCGAAGAGAATTTATGAAAGGTGCTTACTTGAGGTATGTAGGACCGAGTTATAAATGAAAGCTGTTAGATACCTGTCTACGTTTCGCTTTATTTTAAGGGATCTTCAGGACATTCAAAGACGTTAATAATAATTAGTGTAGTAACCAAGGTAGTAATCGCACCTGGATTACTTTTAAATTAATTATATAAGGTTTTTAAAATGTTACAACAATTTTGAAGATCTTATAGTGTCTTGAAAATAAAACGAAACATCGACAGGACTATAGCTTGCATTTATAACTTGATACATAACCCAACTAAGCATCTTTCAATACCCTGTATATTGTAACATATTGGATTCCACTCAATATTATAATACCCACAGGTATAGTATAGTATACCTGTATTCAACTCTAAAATTCTAAAATATAATAAACAATTATTTGTTAACCTAATTCAACTACAGCGAAGAAAAAGTTTAGAATAGGAAACAAAATCTGATGGTCATGAAAGTCGGTACCAATGGAGGTATTTGATACTCGTGATAACATTCTTGGTACCTCCTTGTACAGTACTATCAGATGTGAAAAACCCTGGATAGTTTGAGTGTACCTAACTACGATGGCACATTTTTAGACACCTTAAAAAAACAAAAAATAACCCTTGTAGGATTGGGATAAGAGAAAGGAGAAGAAAGAAAAGAAACGTAACCATGTTAATATTTGGTTGGCCCTCCTCGCAGACGAATAACTTCACGGCATCTCCGAGACATGCTGTGCACTAAATTATTAATAAAATCTAGGGGGACGTTGTTCCATTCCTCTTGTATGGCTTCGGACAGCTCGTTCAAGGTTTCTGGGGCAACATCTCTTGATCTCACTAATAATTTTAAATGCGACCACACATTCTCTATAATATTCAAATCCGGAGACTTTGCAGGCCAATTCATACGATTTATATTATTGACCTACAAAGCCTCCGTTACAATTTGCGCTCGATGAGGCCGTGCGTTATCGTCGACCAAAAGAAAATCGTGTCCATAATTTGAGGCAAATGGCACGACAATGGGAAGTATGATATCGTCCCTATAGACTACAGCATTAACTGTTTGTCTGGTAGTGAAAATATCAGACTTCCCATTGTATATTACCCCCGCCCAAACTGTAATGCCTCCGCCTCCAAAGGCTTCTTGAGGTGCCATGTTTTCCTCGTCATACCTTTCATTCGGCTCTCTCCAAACAAGAATTCTACCATCCGAATGAATGAGGTTGAACCTTGTTTCGTCGCAAAAAAACAGTTTCTCCACTCATTGATGGTCCAATCTCGATGTTCGTGGGCCCATGCTAACCGTGCTGCACGATGAGGTGGTAGCAAACGAGGACACTTCGCTCTACGTCGTGCTCTAAAAAATTTCTTTGATTTTTTTTTTTTAGTTCGTACTTGTTGACCTCTACTTGTAATAATAAATTGCTTTCGATGTTACAGATATTTCCATATTACTCATGGTTTGGGAATTTCTTGAATAAGATTTTTTTAAATGTAGATAAAAATTGGACCTTGCAAATTTAATGCTTGCTATGATAAAGTTTTACCTCAAATTGTTTCTGTTTAATGTCCTCCTTACAGTACGATCAGAAACATGCACTTCAGCTGTACGACGCAGCTCATCGTTCAATTTCCTGGAACACTTCGTTCTTTGTTGGCGCGTATTACGTACTAAATTTATTTCTGCCCTTCCTCTAATTTTCCTCACCCAACCACCACCGTGCCGATATGCGTCGTTTCCCGTATTTTCAAATCTTGTTTTTAGCCGCGAAATTTGACTTTGGTTCACATTATATAAATTTGCGACTTCTTGCTGAGACATGCCTTGGTCCAAGAGCCTAAGGGCATTTTGCCTTTCGGCAGCAGTTAGTCTCCGCATCGAGAAGATATGAATTAAATACACAAAAAACAAACAAAATAAAAATCAATAAAAGGTAAAATCACGAAGTAAAATGTAAAAATATGAGTTTAAGAAACAGTACGTCAAAATGACAAACAAGGAAGAATATCCAATTAAGCATTTTGTCGTATCCATGGAATCCATGACATTTTTATCGCAACGCCAACTAAGATTAGACGGTGCACAGGCCATAAACCTTCCATCTTACAATTTAGCGGAAATAATAAAAAATCCAGCGAAAATCGGCATTTCTATGTATTTTTCATTTGCTGTTACGCCCCCTAGCGGTCATCTTAGAAACTCAAAAATTTTTTCCAGCATTTATTTGGCCACTATAGTTAAAAAAAATTTTACAGCAAGTTTCTAAAATCAGTAGTTTCCGAGATACAGTACATTGCACGCTTATTTGGCCACCCGGTATAATTACGAAATTATTATAAAACGCTACTGGTACTTGCTTTCCAGGTATAATAATGCTACAATTTCGTTATAATAATCATTCAGTTCTAAAAAATCGAATATATTCAAAAAACACTTTACAATATTGTTGAAAAGTAGCGCTATACATTTGCACCGCTAATTTCTTTGGAAGTGAGGTTAGGATGGAATTTAAAAAACCGTTTGGGTAAAATATTCTAATTTATGTAAATCAACTAACGGGATTGAAAATTTTTACGTTTTATTATACTTTCTTTAGTTTTCAATGTTCAATGCATAAAAATGTGCAAAATCATGAAATTTTAATAATTAAATCAACTGTAAGCTTTTTTAGACCCCTGTATAATATTATTGTATTTTTTCCTAATAGCAGTGTCATAAATAATGAAAACAATACCACAGTGAGCTTGATTTGAGTTATCACTAGTGAGTTGGGATTTTGTTTGTGAACCCATGTTCAAATTTTTGAAAATCCCCTGTATATTCCGAAAAAATGGCAATTTCAAAAAAAGGGAGAAATTTTTTTTTGTATCTAATCATAGATTATTTTGGTGTATATGACAATAAATAAAATATTGTTTTGTAAAAAATATCGTTAAATGAAATTTTGTAAAAAATGCAGAGTTTTAGTTTACACCCTGTACAAACCTTTTCCCATCATATCTGGCGATCCACCAGTCGAGTTTGTAATCTACACACCTTGAGTAAGCTGACGTCGAAAACCGCATTTCAATTTAGCTTACCGTTTTTGAAATATCGAACGTTAAAAATACCCCAAAAAATTACGTTATGCAGTTCGAGTGTCCAGCAGGTTATATATATATATATATATATATATATATATATATATATATATATATATATATATATATATATATATATATATATATATATATATATATATATATATATATATATATATATATATATATATATATATATATATATATATATATATATATATATATATAGGGGATGTCGGTTATCAAAAGGAGACGGCGAGTACCGAGAAGCCTCGTCAGCAGAATCTGCCCAGCAAGCAACTTCCCACTGACGCAGCCGTCTTTCATATAAATAGTGTAAATTATAAATAAAATAATGATTCGTTTTTAAGCTTCTATACTATTAGTTTAATTTTTGATTTTGTAAATAAAAATATTTTTTAAAAAGTGAAGTTTAAGTCGAGTGATATAACAAATTGGCGCAATCGTGATAGGATCTGGCAACGTTGGCAGAACAAGAGAACTCTAACTGGCAACGGTGGATTCCAATCCTTTATCCAGAAGAACAATGAAGCCCCATTTTGTGCATAGTGACGTCATCAACTTGGCAGGCATCTACGAAAGGAACACATAGTGAAGCCCCTGATAGAACTAACTGCTAAGAACACGACGAGCGATTATTTCTACTCTGTAAGTAACGAATTATCACGTTTATTTTAAAACAATATTTAATTAAATACCTGTTCGACTTTCAAAATCAATCTTACATTTTGTTAATTAGTAAAATAATCAATTATTCTGTTAATTGATTTCTGCCTTAAAGTGTAACATCCGTATAATTTGTGTATACTCAGTTATTCTGTTAATTGATTAATTTTAAAATATTTTTTGGAATTATTTTGATCACTTATTCTGCTAATTGATCTCCCGATTACATTCGTATTTTTTTTAACAAGAAATATTACACAGTTTAATTAATTTCAACTAACTAGTTAATAAGAACTATTTATTTTACGTTGGTTGGCATACTACTTTACGTACTGTCCATCAACATAAAATTTCGTAAAATATTTTGTGTTTCATATCCTTTTTATATTATATTGTGCTAGTGTTTATTGTGTTGATATATTGAGCAAATATGCCGGATACTGAAAGAATAACTGCAGCAAATGCAGGAGCGCCGGTATCAGTAATCGAAGCTAAACTTTCCGAGATTTTTTTCTATTATCCCCGAATTCGAAGATGGTCAAATATTTTTACAAACCTTCCTAAATGCCTGCGAATGTGCATATGATATATCTACAGGTAACTAAAAAGATCTTTTAGTAATTCACATAAAAAATAGGTTGCAAGGGAGAGCAGCGTAGGTGATAAGCTCCCGAAATCCAGTTTTTTTTCTAGGGATAAAGCAATTACTTAATTCTCACTTTGGAGATACGCGAGATCTATCTTCGCTTATTCAGGACTTACAAAGGATGAGACAACCACCAAACGAATCTCCTCTGACCTTCCTTAACAGACGTCAAGTCTTAAATGCTAAAATGCACGCCAAAACAAAAAGCAGCCCAAAATGACATTAATCGAATCAATGTCTCTAAATAGCCTACTTACTGGTTTGGAACACCGAATTGGCCATATATGCAGGAAATCTACCTAATCTTTTGGAAGCTCAAATTCTCATAAGACGCAAGCTCCAACTATCATATTTTGAATCCCAAAAATCTTCTAGGCCTAATCCGCCTACTAGACCTATTCAAACTAATAAAAAACCTAATATACAGTCCCTTAAATGTCATAGCTGTGATCGAAATGGTGACTTGGCAAACGGATGCAGATCGCAACAACGCCCCAACGGTTATACTTCTCAGAATTTCGGCAATTTCCAAAGGCCTAATACCAATCAACAATCAAATTCTTTCCAATCAAGCACCGCCTTTCAGTCGAATAGACGAAACAACGGTCAGTCAAGACGCAGTACACACCCCATAACCAATCAAACCAAAACAATTTAAAACGTCAAACACCATTTAACAATTTCCAAGGGCCTTCAGTAATGCAAAATAACCCCCAGCATCGTGCTCATTTTGTCAATTTCGACAATTACCAATATTCCAACGATAACTATTCCGAACCCCAATATGACGAGTATTGTAACCAATACGAAGGAATATATGAAGATAACCCCGATTACGAGTGTTAAAATGTTCAAAAAATTGATCAACCTGATAAAACGAATTACGATGAATATCAGGATTTTCTTCCCACTTCGACTCAAAACCATCCGCCCAATCGAACGATTTCAAATACCGATGCCATGACGGAAATCGAAAATCAAATACAAACCCTGAATTTGGACGACATGAACCCGTCATTGAATTTCCCAGAACAACCTTTTTGTTAAACCCCCTTACTGTTAACCCGAAAAATCTATATTGCATAAAAGACACATCCAACACTTTTAACCTACTTATAGGTTCTGGAGCAGGAACCAAAAACTTATTATCACCGAAAAGGCCCTAGTTCCGTTTCAAGCCAGAAACCCACATAATGTTTACATATACAATTGAGATATTGATTTCAATGGTATTCTAGGACTCGACTTTTTAGAATGCACCATCGACTTACAAAATAAACGACTTGTTACAAATTTTATAACTTTACCACTGTTTAAGGCAGAAGAAAACCTCGAACAAAATAATAAAATAACTAACCTAAACAACTATAATGAAATTAAGATTAAAGGTAGGACCGAATAAATTTTTAAATTACGTTGTGATTTAGTCAACACCGATGCTATCCTATCTAGGCAAGAAATCGACAAAGTTCACATTCCAAACTCAATTGTACATGTCAACGAGAAAGGCGAATTTCTAACTACTGTGGTTAATGCAAATGTCATCCCGAAAACTATTAATTTTTTAAATATCGAAATCGAACCCTTTTTTTCGCATTCGCTACTCAATTACAATTTATCCGATAAACAGCTATCTCCTAATCGTATTCACAACATTAAGTCCCAACTTCGACTAGAACATCTCAACGAAGAAGAAAACGAAATAATTACCAATCTTTGCGTAGATTTTACCTCGAAGGTGAGAATCTGACCTTGACCAACGAAATTAAACAACAAATTGACACCAATGGTGCAAAGCATGTATTCCCATATTCACAAAGAAGAGATAAAAACTCAGGTTAATAAAATGTTAGAACAAGGAATCATAAAACCCTCTATTTCACCTTGGTCATCTCCAGTTTGGGTCGTCCCCAAAAAACTTGATTCCTCAGCAAACAGAAATGGAGAGTAGTCATAGATTATCGTAAATTAGATGCATCCACGGTAGACGATAAGTACCCACTTCCCAATATTTCCGATCTGGATCAGCAAGGTAAGTGCCTGTATTTTTTTTAACCCTGGAACAAGCTTCAGGATTTCACCAGATCGAGATAGACCCTAAAGACATTCCAAAAACTGCTTTCTCTGTAGAGAACGGGCACTACGAATTTATAGGAATGCCCTTTGGCCTTAAAAACGCCCCGTCCACTTTCCAGAGAGTAATAGACAACATCCTTTTAGGCATTCTCAATGAACGTTGTCTCGTCTATATGGACATTATTGTATAATCACCTACTATCCATGACCACATCACACGCTTACGCGAAGTATTTAAACGCCTTCAAAGAGCAAATCTCCAAATACAGCCCGACAAATGTGAGTTCCTGAGAAAAGAGGTAGCATACCTTGGTCACCTAATCACTCAGGACGGAGTTAAGCCTAACCCCGCTAAAGTCGATTGTATACAGAAATTTCCAGAACAAATCCAAAAGGCATAAAATCCTTTCTGGGTTTAGCTGGCTACTATCGCAGCGTTATTCCAAACTTTGCGAAAATATCAAAGCCCCTTACCCGGTTGTTGAAAAAAGATATCAAATTTGTTTCGACTCAGATTGTCGACAAGTTTTCGACGAACTAAAACAATTATTGACTTCTGACCCAATTCTCATCTATCCAAATTTTGATGAGCCTTTCCTACTAACAATGGATGCAAGCGCATTTGCGATAAGCGCCGTACTTTCCCAAGGTCCCATTGGCAAAGACTTACCCATTGGTTATGCTTCCAGAACATTATTTAAAGCCGAAACCAACTACTCGACAATAGAGAGAAAAGTACTTGCAATTGTATGGGCCGTGAAATATTTCCGTCCATATTTATTTGAGAGAAAGTTCATTCTAGTCACAGATCATCGTCCTCTTTCTTGGTTACTTTCTATTAAAGACCCAGGTAGTAGGTTAGCACGATGGCAGCTAAAACTAGGAGCATATCAGTACGAAATTGTTTATAAACCGGGAAAAATTAATAAAAACGCTGATGCTTTATCTCAAATAAAAGTAAATCATTTCCAAGAATGCGCAAAGTTTCAAACAAAAATCTATGTTTGTGCATCAAATGATACAAATTCCGAAGACTCTACCGGAGAACTTAAAACGTACGATGACGATGTAATAGCCGAAGAATACGATAAATTCGTAAGTTTTTACGAAACCAGATCCCTGATCGATTATTTTAAAATCGAAACAACCAGCAACCAGATGTTGGATAATTCACTTAAAAATATTATAACATTCTTTCGACAAAATAAATTAGAAGAACTACGTACAATACTACAATAAGATTCTTGACAATATTTTCGAGGAAAACATGGAATTTAATCCAAAACAAATAAATATTTTCTCCAGCAAATCAACAAAAAAACGTAAATATTTCATTATTCGTCTCCCGTTTAACCCAGAAACTGTCACACAACTGTTCTTTTCTATTTTTTGTTCCAGTAAAGACGAACTTGACATCTCTTGTACTTATTTCGCTTATAACACGCTCGAAGTTCCTATCCTTGAAATATTTTCGTATATTTTTGCCAAAACATCACAAAAACCCCTAATGAAGATGAAATACCTTAGATCTTAGATCATTACCATCGCGGAAAAACCAAATTACATCGCGGGATTAACGAGACGTTAAGACGCATAAAAGAAAAATACAATTGGTCAGGCATAATAAAAGCCGTAGAAAACTTTATTAAAAGTTGCGAAACTTGCCAAAAAGTAAAAATCTGTCATAAAAATCTAAGCAGTCCCCTAGACGTAACACAAACGACCAAAACACTTTTTGAAAGAATAAACATAGACATATTTGAATAACCAACTCGAAATTACGCCCTAACAGTACGTGGCGAACTAACCAAACACAAGCATACCCTATAGAGGATAAGACAGCAAAATCTGTTGTTAATACACTTCTTGTATTTTTTCAACATTACGTAACCCCATTATGCATACATTGCGATTATTGCCGGGAATTCAAAAACACCTTAATGAATGACCTCTGTGAGCTTTACGATATCAAATTAAATTTCTCTAGCGTAGGATACCCTCAATCAAACGGCTCTGTTGAGAGATTTCACGCGACAAGATCTAAACATTCGCATGTCAACAAAAAAAATGCCAAAGCGCGCTTCGATTAAAGTGTTTCTGCTCACCCCTATGAATATAATGTAGGAGATAAGGTGTACATTAAAGGATCACAAATCAAGGACAAAGGCAAAATAAATTTAACGGTCCATTCGAAATACACGAAATTTTACAAAATTCAGCAATTCTGATAAACCCCGAAACTAAACAAAAATCTAAAATAAATTTTGACAGACTGAAACCATACTATGAGTAATTTTTCTCTTCTAGGTTCTTGGCACTTTCAACAGCCACTCAGTCCCAATACACTCTAACACTAATAAACAACACCTTAGGAATTTTCTTTCAGGAAGAAGCGACCGTAAAAATCTCGAATAATAAATAGACCCTCCTTGTTTACAAAGACCTCGGACCAATCAAAGAAAGAATCAGTAATAATGCCAAAATATTAGAAACCTTATTAAACACTATAGACGAAGACATACCGCGAATGAAACCCTTTAAGCCGCAAGTTCAAACTCATGTTAATCTCCTTAAACAAATATCAACAGCCGAGACTAAAAAGTACGTTTTAAGAGAAAAGCGTGGTATTCTTAATAGTATTGGAACCATTTGGAAATCAATAACTTGTAATCTTGACGCCTTCGATGGTGAACATTTTAATGAGTGCATCGAAAAGTTAACCCACGATGATACCAAAGAGAAAATCTTTTGAATAATCAAATATCTGTAACTACCTCTGTTATCAACAGCTTTAACGAAACCATTCAAAAACTTCAAATCGACGAGGAAACCTTTAATAACGATATTAAAGAAATTCGCGATTCAATTATGGAGATTGCCGATCATCTCAAATTTTATCAATCGCAACTCGATAACCTATACTTGTGCAATCACTAACAGAAAGTTATTCATTTATCGAAAATACTTTAAACGATGCTATAAACGCTGTTACATTTGCACATTTAAAAATTTTGCACAGTTCAGTCATCACTCCATATAATTTAGTTGACTCATTTAAGTATTTATCGCAGTCATTGCAGAAGAATAATCTTCCCTTACCGATATATTATTCAAACATTGCTCAATATCTCGACATAATAGAATTAAAGGCATATCAATTAGATACTAGAATAATTTTTGTAGTAGAAATACCTTTAGTCGAACCTGAAAAATACACTCTCTATCACTTATATCCTCTACCGATTCTTGATAATCGAACAGGCCTTCATCACATTTTATCAATAACTAATAAACTAATTGCGCGCAATGATGATTCTTTACTTTATACAATCATCCGCAATATGGAGGCCTGCAAACGACTAGGCAACCGCATGTTCATTTGTTCCAACATCCTGCCATACTCAATTGATACTGATGCAATCTGAGAGGCTCAGCTTCTGAAGAGACTTGATCATCTACCCAGAACATGCCAAGTTTTAGTCATTCTTGTCAAAGACTATAACATTCAAGAAATCAGCCAGAATCTATGGTTGACAGACCTTCTGCCCGTCACAATAAAATGTGGATCCAGAGATATAGAGACTAAGATCATCAGCACAAATACTTTGATGAAACTTCAACTCGAGTGTAGTGTTTTCGGTTAAAAAAATCAAAGCCATTTTACTCAAATCGCTAAAAATCTGACTGTTGTGTGGAAATTGATTTTTTAAACTATTAAGTTAGTTTAACATCAATTGTTAATTAATTCAGAAATAAGTAAGCGACTTTACTTTAGGAAAAAATAAAACAAAAACATTCGAGTGCCAATAATTATCACATGTTGCCGAAAAACGAATTTTATTTTATTTTAAATTAATTAATTATTAACAACAATAATATTGATTATAAAAATTGATGGAAGTGGCCACCTTCACTTAATAAACATGCGTCTGCCCGTCTGCGCATGGAATTGCACGCGAGGCAACTACTCGGTCTCTTAAATCTTCTAACGTGTTAACGGGAGTTTTGTACACTTGAGTTTTAAGGTGCCCCCATAAAAAGAAATCCAAACTATTGACCTAACCTAACCTAA
Organism: Kuschelorhynchus macadamiae; assembly: GCA_030620095.1. Lineage (NCBI taxonomy): Eukaryota > Metazoa > Arthropoda > Insecta > Coleoptera > Curculionidae > Kuschelorhynchus > Kuschelorhynchus macadamiae. The sequence continues at coordinate 220,425 of JAUTXW010001984.1, forward strand.
CCTAGCGAACGATTTGGATAAACTCTGTCTAAATGACTTCTGACAATTACACTGAAAATGAGCTCCATCGTGCATGAACCACATTCGATTCCTTAACGCAATCGGCACATCTTCAAGTAACCCAGGTAGTCCTTCTTCGAGAAAATGTAAATAAGACCGTTCGTCAAGGCGTCCTGGTAGAAAAAGGGACCTAAGGGATCACTAATAACTCCTGCCCATACATTAAATGAAAATTGGTCTTTAAAACGGATTTGGGTTATGGCATGGAGGTTTTGTTCCTCCCATTGTTGTGAAAATTTTGAAGTGCATTACGAGAAAAATTTGCTTTATCTGTGAATAAAATTTCTGAGTCAAACTGCGGATTTAGTGTAATACTCTGAAGATACCACTGGCAGAAATTCACACGCTGTGGAAAGTCACTGGGGAGTAATGCCTGTACTCCTGGAATATGGTATGGATATAACCAATAATCAACCAAAATACGCCAAACAATTTAGTGACAAATATTCAAAGCTCTAGCGATCTTCCTTGTACTCGTCTCAGGATGTTGGTCGATTTTTTGCAGTACCGCTTCCTCAATTTCAGGTATTCTGACAGTTCGAGGTCTACTTTCAAAAGTACCTTTATTGATACTACCAGTTTTGCTAAGTCGGCGATGAATATTCGAAAACGTTCGGTTGTCTGGCAAGACACGATTTGGATATCTTTCATAATAAATGCGTCTGGCCATATAATTTTGCATTACCATTTGCAAGGCCACACACGTAATGCATTGCCGCCATTTTCTTATACGTATAATTTACCATATTATTATTATTATTATTAACACCAACAACTTAACTCAGCAGATATTACTTTGACGTTGACGTCTGTAAAAATGTAATTTATTTCAGGATGATTAGATTTACGTGTTCAAAAGTTATAATAGCCATCTGAGCCTGAAGTAAAAAAAAGAGATCAAAAAGTCTTAGAAATAAATGAAGGTTTTAAAAATAATTTTTATCTTAAGAGAGTGGCGTACCATTTTTTTCTCCAAAAACAATACAAATCTCGTATGGCCACTGGTCCAAATAAAAAAAATATTTTATCATCAAAAAATGCCTCTTGATACTTAGAAAACGTGTATGAAATTTCAAAAAGATATCTACAATAGCTTCAGAGTTATTTTTAAAAAAATTTTTTTTTTAAATAGGTCTAAGAATCAACCCCTTAAATATTAGCATGTCATTAACCCAGATATGCCTGAATTATTTTTTATTTTTTTTCTTTAAAAACCGTGAAAACTTGCTAAAAACTTCTTAACTAAATTTAAAAAAATAAGTTTTATGGATCTTTGTTAAATTAAAGTGTTTTTTGAGGGCGTCCTTAAAAAAGGACAATAGGAAAATACGCATAAAAACCAAATATACAATAACTTTACATACAGTTTTATTCAAAAAATATACAAGAGATTAAAACTATTTTAACATTATCAGCAACATAAAATTTCAGGTAGATGTGGTAGATAGAAAAACACTCCAGATGAAGCGCAACATTACATTTCACACATTTTTTCTGGACTTTTTTGTGACAAACTCTACACCGAGTTTGTTTCTCCTGTCTGATGATAAAGTGTTCTCTATTGTCAAAACGTGACTCAACATTTTCTAGAGATGAAGGACGGCCTCTCTTTCTAGATGTCCTGTTGGTTTCTAGAAAGTTAACGCCACTTGTCTTCGAAATGATAAATGGTCAAGCTTTCCATTTTGAAAGCGATGTAGCTGCCACGCATTTTGTTCAGCAAGATCTAGGCAGTAAGCAATCAAGCAAAAGTACCATTTCTTCCCTCTGATTGAGGTCCTATATAGGCTAATGTTCTGATCGCAGCGATCAACTCCTCCCATGAAACTGTTATATACAAAGATACTGTGAGGCTGATTAACTGTAATCCGCTTTTTTTTTTTTGTGAATACCTGGATACTTGATGTAAGGGTTCAATTGTCAAATTATTGGAAGCAACGTTCACTGTATTATTGTCATGCCATTTAACCAGCATCACTTTATTATCACAAGATCGAAAATCATAAGTTCCCCTTGTTTCCTTTTTCATATCATTTTTTGAAAGAACGGGACATTTTGACATCCTGTTTTCCCTGATAGTACCTGTCGCGCGAATCTGTCTATTGTGAAGTTCTTGCAAAAGTGGCACTGTGGTGAAAAAATTGTCAAAGAAGACATGGTATGGAAGAGATCCAAGTGTAGACAAAACATCTGAGTATTGCAAAATAATGGATGGTCCAAGTCCAAAAGTTTTGTAACTTATATTTAGCTTTGTGTTGGCACCTTGATATGGTTCCAGCCAAACACAATATCCGTAACTGGTGGCACCCATCCACATTTTGTAGCCATAGCGAATTGGTTTTCCATTGATGAACTGTTTGCACCCGTACTTACCAAAGTACGGCACCATAGACTCATCGACGCTGTGAGTTTCACAAGTTGGTGCAAAATTTTGGAAATTTTTGTTGATTTTCTCAAAAAGTGGTCGTACCTTGGCGAACTTATCCCCTTTATCAAGCAAGTCATTATCGCAGCAATGTAAATTTGACAATATAAATTCGAATCTGTCACGAGACAAACTACAAGCTCGTTTCTGTGTATCGCTTGAATTTTCCCAAAACATACGTCTTCGAGGCAAAGGCATGTATCCGCTCAAAAGTAGAATCCCAAAAAATGAGGTCATTTCTGCATAAGTAATATTACCAACCTTATTTTTCTTCAAAGCATACTGATTACTGTATACAACAAACATGTCAATAATCTCGCTATCAAACATTTGCAAAAATAGTTCAGTCGGCAGAAAATTGGGTTTGACATCATGAAATGTAGGACAGGATATTGGATTTGGTTCTAGATCTTTGGAAACCCATTTGTAGTTTTTTTGTAAGGACCTTTTTAGTAAACTCAGAGGAATATCGTCTTCATCCAAAGATTGATCTTCATTCCGGAGTCATAATTTCAGCATTTGCCCTGAGCTGGGTACCGGGTAAATTATTGAGAGTCATTATTTCCTCATCTCCGAATCCTCGTCAGTTAAATCTTGACATGCATTTGTAGGGGGCATAAGGGCTATATTAATTTCGTTCGGAATCTGGCACAAGATCATCTTATTCTAAGCTATGAAGAAGCTCATCTAAGGTTAAACCACTGAAAGAAACAAAAATATTTACAATGACCCTACCTTTATGCCTAATGTCCTAAAATAAGGACAGCGGTTTTTTATGCATCCATCAAAACCAACCGCGTAAACAATGTAAATTTGTTGATTTGTATTGATAACAAGCATATGTTAGGTTTTGGTTTTTGATGGTAAAGTAAAAAATAACAAATAAACAAATTTGCAATACTCACCAACTAGTCAAGGTCAATGGGACATGCCATTTTTTAAAATAACACAAAGTAATAGCACAATAACTAAACGAAGAACGTTTCAAAACAGTGCAACTGCGATGAACGCGTGTTAAAGCATATTTGGAGGTCACTGTTTGTAGGCGCCATCTCTGTAAAACTTAATGTAGTACATATTATATCAAAGTAGAGAAACCTGGAACAAATGTCCTTTTTTTAAGAACGCTAGGCATATCTGGGTTAAGGAATACCCATATATATATATATATATATATATATATATATATATATATTTATATATATATATATTATATATATATATATATATATATATATATATAAGGAATACCCATATATATATATATATATATATATATATATATATATATATATATATATATGTTATATCCTTTCGCACGAGCAATGTCACCTTCAAGTACGATGCCCTTGGTTCCCACCGTATCGGATGTCGGTTATCTCAAGGAGACGGCGAGTACCGAGACGCCTCGTCAGCAGAATCTGCCCAGCAAGCAAGTTCCCACTGACGCAGCATTCGTCTTTCATATAAATAGTGTAAATTGTAAATAAAATTATGATTCGTTTTTAAGCTTCTATACTGTTAGTTTAATTTTGATTTTGTAAATAAAAATATTTTTTAAAAAGTGAATTTTAAGTCGAGTGATATAACAAATTGGCGCAGTCGTGGTAGGATCTGGCAACGTTGGCAGAACAAGAGAACTCTAACTGGCAACGGTGGATCCCAATCCTTCATCCAGAAGAACAAAGAAGCCCCATTTTGTGCATTGTGACGTCATCAACTTGGCAGAACACGCATCTACGGAAGGAACACATAGTGAAGCCCCTGGTAGAACTAACTGCTAAGAACACGACGAGCGATGTTTCTACTCTGTTTGTAAGTAACGAATCATCACGTTTATTTTAAAAATAATATTTAATTAAATACCTGTTCGACTTTTCAAAATCGATCTTACATTTTATTAATTAGTAAAATAATCAATTATTCTGTTAATTGATTTTTCGATAAGCTAATCAATTATTCTGCTAATTGATTTCTGTATTTCTAAGTGTAACAACGTATAATTTGTGTATAATCAGTTATTCTGTTAATTGATTAATTTTAAAACATTTTTTGGAATTATTTTGACCAGTTATTCTGCTAACTGATCTCCAGATTACATTTGTATTTTTATTACAACAAGAAATATTACACAGTTTTAATTTAATTACACTAACTAGTTAATAAGAACTGTTTATTTTACGTTGGTTGGCATACTACTTTACGTACTGTCTATCAACATAAAATTTCGTAAAATATTTTGTGTTTTATATCCTTTTTATATTATATTGTGCTAGTGTTTATTGTGTTGATATATTGAGCAAATATGACGGAAAATGAAAGAATAACTGCAGGAGCAGCGGTAGCAGTAATCGAACCTTATAAACTTTCCGGGATTTTTTCTATTATCCCCGAATTCGAAGGTGATCAAATATTTTTACAAACCTTCCTAAATGCCTGCGAATCGTGCATATGATATGTCTACGGGTAACCAAAAAAGATCTTTTAGTGATTCACATAAAAAATAGGTATGCGGGAGAACAGCGCAGCTGATAAGCTCCCGAAATCCACTTTCTTTTCTAGAGATAAAGCAATTACTTAATTCTCACTTCGGAGATACGCGAGATCTATCTTCTCTTATTCAGGACTTACAAAGAATGAGACAACTGCCAAACGAATCTCCTTTGACTTTCCTTAACAGACTTCAAGTCCTAAATGCCAAAATGCATGCCAACATACAAAAATCCATACTCGCACCCAGTCAAAAGGCAGCCCAAATAACATTAATCGAATCCATGTCTCTAAATAGCCTACTTACTGGCCTGGAACCCCGAATTGGCCATATAATACGTGCAGGAAATCCACCTAATCTTTTGGAAGCACAAATTCGCATCAGACGCGAGCTCCAACTATCATATTTCGAATCCCAAAAATCTTCTAGACCCAATCCGCCTGCTAGACCTATTATTCAAACTAATAAAAGACCTAATGTACAATCTCTTAAATGTCATAGCTGTGGTCACTTAGCAAATGAATGTAGATCGCAACAACGTCCTAATGGTTATACTTCCCAGAATTTTGGCAATTTCCAAAGGCCTAATACCAATCAACAATCAAATTCTTTTCAATCAAGCACCTCCTTCCAGTCGAATAGACCAAACAACGGTCAGCCAAGACCGCAGTACACACCCCATAACCAATCAAACCAAAACAATTTCCAACGTCAAACACCATTTAACAATTTTCAACGTCCTTCAGTAATACAAAATAATCCCCAGCATCGTGCTCATGTTGTCAATTTCGACAATGACCAATATTCCAACAATAACTATTCCGAACCCCAATATGACGAGTATTGTAACCAATACGCAGGAATGTATGAAGATAACCCCGATTACGAATATCAAAATGTTGAAAATATTGATCAACAAGATAAAACGAATTACGATGAATATCAGGATTTTCTTCCCACTTCGAATCAAAACCATCCTCCTATTCGAACAATTTCAAATACCAATGCCGTGACGGAAATCCAAAATCAAATACAAACCCTGAATTTGGACGACATGAACCCGTCATTGAATTTCCCAGAACAACATTTTCTTTAAATCCCATTCTTGCTGTTAACCCGAAAAATCTATATTACATAAAAGACGCATCTAACACTTTTAAACTACTTATAGATTCCGGAGCAGGAATTACGATATTTAAAGAAAACACAGTAAAACAATTTCCCCAACGTTTTCCCGAAAACGTTACGATTCAAGGCATCACAGACCAAAAACTTCTTATCACCAAATCAACCCTAGTTCCTTTTTCAAGCCGGAAACCCACATAAAGTTTACATATACGATTTAGATATTGATTTCGATGGTATTCTAGGACTCGACTTTTGGAACATTATGAATGCACCATCGACTTAAAAAATAAACAACTTGTTACAAATTTTAAAACTTTACCACTGTTTAAGGCAGAAGAAAACCTCGAACAAAATAATAAAATAACTAACGTAAACAATTCTAACGAAATTAAGATTGAAGGTAGGACCGAACAAATTTTTAAATTACGTTGTGATTTAGTCAACACCGATGCTATCCTATTTAGGCAAGAAATCGAAAAAGTTCATATCCCAAACGCAATTGTCCATGTCAATGAAAAAGGTGAATTTCTAACTTCTGTAGTTAATGCAAACGCCATCCCAAAATCCATTAATTTTTCAGATATCGAAATCGAACCTTTTTCTTCTCATTCGCTACTCAATTACAATTTATCTGATAAACAACTATCTCCTAACCGCATTCCCAACATTAAGTCCCAACTTCGTTTAGAGCATCTTAACGAAGAAGAAAAAGAAATAATTACCAATCTTTGCGTAGATTTTGAGGACATATTTTACCTCGAAGGTGACAATCTTACCTTTACCAATGAAATTAAACACCAAATTGACACCAATGGTGCAAAGCCTGTTTTCACCAAATCATACAGGTATCCCCATATCCACAAAGAAGAGGTAAAAACTCAGGTTAATAAAATGTTAGAACAAGGAATCATAAAACCCTCTATTTCACCTTGGTCATCTCCAGTTTGGGTCGTCCCCAAGAAACTTGATTCCTCAGGCAAACAAAAATGGAGAGTAATCATAGATTATCGTAAATTGAATGAATCCACGGTAGATGATAAGTACCCGCTTCCCAATATTTCTGATCTTTTGGATCAGCTAGGCAAGTGCCAGTATTTTACAACCCTGGATCTGGCTTCAGGATTTCACCAGATCGAGATAGACCCTAAAGATATTCCAAAAACTGCTTTCTCTGTCGAGAACGGACACTACGAATTTATAAGAATGCCCTTTGGTCTTAAAAACGCCCCGTCCACTTTCCAGAGAGTAATGGACAACATCCTTCTAGGCATTCTCAATGAACGTTGTCTCGTCTATATGGACGACATCATTGTGTATTCACCCACAATCCATGACCACATCACACGCTTACGCGAAGTTTTTAAACGTCTTCGAAAAGCAAACCTCAAAATACAACCTGACAAATGTGAGTTCCTGAGAAAAGAGGTAGCATACCTTGGTCACCTAATCACTCAGGACGGAGTTAAACCTAATCCCACTAAAATCGATTGTATACAGAAATTTCCAGAACCAAAAAATTCAAAAGACATAAAATCCTTTCTGGGTTTAGCTGGTTATTATCGTAGGTTTATTCCAAACTTTGCGAAAATATCAAAGCCCCTTACCAGATTGTTGAAAAAAGATATCAAATTTGATTTCGACTCAGATTGTCGTCAAGCTTTCGACGAACTAAAACAATTACTGACTTCTGACCCAATTCTCACCTATCCAAATTTCGATGAGCCTTTCCTACTAACAACGGATGCAAGCGCATTTGCGATAGGCGCTGTACTTTCCCAAGCGTCCCATTGGCAAAGACTTACCCATTGGTTATGCCTCAAGAACATTATGTAAAGCCGAAACCAATTACTCGACAACAGAGAGAACTACTTGCAATTGTATGGGCCGTGAAATATTTTCGTCCATATTTATTTGGAAGAAAGTTCATTCTAGTCACAGATCATCGTCCCCTTACTTGGTTACTTTCTATTAAAGACCCAGGTAGTAGATTAGCACGATGGCGGCTAAAACTAGGAAAATATCAGTACGAAATAATTTATAAACCGGGAAAAATTAATAAAAACGCTGATGCATTATCTCGAATAAAAGTAAATCATTTCCAAGAATGCGCAAAGCTTCAAACAAAAATATCTGTTTTTGCATCAAATGAGACAGAATCCGAAGAACCTATCGAAGAACCGAAAACCTATGACGACGATGTAATAGCCGAAGAATACAATAAATTCGTAAGCCTTTACGAAACCAGATCCCTGATCGATTATTCTAAAATCGAAACAACCAATGACCAGCTGTTGGATAAGTCACACAAAAATATTATAACATTCTTTCGACAAAATAAATTAGAAGAACTACATCATAAGATTCTTGACGATATTTTCGAGGAAAACATGGAATTTAATCCAAAACAAATAAATATTTTCTCCAGTAAATCAACAAAAAATCGTAAATATTTCATTATTCCTCTCCCGTTTAACCCAGAAACTGTCACACAACTTCTCTTTTACATTCTCTATACCGGTCAAGACGAACTTGACATCTCTTGTACCTATTTCGTTGAAAACACACTCGAACTTCCTATCCTTGAAATATTTTCGTATATTTTTGCAGACAAAATATAAAATTAAGTATCTGCCAAAACATCACAACAACCCCTAATGAAGACGAAATACCTCAGATCTTAGATCATTACCATCGCGGAAAAACCAACTTACATCGCGGAATTAACGAGACGTTAAGACGCATAAAAGAAAAATACAATTGGCCAGGCATAATAAAAGCCGTAGAAAACTTTATTAAAAGTTGCGAAACTTGCCAAAAAGTAAAAATCTGTCGTAAAAATCTAAGCAGTCCCCTAGTCGTAACAGAAACGCCCAAAACACCTTTTGAAAGAATAAACATAGACATATTTGAATACCCAACTCGAAATTACGCCCTAACAGTACGTGACGAACTAACAAAATTTACACAAGCCTACCCTATAGAGGATAAGACAGCAAAATCTGTTGTTAATACACTTCTTGTATTTTTTCAACATTATGGAACTCCGTTACGTATACATTGTGACTATGGCCGAGAATTCAAAAACACCTTAATGAATGACCTCTGTGAGCTTTACGATATCAAACTAACTTTCTCTAGCGTAGGACACCCTCAATCAAACGGCTCTGTTGAGAGATTTCACGCGACACTCAGTGAAATGATACGAGCTAATCAAACTGAAAACCCTGACGAACACCCGTTTAATGTTCTTCCTTATGCAACTATATGTTATAACAATACCAAAAACAAAACGCACGGTTTCACGCCTTACGAACTTATTTTTGGACACACCTCATCTAGACCACCCGAAATCCTATATAATGAAAAACGTCTTATTTCCAAATATATGCAAGATCTAAACAATCGCATGCAATACCTTTATAAAACAGCTCGAGCCAGAACATGTCAACAAAAAGAAAAAGCCAAAGAGCGCTTCGACCAAAATGTTTCTGCTCACCCCTATGAATATAATGTAGGAGATAAGGTATACATTAAAGAATCGCAAATCAAGGACAAAAGCCAAAATAAATTTAACGGTCCATTCGAAATAATCGAAATTTTACAAAATTCAGCAATTCTGATAAACCCCGAATCTAAACAAAAATCTAAAATAAATTTTGACAGACTGAAACCATACTATGAGTAATTTTTCTCTTCTAGGTTCTTGGCACTTTCAACAGCCACTCAGTCCCAATACACTCTAACACCAATAAACAACACCTTAGGAATTTTCTTTCATGAAGAAGCGACCGTAAAAATCTCAAATGATAAATGGACCCTCCTTGTTTACAAAGACCTCGGACCAATCAAAGAAACAATTAGTAATAATGACAAAATATTAGAAAGCTTATTAAACACTATAGACAAAGACGTACCGCGAATGAAAGCCTTTAAGCCGCAAGTTCAAACTCATGTTAGTCTCCTTAAACAAATATCAAACGCCGTTAATCAAAAGTACACTGAAATAATGGCCGACACTAAAAAGTACATTTTTAGAGAAAAACGTGGTATTCTTAATGGTATTGGAACCATTTGGAAATCAATAACTGGTAATCTTGACGCCTCCGATGGTGAATATTTCAACGAGTGCATCGAAAAGTTAACCCACGATGAATACCAAATAGAAAATCTTTTGAAAAATCAAATATCTGTAACTACCTCTGTTATCAAAAGCTTTAACGAAACCATTCAAAAACTTCAAATTGACGAGGAAACCTTTAATAATGATATTAAAGAAATTCGCGAATCAATTATGGATATTTCCGATCATCTCAAATTTTATCAATCACAACTCGATATCCTAGACTTGTGCGAATCACTAACAGAAAGCTATTCATTTATCGAAAATACTTTGAACGTTGCTATAAACGCTGTTACATTTGCACGTTTAAAAATTTTGCACAGTTCAATCATCACTCCATACGATTTAGTAGACTCATTAAAGCATATATCGCAGTCATTACAGAAGAATAATCTTCCCTTGCCGATATATTATTCAAGCGTAGCTCAATACCTCGACATAATAGAATTAAAGGCATATCAATTAGATACTAGAATAATTTTTGTACTAGAAATACCTTTAGTCGAACCTGAAAAATACACTCTCTATCATCACATTTTGTCAATAACTAATAAACTAATTGCGCGAAAAGATGATTCTTTACTTTATACAACCATCCGCAATATGAAGTCCTGCAAACCACTAGGCAACCGTATGTTCATCTGTTCCAACATCCTGCCATACCCAATTGATACTGATGCAGTCTGCGAGGCTCAGCTTCTGAAGAGACTTGATCATCTACCCAGAACATGCCAAGTTTTAGTTATTCTTGCCAAAGACTATAACATTCAAGAAATCAGTCAGAATTTATGGTTGATAGCTGTTGCAGACCCTCTGCCCGTCACAATAAAATGTGGATCCAGAGATATAGAGACTCAGATCATCAACACAAATACTTTGATGAAACTTCAACCCGAGTGTAGTGCTTTCGTTGGGAGTACAAGAGTTCGTGCCCAGAAATCAGTTGATGTTTACGACAACGTAACCTACAATTACCACCCAGTCAACATCCCTTTTGACTGCTGTAACCATATGCCAGAGAATATTCACTTACCAGATTTGAAGCCTCTGAAGCTAAACAAAATAGATGTAGAGGACCTGAACATAGCCCAGCACAAGCTAAATCAGTATGCCGATCAGCTGGATCAATTGGTAAATCAGCCGTTCGTGAAAAAACACATAAGTTGGTTCACGATTCTTACAATAACACTCATTATCACACTGATTGCCTTATACATCTTTTGCAAATGTCGAAGACGAACACGTAACATCAAGATTGGAGTAGCCACTAGCAACGATGACAATCCACCCTCTCCACCTAAAAGAGGATCTAACGTTATACAATGGAGAAGAATAATTCCCAGAAGGAGACCGAGCATCCGCCTTGGCGACCCGATTGAAGAAAGTGAAGAGATTGAACTCAACCTCAATAAGCAGAAGACCTGAAAGTTGTCACCACGCGTCAACTTTCATCTTAATGGGGGAGTTGTTATATCCTTTCTCACGAGCAATGTCACCTTCAAGTACGATGCCCTTGGTTCCCACCGTATCGGATGTCGGTTATCTCAAGGAGACGGCGAGTACCGAGACGCCTCGTCAGCAGAATCTGCCCAGCAAGCAAGTTCCCACTGACGCAGCATTCGTCTTTCATATAAATAGTGTAAATTGTAAATAAAATTATGATTCGTTTTTAAGCTTCTATACTGTTAGTTTAATTTTGATTTTGTAAATAAAAATATTTTTTAAAAAGTGAATTTTAAGTCGAGTGATATAACATATATATATATATATATATATATATATATATATATATATATATATATATATTGTTCCAGATTTGCCGGTACACAAATACGTAGATTCTGAATGCACTCCTTTTATTCAAACACAGGTTACAGGTATCAAAGGTAGACACTGGTTATACTTAACAATCGTAACTAAGGTAACTTTAAACTTGTCTATGTCAGGTTTTTAACACTTCGAAATCTTAATTACAACTGAATCAAAATGAGGGCTTATATAGCATTTAGAAAAGGATGGAATGATCTAGAAAATTCTAGAATAATCTAAATAGTACAGGGTGAGATGAATTAAGCCTAACAGAACATTCGAGAACGATTTTTGACACTAACATAGTCGTTACATCGATAAGAATTAAGGTAAGTCTACTTCAATAAAATAACAAACAATAAATAAATTCATCTAAACCTTAACAAATCTATGACTAGGGCTAAATTCGTAACATTGTCCCCTTCCCAGAGTTGATCGTCCCGATCAAACATCTTTGGTATCTTGGTAACGGGCTAATCGATGGAGATGCACCACTCTCATTTTTACAGGAGGGCTTTTCTGAATCCGGTATACCAAGTCATTCAGTCGGGTCACCACACGATACGAGCCTTCCCATGATTTCTGCAACTTCGGCGAGCGTCCCTTAGTTATTTTTAGACTGTATAACCAAACTTTTTCACCGACTGTAAATCCAGTGTGATTGGCTCGTAGATCATAACGTGACTTCATTCTATCGCTTTTTATCTGTAATTTATGGCGGACTTCTTCATGGATTTCTCTGAGGCGTTTACTAACCTGGCTGGCATAATCCGTAGTAGTTATCTTATTGTTCGGAGGTCGTCCAGTCAAGAGGTCGACTGGAAGCTGTAAATCAGATCCAAATATTACACTGGCAGGTGTTTTTCCAATGGATTCATGAACTGCAGAGCGATAGGCCAGTAAAAATGGTTGAATACATTTATCCCAGTCACTTTGTTATTCATTAACTTGGATTTTCAGGTAGTTCTCCAAAGTTCTATTAAATCTTTCAACCATTCCATCTGACTGCGGATGAAGAGGTGTTGTTCTTGTCTTATGAATTCCTAATAGGCTGCACAAGCTTTTGAATACATCGGATTCATAATTTCTGCCTTGGTCGGAGTGTATTTCCCTTGGAATTCCATATCGGCAAATCCATTCATGAAATAGTACGTCGGCGACAGTGATGGCTTCTTGATTGGGTATTGCGTAGACTTCTGGCCAGTTGCTGAAGTAATCCATCGCTACTAACACAAAGCGATTCCCGGATTTACTAACTGGAAATGGTCCTGCTACATCCATGGCAATTCGTTCGAAGGGTGCTCCCACGTTGTACTGCTTTATTTTGCCACGAGTACGAGGTTAGAGTCCTTTACTGGCAGCGCAGTCTTCGCAGGTTTGGCACCAATCTTTCACATCTATACGACTTCCTAACCAATAAAACCTTTCTCGAACTTTTTCAAGAGTCTTCATAATACCAAAATATCCTCCGCCTACACCGTTGTGTACGGCTTGCAACACTTCTCTTTAAGGGCAAAATAGTTTGGTATTTGTTATTTTTGCCATCAGAACTTTCCCAGATTCTTTTTAACAGGCCGCCTTTTATGACCAAAGAGTCCCATAAAGCCCAGTATCCTTTAAATTTCTGGGATTTGGCTGGAATTTTTTGGTAACAAGGTCTTGGTGAATTTTCTAATTTCAGTTTAATTATAGGGCCAATATCTGGGTCTTCTTGCTGATATTTAGATAACATTTTAGAGTGCCACTCTGGAGAGCTTTGAAGTGCTGTTCTTCGGCAATGAAAATCGTCAGGATCTTCTCTTTCTTCGTGTCAGTTGCAATGTTTACAACTCTCTGGGCATGGTCTTCTTGATAAAGCATCAGCATTTTTATGACTTAACCCTTTGCGATGTTCAACTTTAAAGTCATATTCCTGTAGGCGCTGCAACCACCTGGCTATTTGTCCTTCGGGATTCTTAAATTGTAGCAACCATTTGAGTGATGCATGATCCGTCCTTAAAATGAATTTTTGCCCATACAAGTACTTATGAAAGTGCTCCAATGTTTTAACAATAGCCAGTAGTTATTTCCTTGTCACACAGTAGTTGCGTTCAGGTTTAGAAAGAACCTTGATGAAATAGGCTATTACTTTTTCTTCGCCATTTTGTACTTGTGACAAAATACCAACAATAGCGTCATTGCTAGCATCGGTGTCTACAATAAACATCTGGGATGGCTCAGGATATGACAACATTGGAGGATTACACAAGGCTTGCTTCAAGTTGTTAAATGCTTCTCCACATTCTTGAGGCCATACATAACTGTGACTGCTTTCAGTAAGTCGATGTAATGGTCTAGCGATATTAACAAAACCTTTTATGAATCGTCTGTAGTACGTACAATGTCCCAGAAAACTCCTTAGTTCATGTCTGTCCGTTGGTATTGGCCAATTTTGAATGGTTTCAGTCTTCTCAGGATCGGTTTTTACTCCAGGTTCGGTAATTACATGGCCTAGATATTTCACTTCTTTTTGAAAAAACTGGCACTTTTTGGGACTGAGTTTTAAGCCAGCCATTCTCAGTTTCTGGAAAACAGCTTCAATATTCTTTAAATGACCTTCAAATGTTTTCCCAAGAATAATGATGTAATCTAAATATACTAGGCATGTTTTCCATGTCATTCCATGTAATGTCAGTTCCATTAAACGTTCAAAAGTTGCTGGGGCGTTGCATAATCCAAAAGGCATAACTTTAAATTGCCACAGTGCAGTCCCAGTAGAAAACGCTGTCTTTTCTTTATCAACTGGATTAAGCTTAACTTACCAATAACCACTTTTCAGGTCTAGGGTTGAGAACCATTTTGATCCTGTTAAAGTGTCCAAGGTATCATCAATTCTTGGTAAGGGAAAGCTATCTTTCTTTGTCACGTCATTGAGCCTGCGGAAGTCGACGCAGAATCTAGTGGAGCCATCTTTCGTCTTAACTAAGACTACTGGTGACGACCATGGACTTTGAGATGGTTCTATAATGTCTTGTTTTTCCATATCCTTAAGCATCTGATTAACTTCTTGTCGCTTTGCCAAAGGTATTCGTCTTGGAGGTTGTTTTATCGGCGCTGCATCACCAGTATTAATTCGATGTTGAACTATGTTAGTTTTCCCTAAGTCGCTGTCAGACAGAGAGAAAACATTTTGATTTCTTCTCAAAAGTTCTTCCAACTTAGTCATCTGAACCTTATTCAATAAATGTGGCGATTTCGCCAGGCCTTGGAGTACCTTAGGTAAAGTAGTTCCAGGTTCTGAAGGTGGTAAGTTTGTACATGTAAATATTGTATTAGCAGGTTGACAGGTTCCGATCTTGTCACCTTTTTTTACTTGCTGGGAATGACCTTTTAGATTCATCATTTTGACAAACATCATGTTTCCTCTACAATGAGTTAAGGTTCTTGCTGGTAAAATTCCCTTCGCATATAGTGGACAGTCTTGAACTGGTTCGAATAAAATTACTTCTTCCTCAAAATCATCAAACGTCGCTTTTACTACACATTCCGAACAGGCAGGTAAGGTAGTATCTTCTAGTGTCGTAATATCACATTTTTTGCCGAAATTAAGTAAATTCTACAAGAAAAATTAGGCCAAAATAAAGAAAAATGAATTCCCTATGTATTTACATGCATTAGATATTGGAAACAGGCCTAGAAATCATCTTCTAGAGCTTCGAACCAAATCGAATAACATACGTAACCACACCTAATCTCGAAAATTTGATGGAAACATTCCAGCCAATCATTTTAAAGAATTCAAGTCTCCCAGCCAATCAGATTCAACCACGCTACAATCGGATTGGTCTGATCGATTCTAGAATTTCTATAAGTATAATAATTAATTAAAAATATTTCTAATCAAAATAATTTAATGAAACTTTGTACAAATGATCACTAGTATATGCGCTTCACGCTCATATAAAAATCTTTACAAAAACATCTTGATTTCTACCTAAAATTAAACGATTAAATTTTTTCAGAATCTAAAAACTAAATATTTTATAAAACTTTTAACATCCCCAAAAAGGCCTTATCAAACCATACATTTCAGTAAAAGAATGATTAAAATCCGTTCAGTAACAACCGAGAAAATTAGCTTTAAAGGAAAAAATTCAAAAATACGAGTTCGTTAAATTTTAATTTTTCAATTTCAATCTTAAATAAAATTTTTTCTAAACCAGACAGACAAGTGCCGTAAGGACTAGTCGAAAGAGACCCCTTAGGGCCACCTTGTGTCCAAATTTGAAGAGGATATATCAAGAAACACCAAATTTATGAACAAAAGAAGATAGGCGTCGAGGATGCCACTCCCGAAAAAGGACGCTATGTCCGTAGCGCCTAAACGCGACGTCGGACGTAAAAAACTCACTAGAGTAAAAATATTCCCACTGATTTAATCTACAACATATCAAATTTTCAAGGAAATAGGAAAATTTTTGCGAACAAACTTTTTCACTTTTTTGGACTTAGCCAAAATTTTGGATAAACAAAAAAATCAAAATAAAGATATCAACTTGGGACTTTCACAGGATGAAAGCCCATACAAAAAGAGACGTTTCATATAATAAAACATTTTTCGAAAAAAACACTAGGAAACCAGGAAATCGACGTTGGAAGTACAACACCAGGACCTGGTGAACATTTCCAATATCTATAAAACGACTGATAGAAAAAAATCTAATTGTTCACCGGATTAAATATTTAATAAAGAACTATCGTTTAACAAAGTTTTAAGGCTATACGAATTTTTTATTTTCAAAAAGAAAAAAGTTGTAATAAAAATCTGAAACTTGGCTAGAATACGTATATAGTGATACTATTCTAGGGAAAAATCCCAAACTGAGAAAATTCTCAAAAACAAAGATCCCACGGGACTTTAAAGTTTCCCGGGAGATGTTTCTACTAGAAAATCTTGTTCGAAAATGAACAGAAAATGCACCAGTTTCGTTCACGGGACTCCGCCCACAATCAACAGGATTGGTCCAGAGCGTGCAAAGGGGAGTCGCCGTGACGTCAAACTTCGATTAGTATAAATATAGACAAAAATTTGTTTCGAGAGCTTTCGATCATTTCTTTACGACCAGTAACACGCGTCAATCTCGTGAGTGAAATAGCCTATATTCATCTACCCTCCTAAGCGTCGGAAGCAGTGTTAATTGTGCGTTTCTTTTTTGTCATTCTGAGTGATACAGCCGAAGCCTACAAGAGGAACCTTGCACTTTGTTCCCAACGTTGGATTGCGCCGGATCTTTGCTTCGAAAAGTTCCATTGCATAAGGTTCTTAGTAGAGCTCTGATTGTGAAGATCGTCCTCGGGTCTTAAATCTGGTTCTCTTGATTTATGGCCTAGTAGGAGGCATCTGGAAGAAACTATAACTGGCTGTCTAAATTGCGTGAGGAAAAACTAGTAAGTAGCTGTGCCTCTGGTCTCCTTCTCCTCTAAGCGTTCTCCAAGCTCAGTTTTTCTCCAGATCAAGTTTCCATTCTAAGCTCAAAACCTTAGTCTAACTATTGTTCAAGTGTTAAAGTTAAAACTCTGTAACTTCTGGCATAAATTATCACTCAATTTTCAAAACGTAGACCTGTTTACCTTTGCTTATTTTGGGAAATTTTGAATTTGCTTTTTCACTCTAATTTTTAACGAATTGCTCACTGAAAAAAATTTTTGATAACTTATAAATTTTGACTTACCGATTTTTGACTGCAAAAACATTTACTATCTTGTAACATTGTATATTTTATTTGATTTGTATTTTATGATCTACCCTTAATTGGGCGAATCATATTTTTGTAAAAAATTACTGATTGTGACAAACCTGATTTTGATATTCTCTTGTAACTAAACTTAATTGTTTAAACAAATTGTAGATAATAATTTACTTGATCTTGTATTAGGTAAGATAGGATCCTAGCATTAAGTACGCTTGGTGAATCCGATCTTTTTAAAACTTAACGATCCCTCCAGAGACATAGCACGTCAGTTCCTGATGTTCTCAATCTCTCTTAAGTGTAGAGGATTGTTTATTCTAAGGAACACTTAGCAAAAACCGTGCATTTGATTTTGACTATTTTTGATTTGATTTGATATATATATATTCGTGATTTTTGTATATAATATATAAGATATCATAAACTTTAACTTTAATAAAATAATAATTTCAATTTTTAATTTTTAAATATTAAAAATATTACAACATTTTCACGTCTAATATCCCAAGCGGCGTGACCCGAGTGGACTATTAGATAGGGACTTTTGGCAAGCTTGAAAAGAATATCTTTTTGAGTTTTGATTTCTGACTTTTTAATTTTGATAATAACATTTTTGATTTTATTTTTTAAATAGCTTTGCCAGCATTTAATTAAAACTAAACTTTTACCTGATTTTGACTTTATTAATAATAATAAATAAACTTAAATTTTAGTGTAAATAAAAAAAGATATTCACTTAGTTAGTTCGACTAGGCTAAGATAGATTGTAATTTGATTCCAAAGTTGTTACAAAAAGACTTTACTTAGCAGTCACAGTGTTGATTAATTTTTGATTATTATAACAAAATAACAGATACGAGAGATTTGTTATTCTCTTTTGATTTTGTCTTGATTACCGAAAGTGAGCAAAAAGACAGTTCTAGTAATTGTGGTCAATTACTAGTTGTTTGGCAAAAGACTGTTGAGCGAACTTTGTGTAAATCTCAACATTGATAAAACAATAAACTATAAACAATAAACTCATACGTCAAAGTACCTACATGAATACTAATAGTGACAGTGCGTAGTGCTTTCTTTGAACGTTTCGACTTAAAATCGAAAGGTGAAATATTTAGTGGTGTAAGGACTTAGAAAAGCCTACACACGGCCAAGGCCATATTTGTTAAGATTTTAAGTAAATAAATCCATAAGATTTTTGTAATTAAACTTAGACTTAGGGATAGGACTCCGCTCGGGTTACGTTACTTTAGTTTTAAGTGAACTGACTCCCGTTGCTCCCTAATTTGTTTGTTCGGCAAGTCCGGACTTTGAATCTTTACATTAAATTTTTTATTACTGACTACCAATGGACTTCTGGTGTAGTTCCCAAGGGTGGTAGCTCAGTTGTCCATTCGCCCAGCAACACCGTCCCCCTTCTTGAGCATTCGCTCAATCTCTTTCCTGGCGAGGGGAACGAACATCCAAAAATTCCCCGGGTGAGTGGTGGGTGCCTGACAAGCTTGTCAAGCTTGTCAATTCAAGCCCCTGTTTACTTAGACAACCATGACAATTCATATCGTACATACCTAGTAGACACTTTCGCCGGAGCTACTTGCATGGAGAACGTCTCCATGGAGGTACCCCGTGGAAGAGAGTATCAATACGATTCATCTTTTATAAATAATAAATTCAAATCTGATAATGAATTAAATAAATTAACAACAACGAACGAAACTATGTTGCTCGATAGTAGCCGCCAGCGCGAATCTCTGCAAACTCTTTACGCAGATAGTTCGTTAGAAATTAGAAAACCTAATCACAAAAAATCATATTCATTGTTTGAATTGGATTTCTCTCCTGATCGTCAGAGTCAGAGTGGGGAATCTGCTGTCGACCTCCTTTCCATTTGTGAAGGCGGCGACATGACTGACAATAAAAAACATCAGGACCGCAGGTCCTTACATAAAATAAAAACAAAACCTACAGGACACAGGGAAGGGAGTTTGTATTCCCTATTCTCAAAAGAGGAAATGGAGCACAGCGTCCCCGCAGGGGAAAGACGAGGTGAGAAGGCTGTGGCTCCGCCCACAATCGAACATAATTCGAACAAATTCGAACTCCCACGAGAACATGGCATCTTGTGTGGGGAAACTCATACAAGAACTGCTGTGTTCAACGGGAACCAAAATAATTTTTTGAATACGGCTCCGCCCCTACGAGAACACTAGCAAAACCACTTCTCGGATAGTGGAATTATTTCTTCGTGGCAGGTTCATAACTATTTCTTCATTTTTTGCACGGAGGACTCGTTGAGGTATGTCAAGAATAAACTTATTTTAGTTCATAACATCAAGACCAAGTATGACATCATCAATTATATCTGCGACGAAAATAGCGTGTATGAAGGTAGTGTTCCCCAGGGTTACTTCGGCCTCATGAATGCCTTTCACAGGTATAATTTCACCGTTGGCGGTTTCCAAGACATATTTTTTGTATGGATTTTCTGTCCTGCAAGGAGCTATAATGTCTGGCCTCACGATGGTGTGTGTTGAACCGGTATCCAGTACCATTTCACAGTCCCGACCGCATATCTTCCCCGGTACTACCAAGCTAGAGCCATTATTCTGCAGCCGGGATACTTTGATTTTTGTTGATGTCGATGGGGCTTCGTAGCACCTAGCCAGCTTTCGCCCCTTAAAACTGGCTAATGGGAGTTTTCCTGAATGTCTTCAGGAATCCCATTGCTGGTACATCGGCTTTGCACATGTCTCTCTTTACCACATTTCCAACAGCGGATGCCTTTTCTTTGTCGGAAAGTTAAAGATTTATTTTCGTCTTTCTGATGTTTAAGAAGAATCTCTTGCAGTTATTTTAAAAGGTCCGAAGCATTTTCATTTGTAGTCCGGTATTCTGGAGTGTACTGTAGTCTACGTAGTTTTCCTTGACCCCTAGATGTTTGTTTAGCTGTTTCGAACTGAAGGGCATATGCCAGAGCTTCTGAAATCTTCTTTATTCTAGCCATTCTTAAAGCTTGGTTGGTATCGGGATCACGAAGGCCTTCGATAAAACTGCTTACTGCCAACTCTTGCTTGATCTCTTCAGGGTAGGATGGATAAGTTAAGTTAATTAGTCGCACAATATCGGTTTCATACTCTTGAAGACTTTCGTTATATTTTTGTCTTCGACATTGAAGTTGTGCTTTATAAACCTCCTGTAGCTGTGCTTCTCCATAACACATTTCTAGATGGCTTGCTAATGTCCCAAACTCATTTTGTTTATCGTCGGGTATGTTCCTTAACACCTCCATTGCTTCGCCACGCAAGGAACAAACCAGCGCTCGTGCCTTTTCGGTGGAATCCCAACTAATTCCTGTTGCGGCAGCTTTAAATTGTTTCAGGTAAGTAACCCACGGCTCCTTACCATCGAAAGTAGGTGGCTTTATCATATGTGATAAAGAGACAACGTCGGATTTGAACTCACTTTGCTTTCCAAATTTCTGCATCTGGGATCGTAAACTTTGGACTTCTTGCTGCATTTGGTTATGAACCTCCTGAACTTTCGTTTGCACTTTCTTCTCCATTTGTCTTATTTCCTCTTTCACATCTTCTTTGGTTAGCGTCAGTTCAAGCAACGTTTTTCTAGTGATTTCTTCTTGATTCTTTTCCATTTCTTGCATTTTTTGTTTTACGTCTTCTTGGTGCCTCCTCATATCTTCAAGTTCATTTTTTATGTCTTCTTGGTTCTTCCTCATGTCATCTGTAAGTTCTTGCTTTAGTTCTTCTTGGTTCCTCTTCATATCTTGCTTAATTTCTTGCTTCATGTCTTCTTGATTTTTCTTCAGGTCGCCTAGTTCTTGATTCATTTCTTCTTGGCCCCTCTTCATGTCTTCTTGGCTCCTCTTCATGTCTTCTTGGGTTTTCTTTATGTCTTCTTTAAGTTCCTGCTTCATATCTTATTGACTTCTCATCATATCTTCTTTAAGTTCATTCTTCATTTCTTCTTGGGTCTTCTTTATTTGTTGTTTTACATCTTCTTGGTTTTTCTGAATGTCATTATGCATTGTCAAGTTCATCAAAGAATCCAAATTTGCTGCCATGATTATTGCTACTAATAGAAACTATTTCTTACTTCTTTAGCTTCAACTGGATCCTAATCACGCTCCGACACCAAATGTTCCAGATTTGTCGGTACACAAACACGTAGATTCTGAATGCACTCCTTTTATTCAAACACAGGTTACAGGTATCAAAGGTAGACACTGGTTATACTTAACAATCGTAACTAAGGTAACTTTAAACTTGTCAATCTCAGGTTTTTAACACTTCGAAATCTTAATTACAACTGAAACTAGAAAATTCTAGAATAATCTAAATAGTACAGAGTGAGATGAATTAAGCCTAACAGAACATTCGAGAACGATTTTTGACACTAACATAGTCGTTACACGGATAAAAATTAAGGTAAGTCTACTTCAATAAAATAACAAACAATAAATAAATTCATCTAAACCTTAACAAATCTATAACTAGGGCTAAATTCGTAACATTATATATATATATATATATATATATATATATATATATATATATATATATATATATATATATATATATATATATATATATATATATATATATATATATATTTATTACCAGTTAGAAGGAGAGTTAAATGACAAACATGGGGTACATTTTCAAGCTTATTAAAAATATGCAAGTAGCTTTTTAAAATTTTGCGACATTGCGAAGTTATTTGGGAAATTCGAAAAAGCACTCTTTTATATTATTGAGGATAACTTTAAAACCGTGAATCTGACAATAAAACTGTAAATTACAACATTATTTTATTTTTACATCTCTATCAAATGCTGTAACTATCGTTTTTCTATTTAAAAGACGCTTAGCGTCGCGACGCTCATCTCGATTTTTTTTAAATAGACGCCTATGTTTTTTTATTGGAAATGCTTGCTTTACAAAGTTACAGCTGTTTAAACATCTCTACTAAAATTTCTAAGGATGCTCCTGTAGACGCATTTAATAACATTTTAGACTGTGTCAACTGTCAATTAATATAAAGTAATTTAAAATCGTAAACGCTACTTTATGCGAAATACTTATTACCATATAAAACGATAAAATCTACAATAAATGTTGAAAGTGACTGTTGAAACGTGCTATTACACTGCTTCTTTTTTCCATTTACTATGTTGTTAACAATCAAAGGTGCTAACATATTGTATGCATTTCCAATTTTTCTTACAAGGTCCTCCAAGTCGATAGAAACATGGCGAAATACTTTGTGCTAAATAAATGACCAAATAAAATAATCGGTGTGATATCCGGAGACCTTGGCCCATTATTGCCAATCCACAAGTTCCCTTTTCATTCATTGGAATACTGACTGATTTTCGAGATCGATGCGCAGGAGCACCATGATGCTGATAGCAAAAAAAATATTCAACAACATTTTGAAGCAGCTCATTATTAAACGCCTGTAAACTATTTTATATGAATTCCAGGTATATTTCACTCGTTAACATTTTATAAAAAAAAGGGCCCAACAATTTGTCCAACTCCAAGCCGCACATTAATACCAAATCTTTCTTGAAAATTTATTATTCCTAGCATATGTATATTTTCATTACACCAATATTGTTATCTTTGCGGTGTTTCCTTATAGCCATCTACAAAAACGTACCTGCGCTTGATAGATGGCCGGCTGCAACATATGAACGTTTTACATTTTGTATAGCCGATGTTTATGTTTTCTCAAATTTTTTTTAGCAGACCCCTTTCTCACTCCAGTGTTTAGTTGAATTTCCCTTAGTGAAACGTCTTCGCCAATCTGCCTTTTGTAGTTAACATATCCTTATACATTTTCTTAGTTCTGTTCAGTACCCCTAAAATAATTCTTTTTTTAAAATGGGTTTAACAAGACTCCAGTGATGCATTCTCAGGGTACTTTCCAGTTTTCTAAAATATGTCCTATTTGGTACCTATCGCTCTGGATAGAGTTCTGCATATCGTTCACTTGGCTTCTTCGCATTTCGGTTGAATTTAGTATAAATAAAAATCATGACAGTTCTCACCGTTATTGAACTTATTCATCTTAGGGAAATTTTATTAAATTCAGAATATTTTATAACACGCAGTCAAAATAAACCTAATAAGCATAATATTTGACTAAAATTAGCAATGGAAACCATTTCGCTCATATATTGCTATGTTAAAATAGGAGAAAACAGAATTTCATAGTTAGGCTAGAGAATTCTTTTTATAGTTTTGATACAAATAATGTGCATTACATGGATATTAACTGGCACAAAGCACAAATGAAATATCCAAGAGTGTTCTTAGAATTTTTAGTACCAATGGTTAAACTGAAACTTTTTATTGAAACAAGCTATGGGGATGCGTTTTACGCCAAAAATTAAACTATTGATTTCCGATAAAAACACATAGGCGACCATAAAAAAGTAAGAGATGGGCATCGTGGCACTAAGCGTCGTTTAGATATAAGAAGGAAAATGATAGCATTTGAGAAAGATGTAAAATTTAAAAGATTATGTAATTTACAGTTTAAAACCCATTTATGCACACAACTATTTTAAGCATTTATTTTTCAAACGAAGAAACCACAAAACAAATAATATTTGGAATAATGTGAAACCAATATAATAAGGCTGGTCGCCCACATGACGGTAACGGCACGATTTGCCGCTCGCAATTTTTTAGGACGGAAATTGCGCCCGCAAAAATATGAAATTCAGTGGTACAAATATGTCGTCGCGAGACACCGCAACTTAAAAACGCCGCGTCGGGGTTTAACGGTGAAACGTCGTTCCTTTTTGAAATTATATAACACTAACCGACAAAGACTGAACGTGTTATCCCAATGAATGTCGCATAAATTTAACATGAGCGATATTTACCACGTGAGAGTCAATAATTGGTGAAAACTGCAGAAAATATCAGACGCGGCAAAACGTGCCGTTACCGTCGTGTGGGCGACCGGCCTAAATTATTTGTTTTGCTACATTGTCAGGTCATACGAAAAATTCAAGAAATCCATCTTTTTTATTATTGACCATAACTTTAACTGCTAATCTAACAATAGAACTGTAAATAACGAGATCTTTTAATTTTTACGTCTCTACTGACATTTTCGCTCTATTATCTAATTTTTTAAATGACTAATAATAGAAATTTTCGACGTAAACCGCATTCCGATATTTTGCTTTAATAAAAAGCTACAGCTGTTTAACCATTTGTACTACAAATTCTAAGCATACTCCTAAAGATTTCATTTATTAATAATAATAAATAAAACAAATAATTTTAATTTACGCTAAATAAAATCAAAATGCAGAGCAGACAAGTGAACGAGATGCAGAGCAGACAAATGAACGAGATGCAGAACTATATCCAGAGCGACAAGTACCAAACAGAACATATTTTAGAAAACTCGAAAATAGCTATTAAAATTTGTGTCGACTACAAAAGGCAGCTTAGGGAAGACATTTCACTTGGGGAAATTTATAAACACTGGAGTGAGAAATGACCCTGCAAAAAAAGTTGAGAAAATATAAACATCGGTGATACAAAATGCGAAAAGCCCATATGTTTCAGCCGGCAAACTAAGCAGGGGTACGTTTTTGTAGGTGGTTACTACGATTAGATGATGCAGTCCATCCTGCTATTTTGCGTATTGTCTCGATGTTAATACCCCTGTTGACAAAAGCTGATGTGGCCGCGTCTCTTGTGCTATGCGCTGTAAAAATTGATGTGTCTATTCCACCCTTGTCTAAAACCAAACGAACTGATGGACTGGGACGTTGCTTCTTTGTCAGGTTTATTGTAAGTCAGAAAAAGTTTTGAAAGTTTGCCAGACTGTCTAAGAGCAACGGTTCTGTTTAAATAGCAGCTAAGTGTACTTGTAGCACATATTTTAGGTTTATTATGAAAGAAAAGCAATATTAATAAAGCTGTATCATTTTACAGAAGAAGTGTTGATCCTGGCTCGGAACCTTTATTACTTTTTTTCTCTCGATATCTCAATATTTTCAATTTCGATTAATGAAAATGTTTGAGCCCTATCTGCTGTTATAAGGACCATTAACATCGATAACTTCTGCGTCAGTAATTCTAAACTAACTGTATCATTAGGGTACCGAGTTTCTAAATAGTCTACTACAACCGGATCCCATGATACATGGTATTTTGGTAAAGTCGGTCGTAACTTAACACCTTTAAACAATCTCTTGATTGTATGGTCTTCGCCAACAACGTGGCGATATAAGCAACGCTAGAGCCGAACATATTTAAAATACTGTATGACATGTCTTGATTGTAAAAAGAAGATAACAAATATGATATGTTATGTATATTAAATTCAAAACAATTCAATTTACGTTGGGCACAAAACTCCCACAATAACTTTAATCCGCTTCTATATTGCTTTATTGATGATTCAGATAAAGACGAGATTGATTCCTCAATCGCCTCTTCAGGAATCCTTTTGATTATCATTGCCTGCTTGATAAGAGCCCTGCTTTCAAGGAAAGCTTCCTGTGCGGAGGATGGAGCGTCCTGTCAATAGATAATAATATATTGGAATTAGGAGAGAAAATTATTAACTCATTAACAAGAAATTTCCTAAATAGAGGATACCATGGTTGATTTGGCCAACAAGGAACAACCATAATACCCTCTGCATTATCCGTAATAATTTTTTGTAACACTTTAGCAACAAGAGAAAAAGGTGGGAAAGCGTAGAAGTTATAATCAGTCCAGGATATTGTAAATACCTCGACATTTTCGGCTTCTGGGTTTTTAAACCATGAAACAAACCTCTTATACCTTGAATTAATTCTGGAAGCGAATAAGTCATCTCAGGTGTTCGTAATGCACGGCAAATTTTATTGATGCCGTAATTTGTAAATATTGTAAACTCTGTTTTGGTATTTAAACATCGGCAATACAGTTAATTTGTGATTTTATATAGGAAGCAAAAATAAATAAATTACGTTGTTCGCATCACTCCCACAGTTATCTAGCAACGCTGTTAAGATGTGGAAACTGGATGCCGCCCATTCGGTTTACATAAGAAATAGCGTGGTATTATCTATCCGTAATAAAATCTCACAGTTTACAAGAATATTAGCAAACCACTTAAGCCCAAAAAATGCAGCTAACAGTTCTAGATAATTTATATGATTGTTCTTACTCAACCTGGAACTATCACTGAATATTTCGAATTTAAAAGTAAAACTATGAATAGCATTTTTACTACAGATATGAATTTTCCACCAGGCAAGATCCGTTAAAATTTTTTTATAAATTATTATCTTGTGATTATAAGACACTTGATTTTTGTAACGCTAAAAATATCGCGCTTTCGCAGTTTTTTTTATAAAGCCAGCCATGTTTAATACCTTGACATGCAGCAATCAATTTACAGATTAATTTTGCAAATTCCTGGATGGTAAGCCTACTACTTCTAATAACTTTAAGAATATATTTTAACATACTTCTTTGTTTTTCTAAAGGCAAACTTACGGACATATCAACAGTATTATAATTTATACAAAAAACCGAGGTATTTTATATTTGTGAATGGAATCATCATATTCTTCTACATTAAGTAGTAAGTAATATTCGCAATGCACTCTGTATAAGACCAGCCAAGCAATAAAAAATCATCCATATACACTACCGATAAGAAACCCTGTTGCCGTAAATAACATAATGCAGGCTTCAGCACTTTTGTGATCAAAAAAGGGGCGGTATTTAAACCGAAAGGTAAACAAGTATATTCAACAATTTGTCCGGCAAACACAAACATCAGATACTTACGATGTTTTTTTATGTTTCGAGACCACGTGATAAGCGTCGTTTTATAGTCTTCCATTTTAAAATGTCCGGTTTTAATAAATTTGTTGAGTTTTTTAGAGTTTAATATTAATCTAAATAATCCATTAGGTCTGTTCGTTAAAAAGATGTTTGAAATAAATTGATTGTCTTGGAAGGAACATTTTGTTATGGCTTCTTCCTATAAGCTATGCATAGAACTAAGTAACATTCTTCCTAAATTAACCAATTTTTGTTTAAATTATTCGGATATTTGTTTTACAAAATACAGAAACTCTACAATTACCTAATAACATAAGGGTTTTTTTTAATGTAAAAAGTCTGTTTACATCAGTACCCCACACAGAACTCAGATATACTACAGAAATTCATACAAAAATCGGAAATATCTGTGAAAGAAAAAACAGAATCAAGGAACCTTTCTCAAACCTGTACAAATCAATGTTATTTCCAATTTAAGAACGAAATTTATTTGCAAAAAAAAGTAGTGCAATACTGCCATTCGGCGTCGACGATAGTCCATCAGTTAGGCGAACATTTCTCTTTAGAACAAAGTCAAGACTGTCAAGGATTAAATAAAAGAGGCTGCTTGGCAATACAGAAAGACTTCTTACTCCAGATTAACAAACTGTATTTTCAGAATTTCTATTTATGCTGGTGGTGATATTACATCTAGCCGTAAATGCCTGACACCTGGGGTATTGCGCAGATCGTAACTGCAATTGAATGTTGCGGTGGGTCAGATATCATTCATTTCACTTTTTGTAGTTTTCTTCGCGATTTTCTGAAATATTTGACCCCAAAAGTCTATGAAAAGTAGCTCAATTTGCTATAAACCACCCCATTCGGGATGGGGGAGTTTTCAAATTTGGCAATGCTAAATAAAAAACGATAATTCCTATCTTAGTTTTTTACTTTATTTCCGGGGAAACTGAAATATTTTTTCTAATTATTCGAAATGTACAATCTTTGCTATACATTTCGGGAGGGGGGAATTTTAACTCCCCCTGGATGCTATTTAAATACTTTGGCTTTGTTGTAGGAGATACTGGCTTGTGTTCGTTCTTCGTTATTGAATAACTGAAAATCTGGTCAGTTTAAGCATTGGCAGGGAGCCAATGCTTTATGCTATATTAACATATTTTTAGAACAATGGGTGAACAGTGATAATTCCTCTAGTTACACGTTATTTGATAAAAATGCATTACTAGTTTAATAAATAAACAAACTATTATTGTTTAGAAATTGCCACTAATGTATTTCAGTTTCACAGCTGTTCCGACGCCCTGTGTCTTTTTCAAAAACCAATTCAAGACTGATACTAAAACTGGAATTTTTAACAATAATAAACCCACTACTTAACCCACGCAGACATTAGGTATAAATGTTCAACCTAAGAGTAATAATTCTTATTATAAGGGTTCAACAATGGGGACATAAGTCCGCTTGATCGTTCGATAAAATATTACTGTTTTTCCTCTTATTAATTTCTAGACTTTCCAAGTGGATCGCCACATATATACATAATAATATGACTATTTCAGATGGCAATAAATTATTTTCACATTCAAAAAAGTTTGAATGTCATTTTTAATATGAAAAATTATATAAACAATTTCACCCTATGTCCTATTGAAAAGCAGTCAATAGTAGCTACGGCATCTATAAGCTATTAGGATGTTTCCATCCTAAGATGAACATATTTGGTTCTGTTTTTTATACATTTACAGTTACTTACTAGAGAGAACTATACTCGAGTCTGAATCAGTTTTTATCTTATTACTGTTCAATAATATAATAAATAAGCAAGCTATTCTTGTTTAGTAATTTCTACCAATTTATTTCAGTTTGACTTTGAATAAGATAAAAACTGATTCAGAGTATAGTTCTCTCTTTAGTAAGTAACCGTAAATGTAGAAAAAACAGCATTCATCTTAGAATGGAAACATCCTAATAGCTTATAGATGGCGTAGCTACTATTGATTACTTTTCAATAGGGACATATATAATTTTTCATATTAAGAATGACATTCAAACTTTTCTGAATGTGAAAATAATTTATTGCCGTCTGAAATAGTCATATTATTACGTATGTATGTGGCGATCCAGATAACTCTTTAAATAGAAATATCTCGGTTATTTTTGAAATTAGAAAAAAAATGTTCCAAAGAAAAGTTGTTTGATTCTATCCCCTTCTCCATATGCTTATATTTTAATGTATAAAGGGTGTCTCAAAAAATCAAGGCAAGTACCAACTTTGTGTTTTTTTTTAATATAACATGCCATATTGTTTTGGTGATTTGCAATTTTATATTAAATTCTGCATATTATTAGTATACACGGTTTTCGAAATGTGGAAGGTACTAAATACTACGATTTTTCGGATATAATTGCTTATATATTTAGATACTTGCTTTTACCTGGAAATAAAGGTCTATTTTTCGAATGTTATGACATTGATGTTTGAAGTCTTATTAATTGTTTGACTCATTTTTATTTTGTGCTAATGCTGAAAAAATGAATAGCTCATTTGCTGAAAGGTCCAAAATGGTCGAAATTTATTTCAAGAATAATAATAATGCCACAAGAACACGAGAACAATATAGAGAAAATGTTCAGAATGGTCAGATATACCATCTGTACCAACT
Source organism: Kuschelorhynchus macadamiae (assembly GCA_030620095.1). Taxonomy (NCBI): domain Eukaryota; kingdom Metazoa; phylum Arthropoda; class Insecta; order Coleoptera; family Curculionidae; genus Kuschelorhynchus; species Kuschelorhynchus macadamiae. Next base: position 250,683 of record JAUTXW010001984.1, read on the forward strand.
ATAAATCATACGAAAAAAATTATTACAATAAACACCATCCTAAGAAATGAGAAAACCACGAAATAAAGAAATGAAGAAAGGGATCTTAACATATTTTCAAGAAAATCTAACACAGAGACTGTGTTAGAGATATAAGGTATGGACCTTCGAGTAAGAATTAAAGTAGAGATCACATTTCATTCATACATCACGTTAAGGGTATGCGCCAACATGGTTCCCCTATTTTTCACATACTATCGAACAATGGTTACGATAAAACAAGAAGTGGGGATGGCCCATGTTCAAGACGTGGCCGTTTGTTGACGAATGCCAGTGGCGGCGCGAGTTTTCACTTCCCGCATAAGGAATATCTTTAATCGTGAAAAAATCACCGTTCCGGGTTTTTACAGATCTTCATGTTACTCCATTACTGTCGGTCGGTCTGTTCCGGTATAGCTAAAAACTCCACTTACTCGATTTCCTTTAATTTTATTTAATTTTCCACAAAAATTACGTCTGATACAAAAAAAATATTAGTATGGATTCAATATGGCGAAACAAAATGATGACCTGTTAAAATATTTGATGTACGAAAATGAAGAAATGGACCATGCTTCAGTGTAGATTAAACTGAAAATTGGTGCTTAGGAAAATTTAAGAGTGTCAGCATTTAAAAATTCAAAATAGCCGTGCCAAAATGACAATGTTAACAGGTCGGACGGATTTTCAAATTTGTGGGGATTATTTAAGAATGCACAACAAAAATCAAAATGGTGGCGCCAATATAGCGAACGAATTTTGTCATTTGTACAGATTCGGCTGAAACCAACATAGCAGAATAATTTCAAAATGTTTGCAGATTTGATTAAAATTCGGGGTATTTAAGACTACACATCATGAATTTTTGTCAACATTTTAAAAATTCAAGATTATAATGCCAACATGGCGGCAGAATTTTAACATTTGAGATTTGAGAATACATATCATACATTTTTAGTAAATATTAAAAAAGGAGAGTAGGAATGCCTAGATTACGAGCGAATTTTAACATTTATACAGATTTGCTTAAAAATCGATATTACTTGTGCAATTTATACATTTTTATTAATAAATATTCAAAATAAAGATGTCATCAATCAATCAATCCGATAAGTACTTTTTTCAAATATTTTTAAACATTTAATTAGGCCACCGTTTTGTTCCCCCATTTTGAATTCGTCTCAACATTTTTACCAGTTCCTTCCTATATATTAATTGATTTTTGAGCAAAACTTGAACATAATCGATGCAGTAGTTTTCTGGATTGACTTTTATAACATTTTATTAAGCCGCCATTTTGGATTTGTAGTAAAACTTATCAGTTGATGGTCATGTCACACCTAATTTTTCTGCAATATTTGGATAAAATGGATAAGCAGTTTTTTATTAATATTTTTTTAACATTTCAATAGACCGCCATTTTGTTCAGCCATATTGGATTTATAACAAAGTGTTACCAGGTCATCATCATATGACCTTTAATTTTTTAAATAAAACTTGAAGTAAATAGGACAAGCAGTTCTTGAGCTTTGTCGCGGACAGACATACAGACTAACCGACGGAACTGAGAAAACATGTTTTTTTGCAACTAGAATACTTTCTTCTTACGAGGAAAGTAAAAAAAAGCAAGCGCTATAAGATAAGAATAGAATAGCCAATTGTCATATTGTTTTTCCATGTTAATAGCTAAAATTTGAAAAATAAAAGTTTTTTTGTTTTAAATTTCAATATCCTAAATCTTAAATTCTAACCAGTTTAGAACATGTTTACGAACACATTTTTACTTTTAATACCCAAAGAATCACCATTTAAATTCCTTTACCTGACAATACTTATATAAAAAATTGGTCCAACTCAAGTGAAAATTAAAAAAAGGCGCGAAATCATCCGAAACTTTATTATTTCCCCAGATTTCATCCAAAATCTAGTGATTTTCGAAATCGCAGGACGTTTTTTTGAGCGTGCGACGACCTTTGACTATTTTAATATAGGAAAAACTATTGTAATCGTCAAAAAAATCGCCTCAGGGTCTTTCTTGTATCATTTTGCTTCTGAGGACTCTCACATGACCCCCGACGAAATAAACGTTCTATTATACTGAATCGGATTGATCAATACGTCATGTGACCCAAAATAAGTGAATAAGTTATCTTCCATTAGACATGTCTCCTGGATAAGGAAATTTTGCTGTTTACTTAGTGATTAAAAGAAAATTCCAAACTTAAACGGCCATTTTTTTACAAACTCACATTGTCGCACCATAGTTAGGTCAACTAAAGCTCCTAGTTTGGTAATATGTCCAAAATAAAGTAAATAAAACTTATTTATTAAATATTTAAAAAATCAATGTTCTTCTAATGTCATCGCACTTTTAGAACGTTGCTTCTTGAAGTAAGGCAACATATAATTAGGTTTGAACCATATCAATAAATACACAATAATACATAAAAACACATGCAGTAGTGACGCTACGAAAAGCTTGGTATCTAATAAAATATTTTTTAGCAAATTAATTTCTTTAATGTTAAAATGTTTTGTAGTTCCACGACCCGTTATTGGATTTTAAGCCTCGTCGGTCACGTGACCCTGTAACAATCTTTACTGTAGACTATTATACTTTTTTTACTATAATGATCCCTTGTCAATGAAAGTGGGATGGTCTAATACCACAGTGGGATGGTCTAATACGTGGAGTTGTCTTTCGGGTTTGCCATATCTAACTAAAACTCTTGTTACTGGTGTAATCTGATCTAACGCTTTGGGTATTTTAGTTTGTATTTTACTATTTTGCAATAAAAGTAATTCCTTTATACTGCTTAGAAACTAATACTGGAAACACATTACTATTCTTTGTATGAAAATTGTATTGCATCATGTTTAAACATATTCACCGTAACATAAATTAGTATAAACATTGGTGTTCCTGGCTAGGCTTGGCATCGTCGTACGATCGACCTTATACTATGAGGTAATCTTGGCAGTGGCTAAATATGTAAATAATGAACTCTATTTTTATTCTTACTCTAAGGTATAGAGATTTAGTTAAAGAGCAGTTCAGAAAACTTGAACGCAAAATGGATACCACGATTTTAAAATTACGCCAGTTCAACAATTAAATGACGAACAAAAAAAGGAGACATGAATCTGTTCAAATTAAAAGCACAAGTCTTAATCACGATCCAGATTATTTCAATAAAAAAAATTGATGGACCGATGAGGCAATATTTACCACTGCCGGTATTTATTTATGCTATTTAGCCCGATGAAAATTTACGAGCTGTCGAGCCAATTGCTTTCAAGGACGATCCTCAACACAAGTTTGGTGCGAATTTTAGTGCATACGGTGTTAGATCCAGGTTTTATCAGTGGCAACTTAAATGAATTAAGATATCCGGAACTTTTGGAAAATCAAATATCGATGAACCACCAATTCAAACTCGGCAAAATATAATTTGGCCACCCTATAATACTGTGGCAGTAAGACACTTTCTTCAAAATAATTATCAAGTGTGGATGAAGGCATATGGAAGAAACAATCGGCTGGCCCGCGAACAACACAGATCTCATGCCCATGGAAATAAGAAATTTAAACGAAAATGAGTACGAAGCAATTATAAATACACTGTAACGTCAAACAAGATATGATACGTGTGACAAATGTGACAAAGTTAGTGGGGATTCGTTTAGAAATTTAAATTATAGATTTTATTTATTTTCTTGTTTATGGTTGATTATAAGTATGAATTAGTATCCTGTTATGTTCAAATTTAGTAAACAGAATTTTAAAATTATGTGAGATATTTTATCTCATTTCGAAAATATTTTGCAGAATATTAGCATAAAATATAAATGAATCAAGCAGTAAATCAAACTTCAAACATCAATGTCATGACGATCAAAAAATAAACCTTTATCTCCAGATAGCAGCAGGTATCTAAATAGGTAAGAAATTATTCCCGAAAAATCGTAGTATTTTGTAATTCTAAAACCTTCCATATTTCGAAATCCGTTAATTTTTGATCCAGAATTTAATATAAAATTCAAAAAATGTAGTATATAATATTTAAAATAACAAAATTGGTACTGTCCTTGTTTTTTTAAGACACCCTGCACACATAATATCAGCATATGAAAAAGCATATTGAATCAAACAACTTTTGTTTGAACATTTTTTTGTATATATGTACCCTGTATATTTTAAGATTCAAGTTGATTGAGTAAGTACGCGTGTGCTAATTCACCCTAAGCACCTTAACAACTCACTAACTAGTTAAGGTAAATAAAAAACGCCTACCCTACTATGATGATTAAGATAATACTTTACCTGCATTAAATGCTTCATCATCTTCCATTACTCTTACTGCTGCCTCCACTGCGTCTAAAGCGTCCCCACCATTTTGTAATATACGGTAGCCAGCTTCTATAGCTTTTATATTCCCATCAATTTTTGGCTGAACTCTAGAATCTGGAATATCTCCAGCACCACCATGAACCAAAATTATCGGTTCCATTATTTGAAATGTAGTGCTAGAAAATATCTATTATAACTAAATTAGTGGTTTTTTAAGGGTGGTTCACGGTTACAACCATTGTTAAACCATTTTACAGTACTGTAAGTATATTAAGATTTTTTAACGGGCTCTCTTAACAATTACACCTTAGAAAAATCAGATGTAAAGACAAGGTATTTAAATTGACAATTTTGTTAAAATTAGGTTATCCTTTTAAAGAAATCATAAAACTTCAAAGTCGCCCAAACGACTCGTGGTATGACCCTATTGAAAAATAATAATAAAAAATAAAAACTGTCCACTGAATAAGCTAGAAATTTTAAGTTAATTTTGACCAATTTAAACACCCTCTATATTACGCAAACCAACAGTTGATAAACTTTTAAACCAAATTAGATCAAAAGAATCACCCTTTTAGCCGAAACTTGATCGGACCTCGCATAACTTGATCTTTAAAAATGATATTTCAACTTTTCGTATATAACCAAAGATATAGGTGTATTGAAATTCAAAATTTGGAATATTCATGTGCCCAAAATTGTAAAATATATAAGCCGCTTTTCATGCCCTTTATAGTATCAGTCTAACAAAAAATTGAAATTTCTTCAGTTTTTTGAAAACTGACATCAAATTTTATATTATTCGGTGGAAAATAGATAAAAAAAATAATAAATAAATCATAAAAAAAGCTAAGCTAGAAACATACAACTAAAATTCTCAATTTTTGAAAGTTACTATCTCAAAAACAGTTGAAGTATGGTCCATAATATATTGTAAAAAATACTTAGAATCATTATTCCGAAATTTAAACCTATTATAATAATAACGGGGTTGGAATAAAAAAAATATGGCGTATTTCATTTCCAATATTACTTCGGTTCGGTAATTACTGGTTTACAGAAAAATCGGTTTATTTGGAGCACGGTTCCTGAATTTATAGAGTCAATAATGTTACCAAACAGACCTAAAAATTTTATTAGTTGTTTGAGTAACCCATGTCTAAACTGTTTAAAGCGGAACGCCCATCAAATAATTAACATTTGATGGGCGTTCCGCTTTAAACGGTTTTTCAAGAACCGTAATCAAACGTCTTTAAAAAAAATATTAACGCAGCTAGAACTAGTATATAGTAGAAAATGTATTTTTTGGGATGATCGCTATAGCAATGGAATTTGGCTAACTATAGACACGTCTTTTTGACTTAAGGTCTTCATCAGTACAGTCAACTAGTTGAAAGACGAGTACAACTAGCATCAAAATAACTACACAAAACAATACCAGAGTCATCAACAGGAACAAAACCGACATTTGTGATTACCAATTCGGATGTTCTCTTGGTAACTCTGGTATTATAATGTTCTATATTGGCAAGATGCCCTACACCCATCGACATTTATTTTGTGGCCGATTTCCTAATGTAGGAATAGAGCTTAGGTTATTTGTTTGTTGCTGATGCTGTGTTTATGCTCTTCCACTCTTGCTGATATTCACCTGTAAGTTTGCCTCACGTACATCTTTTCACAGTCGTGGAACGGAATGCTGTGTACTCCGTGGTTTCCAAGTAGTTTACGTATAGTTGTTTGTGGCTTGTGTATTATTTGTATGTTGTGTTTTCTAAGAACTTTTCCGATTCTGTCTGTTGTGCCTTTTTGACATGGTGCTACTTGTTGCATTCTCGGTTGAAAATTTTGTTGTTTGTGAACCCTGTGCATTAATAGATTTCTCTATGATGCGATTTGTACAGCCATTTTTCTTTAAAGCACTAAATAGTATACTAAGTTAGTTTTGTTTCGGCTTTCAACTGAAAGCCGAAAGTCAATTAACTTAATTGCATCTGGATATTAGGGTATTGACCACATTGAATTTGTGTTGTGAACATTTAAATATCTATCTGTTTGTGTTGGTTTTCTATAACGGTGTATTTGAAATGTCCGTTATGCAATTTGTGACCAGAACATCTAAAACAAAGGGCCCTAACAAACCTTCGAAAAATAAAGACATCACAATCCTTCCAGCAGATAAAGGAAACGCAGCTTTGGTTATGAATACCCAAGACTACATACAAAAAATGCAGGATATCCTACAAGATAATTGTTATAAGCCTGTTCCAAGGAACCCGACAACGTACCTAGAAAAAACAACTAAAAATAAAAATAAAAAGTTTACCGATATACCCTGAAATTCAACAGAAAATCATACCACGGGAAAAGTCAAGCAGATATCCTAAACTATATGGTTTACCAAAAATACATAAATCAGGGGCGCCTATCAGAGCTATTGTTAGTGGTGTTACTTCGCCGCTACAAAAACTGGCAACTATCTTGTTGAACCAGCTGTCAGGATTGCTATGAACGAGGATTTCCAGGCACATATAACGCACCTCTCGGACTATTGCCTTAAAAATACTTATTTTGCATTCAACGGGCAAATGTATAAACCAATAGATGGTGCTTCAATGGGATCCTCGTTATCACCAGTAGTGGCGAATTTATTTATGATATACTTCGAGAAAGAAGCTCTCGACAAAGCAAGTTTAAAGCCCAAATTATGAATTCGTTATGTAGATGAATATTTATTATATGGCAACATGGTCATACAGAGACTCACGTAAATTCAGTGCACCCCAGAATACAATTTACTCTAGAGTAAAGTAGAGTAAAACAACATACTTCCATTTTTAGATATTCTGATTACAAATTGCATAAGGGACATTTCAAATACACCTTGTATAGAAAATCAACACACACAGACAGATATTTAAATGCAAAATCACATCATCACCCAGCACAAATTCAAGCTGCTGCCAATACCCTAATATTCAGATCCGTGCGATTAACTGAAACATAGACGAGACAAAACGAACTTAATGTCATATCTAGTGCTGCAAAGAAAAATGGCTACACAAATCGCATTATAGAGAAATGCACAGGGTTCCCGAACAACCAACAACAAAAATTATCAACTGTAAAACCAACAAGTAGTCTTACCATATGTAAAAGGCATAATGGAAAGAATCGAGAGAGTTCTTAGAAAACACAAAATAGAAATAATACAGAAACCACAAACAATTATAGGTAAACTACTTGGAAACCCAGAAGATAAAATCAAACTGAAAAACCACGTGAGTACAGCATTCCGTACCAGGACTGTAAAAAGATGTACCTGGGGTAAACTAATAGGCGAATATCAGAAAGAGTGGAAGAGCATAAACTCAGCATCAGAAACAAACAAATAACCTCGCTTTATTCATACATCATCAGAAAACCGGCCACAAAATAAAGGTCGATGGGGTGTAGGAAGATTGCCAATATAGAACAGTATAAGACCAGAATAACTGAGAAACCATGAAAATTGAAAAAACAAGATGATTTGAATAAAAGGGGCGAATCGTTAAAACTACCGACGGTATGGAAGACAATAATCGACAAATCTAAAATCTCAAAAATCAACTGCAATTAGCGCAACAATAACAGCACCATCCGGAAAACATAAATATCGACCAACAGCCGCTTAGGATATAACCCCGTTCCTAGGTGCGGGTATAAAGCCAGAAAGTCACCAACATTTCAGTCCTATTTTCCGGGACGCGAGCAGTTAAGTTTGAAATAAATGTGATTTTGACGTAATGTCAGCAAAACTCTTCTTCTCGAAAGAAGAGTTTTGCTAACATTTCGTCAAAATCACATTTGGCGTTTTCGAAACTTTCTTTCTCGTGTCCGAATAGAGACTGAAATGTTGGTGACTGCGAAGCTTCCTTTACACCCACACCTAGGGCCGAAGGTTATATCTGAGCGGCTCTTGGTCGATAGTAGTTAAAATAGGGAGCGCCTCCTCCTCCTCCTCTTCCCCTCTCATGTCCCTCATTCTTATCTCCCCCCCTTTTATTCTCATTCGCATCATATTTTTAATTTTTTTCTTTGTCCTCCCACATTTGATTTTGCATTCTTAAGTCTTATAAATAGGTGCATCAAGATCATTTTAGTATGCTGAGGCACATTTACTAAGCTGTGCTCGAGTTGCGTAAAAAGTTATTTTTGAATTTTTCCACCAATTGTGTATAAAACAAAAAGAAAAAATGTGTCAAGTAATAAGTGAATTATGTGTAATCGCGAAAAATTAGCTACATCTATCAGACAGTTAAAAGTTAAATATCTCAATTTCTTTAAAGTGATTTCGAAAGATGAATACACCAAGCTGTTTTATCCACTGAAACGAGATTATTTGGAAGCAATTGACTGTTGTGATGATTATTTAGAAGGAATTATAAGCCTTACTACGTTTTTCAATACATTTGGGAAATCATACTTTGTAGGAGAATTAAGCCACCTAATAGAATTTATAGGAGAAGATTGCCAATTTATACCTGCTATTATTGCAACCCAAAAGAGGTTTCAATTATACGAAGATAAAAAACAGGTATGATCAAGAAAAGTTAATCCTATTTGCAAGAGAAGTCACCCCACATATTTAAGATATTATGTTAAATAAATTAAATGGCTGAGTTGCTGATTTCAGTTAAATTATTAGAGGAGAAATTTAGTAATCTTTCAAAAACCTATTTCTCAAATTCTATGACAAGTGGTCCGGAGTGGATAGACTTTTATCATAATCAATCTGAGGAATTCGTAAAGGCTGCCCTCTGTTGCAACAAATACTGTGAAACATTAAATTTTTTTCAACTTATTCAAGATCTAAAAGATATTGGCTTTGGTTACTATTTAAAAGACTTGAAGCAATTTATTGACGAGGATACTATTTCTTCAAGAAATTGAAAAGGAAGAATAAATTTAATAATATTCACAATGGAGCAAGTGGTTACTGAAATGTATGAAGAGTTTATTATATCTGCTGCATACTTCCAATATTTATCAATTGTAGGCGAAGAAGACGCAGAAGCACAAGATTTATCAGCATACGTTAAGAATATAGATCGAATGGAACAATGTAAATTAGCCGCTAAATTTTGTAATGATTATTTAAAATATAAAAATGAGTATGAACTTTTAAATGAATTTAGAAAATTAGATTTAAGGTATCATATTAATTGTATTCAATCATGGTTAGTTAATGCAAAATAAAAATGTAATTAAGTTTTTTTATATTTTTATTCATTCATAAAACAATTGTCATATAAAAATAACACATTTGTCAAAGCACACATACAAGGTGATTTTGAATGATAGAAGCATTTTGGTTCCATTAGCTTTAGCGCTGGTTGTTCATCTATTTCAATCACAGGCTTTTTAGAATATTTCTCTATAAAATCCTTTTTTTCGCTTCCTTTTACAAAAACAAAATCTGCTTTCTTCGTAAGTGTTTCAATTATTTTTGGGAAATGATGTAATGGAATAAATCCATTATTCCAATGTATACAATGATGATTTTTCATTAACCATACCGCCTGCTTGTGACAATCAGGTGAAAGAAACTCCATTGGAAAAGGCTTTTTAAAAATGTAATGATTCATTTCATAACCATCAAAAGCTGCAAGCTCTTTCGGTATAAATTTATTTTTTTCATCCTTGAATCCTTGAATATCCATAACCAATCTCATATTTTCAAAGCAGCAAATTTTTTAATGAGAATTTTTTTACTTGAATAATTTGCAATTTCTTCTTTCAGTTGATTAATTTTAAAAATAAATTTTTCAATTTGTTGTTGTAGTTTTGATGTCATGACTAAAACTAAAAGCTTTTGAAAATCCCTTTAAATTAAATCGAAATATGAAAATAGTGGGGATAAAGTTTATAATTGTTTCACAACTTTAGTAAGAGGGTTGTAGCTAAATAATTTGTCATGTAAAATAAGACAATAAGCAGAAGTATCTTTTTTAATTGCATTGTGTGTCTCAAATTCAATTCTCATTACTACGGATCCCGTTTGAATTGTTTCTTTTTGATGGGAGCAATCAATATGTGTAATAGGACTAATGTTTTTGAATTGTTCAGGATTAAAAATGGGTTCATTTGGAACACCATAGTAAGACTGTCTAAAGTTGGTAAACATTTCGTATAAAGCAGAAAATTTGTTTTCTTCGAAATTTAAGTACAAATCGTGATAAGGATATCTTTCAGAATTTAAAAATACTCTAATATTTGACAAGGTAATATTGTCAAATTTACTCATATCTTTAGCAAATTTTCCCTTTTCTGTTTTCTTGAAAGCCAATCACAACATGACGAGGAGCTTCTAGTTTACTAGTTGTTTTTACCGGCCATGTGTGACGGGTTGTTTCGGTTAGAGAAAAATATTCAACAAGTTCCCAACTCCTGAATACTATCAATATATCTTTATTTGATTCTAATATTTTTGATAGAGCAAGTTGTGGCATATCAACTAGAATGTGAGGAACTTTCCAATAAATTTTATCGAAAGTAACCAATGGAGTGTCAGGAGCACTAACAGGGTGTGCCGGATCTTCTTTGAAGATAACACCATGTAAATCATCAGTTGATCTAATAAGAACTAATTCCTGTTTCATATTCATAATAATTTTTCTGTAATCTTCAAAAAATCCTAAAAGCATTTTTAGTGGTATGGATACGGAGAATTTTCCATCATTATCAACTAAAATTTTATCACCTTCTTTTCGTTGTGGAAACCAACCTGCATTTTTCAGTTTTAAACTTTCGTTTGTATTGTGGGAAAGGTAGCTTTTTAAGGTTGATGCTAATCCAACATTTCTTATTGAATCTATAGTAATTCCGTTTAGTTCATAGCGGATTTCTCTGAACAAAAAGGCTATACCATTGTTAATAAATAGCAATTCTTTCTTATATTTATCTTCTGTATTAGTTAATTTTCCTTCGATATAAAGTAAACTATCTGATGGTAGAATGTAAGCATCGAGTTCTTGAATTGGGATCCGTATTTCATCATTGTAATTGAATTTTCAAGAAATATATGGTTGATATGTGTGAAGCTCTGAACTAACGATGGAATTGTCTACATAAAGCTTTTCGTTTACGTTTAATATGTTCATTATTTTAAAACAGTGAAACCCAAAGATGTGAGAAATTTACGATTATCTCGTCTTAACTTGTTGGTGTTGGATTTGATACTGAACTGTTGTTTAGTCTTTTACTTTTTATAAGTTTTTACTTTGTTGATAGTGGTAGGTGAAAGTCTCATTCCAAGGGCTCTATTATATCTAACAACCATTTTATATGTCACTAGTTTGTAAATGTAACCTTACTGTTACAGTTTCTCCTCTAAAACTGATAAGTTCTCCGTCTTAATAAACTATTTTAACGGTTATATTGTTAATTGCTTTGACGCTAACTAGAAAATACAAAATGGGCAAAGGAGATTCCACTATTTTATAGCCTGGAGCTACGGTTGGATAAAACTGGTGAATAATATGAACAGGTTTACCATTACTGTAAGAACCGACACAAATATTACAATCAATACAAATAGCATTCACCTTAGTTATTTTTGCAACATTATCTGATTCTTCCTCTTTCATAGCTTTTAGTATCCTGCTATTAAAACTCAACATTTTTCCTATCGAATCTTCCTTGGTAAAATCAATTTTTCTACTACACATTAAAAAAGTTTTTAGAGTGTTAACATTTGCTTTTAAAAGAAAAAAAAATTTTTCATTCGGAAATAAATCTTTTATACTTTCTCTTATGTATGTTTCTATATCTGTAATGTCATAAGTTCCGTCGGGAATAACAATTACTTTATTATCTATATAAAATTTATTATATCCTTCTTTTATATTGGGAATAGTGACAAACGTTTCAAAATCAGCTAAACCCAGGTAATATTGTTTTCCATCCTCTAAATATATGGGCGGATTAAAATCCGCAGACAAAACAAAACTGTTTCCTGATATGGCAATTGTGGTGGACATTGCAGTTTATTTATGAATGAGATATTACAACAAATAATGAGTTTATATATTTTTTTGCAAAAATTTTAGGGATAGTTGACCACAGTTATATGAATTAAATTTTTGTTTGTTTTCATAAGTATAAAATACATCCACTTTGCCATTCGAATTAAAATATTTGAGAAGTTCAAAAGGTGGTTTTAAATTTCCATAACTATCAAAATATATTACCTTTTTGTTATTTTTAATATAAGCAGTCCAATGAGATCCTTTATTTTGTTTTTTATCCAAATTTACAATACAATCTTTCAGATTAATTTTTTTTTGGAAGTTCATCGAGTATAAAAACACCTCTAAAGCCAGTTATTTTTAACAGCTTTACATATTTAATAATATCATTGTTCGTAAGTGCTCTTTTTGGAAAACTTATTTTGAGTTTTTGTTTTTTTGTCTGATTGCTTTCATTTTGACTGATCCTCTTTTATAAGGTCTAATAAATAGTCCTTTTCCTTCATATGGTCTAATATATAATCCTTTGCCTTCTTTAGAAGCATTTTCCATTGCAATATTATGCCTATGTATTTCTTCTAGTTGCTGTTTAGCTGCTTTAGCATCATTTACTCCCTTAGCAATTCCTGCCGCGCCTCCACCGAGTGCACCCAGGGCGCCAAGAATGGGAAACAAAAGAGATAGAAATCCTCCAACTTTTTTGGGTGTTCGAATGATACGTTTTTTTCTCAATTTAAGTTTACCCCTTTTTTATCTTTACATCCCAAACCGAACTTTCTTTTACCCTTCATTATTCCTGCAACACTTAGAGCTGCAATTTTTTCACCAATAGAAGAATCCTTAGCTTTTACCCTATCCCAGGCTTTTTTTTTCTAATATTTGGTCAGATATGTGTCTTCTTGATAAATCTTCAGTCTGAGAGTATGATATATCGTGTTCTTTAGAAGCGGAACCCAATGGATTTATACCAACGTCAACTCTAGTTAATCTTTTCTCCAAGTTGGTGCCTGGACCACAATAATTATATCCTGGTATATGAACTTCGAAGGGTAGTTTACTAATTAATTTATTTACTAAACCAGAGCCTTTTCTATTACGTCTTTTGATAGTTTTTTCCAACTTATGCCGGCCCACAGTCATTAAAGTTCTTTTTATACTAAAAACACATTGACATTTTTCTGGTATAAATACTTTTACAGCTAAAAATATTTACTAGTGAGATTAAGAATAAGGACTGAAAAACAAAAATTCTTTATACCAGTAAATAATCATGACGAAAAAATTTTAAGTAAACGGTTGAGAAAGCATGGTGACTTATTTTGCGGTGGTTCAAAAAGAGGACTCATAGTTGGTTGCAGTGGTAGCGGTAAAACCAACGTTATGCTTACACTGCTCGAGCATCCTAATGGAATTAGGTTTGAAAATGTCTATGTTTATTCAAAGTCATTAGATCAACCAAAATATGAATATTTAAGAAAGTTGTTAAAGCCTATGAAAGAAATTGGATACTTTGAATACGATAGCGATGAGAACACCTCATGAGATAAAGCCAAATTTCGTTATCATTTTTGACGATATTTCTTGTCATAATCAATCTATTATTAGGGACTATTTCACGCATGGAAGGCTTTTCAAGGATATTCCTCAATCCTTAAACGTCTAATTCGAGAAAATTCCAACTTATTAATTTTATTTAAACAGGACTGTTTGAGTTTAAAACATATATATAACGACCACTGTATATTGGATATGACATTTGATCAGTTTAAAAATATTTGTGCTAACTGTTGGATGGATCCATATGGCTTTCTTGTAATTGACAAAGATTGTGAAGTAAATCACGGCAGATACAGGAGTAAATTCGATTCCTTTATATATTTGTAAAAGTGAAAAATTTGCAGTTTTATTTCATTTAAAACTTGTACAGCATGGATAAACGTTTAGCTAGAGAATTAATAAAATCGAGACAAGCCGTGAACCAGAAATATCGAAGCTTGAAATTAGCTACTTCTACCCCTCAGTCCGAATTAGAACAAACTTATAGACCAATAACACAACCTCTTAAACAGCTAATTTCAAATACTGGTAAATCCGAACCATTCGATTTAAAAGAAGAAAAGGTTTCAAAGTATGAAGAATTCAAAACACCTACAAAGCTTTATAAAACATCAACTCCGACGAAAACTATTCAGAAAACAGGAAAAACTCCGTTACTCCCCACAGAACTACCAACATTTTTAGATGACAGTAGTATCACTTCTTCCTCTTCTGTAGTACAACTATTGACATCAACTATTATAGCGGAAACTTCAGATCCTTCTAGTGACACAACAACAAATTTAAACTTATCAGACATATTGGAACAAACTAGATAAACAATTCAAACCTATGTTGGTACACCGTCATATAAAGATTAGCAGATTTTCATGAATTACCCAGATCATATATTGATGAGGGTGTGAAAGATACACAACATAAATTTGACCATTATTATAGAATAGTTCATGACCTCGAAACGGATAAGTTTTCTTTTGGTTTAACACAGATACCGCTAGAAATTATTGGAAAAGACATTAAAGTGGGAGGAATAACGTACACAGGCACGCCAGGTTTATACGAATTGCTTTTCAAAAAAGAACCGAAAATTATAAGAAATTAAGATTTAGATAATTACATGAACATTCTAGCTAAAACAAATGTATATCGTAGGAATTTTGATTCAAATGAACAAGTTCAAGGAAATACATCAGACAAATATGTTACAATAATAGGACCATATTTACAAAGAAAGGGGATTACAAAGACAAAAACCTTGCAAAGATTAGTTACAGCATTTGACAAACCAAAACCTCCGTTTAGAACAACTAGAGCCAAAACAACAGGAAAGGGATTAATTTTGAAAACAAACAGATCAAATACAGACTATGTATATTGGAATAATGTAAACGAAATTGTTGATAGGCTACGTTTATTAATTTCATCAAGTGATGCGGGAAATAATGCTCATAGTAACGAGATTATCTCTATTATTGAAGAATTAAGAGAAGATAAAGTTATACTATAAAAACAGCTATTAAATATAATCATATTTATTGTTTAATGAAAGCTCAACATGACAGTTGATAAATTTGGACGCCATATTTCAAAACGTCAATTAATAAATTCTGCTTCTTTGGAAAAAACAATTTATTCAAATATTGAAAGTAAAATTCTCAACAATTTTAAGTTAGATTTTATTAAACAAAATCAAGAGGGAATAAGTGACATTAATAATTTAAAAAGGAGATTAGGTGAAAATGAAACAAATAATGAAATCTTTGCTAAAAAGCTTAAGGTTTATGATGAAATTTTTTTAAAATATGAAAACCAAATTAAAGGATGTTATACCTCAATTGAAAACGTTAATAAACAGTTGCTAACGCTAAATCAAATAAGTAACGATTTGTAATTTTTAATTGAACATGTTAAAAATGAAGACAAAAAATTAAGTGATGATATCAACAAAATTAATAAAATAATGGAAACAAATATAAGAGAAGTAATAATTGAAAAACACAAGGAAAAGATTAAACAATTAAGAACTTTTATAAAAAGATTAGATGATGAAAAAAAAGAAATCAAAATAGCATTCTTAATAGTAGAACAATTGACCAACTCTCTTTGGAAGAAAAACAACAATATATTTCCTTTGGAAAGATAATGTCTAGTGTAATTAAGAAATTAGAACAAGAATTAAATAAAACAGAGGAGGAATTCAAAAATAGTGATAGTAGAACAACTACTTTCTTAACTGGAGAGATAAAAAACTTCTTTAATGCTTTAGAAAAGGAGATTACTAAAATTAGTAAAGTTTTAAATCGAAAAAGTTATACAATACAAATTGATAAATTGAATGAATGGGAAAAAACATATAAAAATTATATTTCGAATTATTACAAAACATAGAAATTGAACTTCCTTTAAATTGAATAAACAAGTTTGTTGTTGCAAACGGACAGAGGGAGAGAGTTTTTCAATGTAAATTTTCAAAGTTTGATGCAACAATTTCGAATTAACCATTATAGCGCGTCTTCCAATTTGAAAGCGAGTATAGTAGAAAGAGTAAACAGGACTTTAAAGAATAATATATGGAAAATATTTAGCATTCAAGGAAATTACATATGGTTTAATATATTAGCGGATATTGTAAAAGAATATAACAATACAAAACATTCTTCAATAGGAATGAAGCCAAAACAAGTAAATAAAACAAATGAAAAGAGAATCTTGAAATCTGCATTTACTCATGCTAAAACGTTAGATATAAAATCTCCAAAGTTTAAAGTGGGTGATCACGTACGCATAAGCAAGCATCGAGAGGCATTTTCGAAAGGTTACACACCAAATTGGTCAAATGAGATATTCCACATTAAAGAAGTTAAGATGACAAACTCCTGGACATATTTAATTTAAGACGAAGATAATCAGGACATTCTGGGTGTTTATGAGAAAAAATTACTAAACGTAAAGCATACCGATGTGTATCCTATTGAGAAGATTTTGAGAAGGAAAGGAAAGTTTATGTGAAATGGTTAGGACTTGATAAAAAATATAGTACATGGATTGATAAAAAAATATTGTTTAATTAAATTAAAATTAAATTTTAGTTAAATTTGTTTTATTTCAGTTCCTCACTTTATGCTTTAGCTGATACAAATTAAAATGTCTGAAAAGTACCTACTCTTATGTGCTAATTAATTTCAAATAAAATTCACATTTAAGAAATTAAAATTTTATTAAGTAAAACATCAAATACAATTTTTATTAAAACGTGTCAAATATATTTTATTTCTATGTTCCCTCAGATAATATCGAATCTAGAATAAGTTTACAGTCATTTATTCTTTTTTCAAAACGGAGTCTATCTAAGTATCACATCTGAAAGTTACTCCTACGGGCTTGTCTGTAAGCAAAGCTCCACTTCACTACCACATGCACCTTATTGTTCTCTTCCAGAAAAGATATTGTTTTCTTCGTAATATTTTCTTTTTGATCCATTTTCATTGTTTTCTTTGTAATATTTTCTTTTTGTTCCATTTTGCTTCGATTTGTTTTCCATTTCTTCAGGATATAAAGCAAGTAATTCCATCATAGTTGAAACATTTTCACTGTTAGGATTTTATGTTGGACTTATTATATTATAAACATGCGTACACAAGTCGCCACAATGAGCTGAAATATTATTTTGAAATATTTTGAAATATGTATTGAATTCTTGCCTATAATCAATAATTTCCTTCAATCGCCACAAATTGTCCAAAGACTCTTGTCCTAAGTATATGAAGTGTGGGTCTTTTGTAATTTGCAGAACAGGGATATCATTTATTTTCTGGACCTGCAGATGAATGTTGTTTATCTTCACACTGGTTTGATCAACTTGAGGAAAGTAGAAATTGTTTACAATAATTCCTTGATGAACACAAATGTCTTTCCAATTTTCTTCGGTTAGTGCGATTAAAAATCCAGTTTTTACACCAATTACAATTTTTGGAGAAAAATAATTTAAACTAATGCCAACAAGAACAAATTTTGACAAAGAATTATTTAAAAAATAAATTTTTGAATTAAGAAGCGTTTCCAAAGGTTTATGAACCACGGCGTTGTTCATAATGACTAAACGAGACTGAAACATATTGTGATATCTTGTACTTAAATATTCTCATCCCCACTTTCTTTAAAGTTTCGTTTAAAATGGATTAATGAAAAAATAGATTTCCAGTTTGAAATTTGTAATAAAGATAAATAATTAAAATGGTAATGTATAAAAATAATGCAAAGTTTAATGTAACACTAATGATGGAAAAGTAATAATTTTTGAATCCGTCATAATAATTGGTACAGTTGGAGTTATACTTTGTAACTGATTATTTTTAAACTCTAACCTTTCGATCCAATTTGTATCAAAAATAGATCGATTTGGATAATGATACAAAATTTTAAAACATTTACTTGCATTTTCATCTCCATTTATTCGTTCCATCCAACTAATTGTACTATTGTTAATTAATCCAATTTTCATAAATTTACAATATTTACTTAGAGTGACGTGTGTTTTATTAGAAAAACATATTTCACACTGTGTTACGCCGCGGGGAGATGAACATAAATGAATGAATAAAATAAAGAAGAATGAATTGCGATCTACTGATAGTCATTAAAACAAATTAATAATTATATTCCAAATTTATTAACATTAAGTAGATACTTTCACCACGAAAGCAACAGCAGTTGTAAAAAAATAACAATAAAATACTTAATTTAAATATATGTAAAAGTTCATAAATAAGGATATTAATAATACTATATAAAATGTGTAGCTTGAAGACTTATTTTGAATGGTTACAATTATTCGATTCCTATTTTTCCATAAACAGTTATTTAAATCACAATTCCTAGCAAATTTCTTATGCTCCACAATAGGATCATCATAACTTAACCAATCAAAAATTTCAATACTACAATAAAAACATTTACAAATATCATTGATTGAAATATAGGAAAAGCCAGCTACAGCCAACACTTCTGGTCTCAATCTTCCTTTCCATTTCTTAAAAGTGGAAAGTCGTTTTTCATATGTTTTAAAATAACTGTTATCAATTTCTTTGTCAAAAGTTTCTAAGCACATTTTGTGAAAGGCTTATGAAGACTAACTTTGGTTTCAAAAACAACCAATTTAAACACCTTATAATATCTACATAAATATATCTAAATCTTCATGTTCTGCATTCCGTTGATACAAAGCAATATCTTGGTGTCCCCAAGCTAATGTATCAAAACTATAGGGAATTTTATACCGCTTATCATCTTCAGAACTCAAAGCCAATTTATTAATTAACTCTGTAAAAATTGTGTGTTGTCTAGATCGAAAAACATACATTGAACAAAAGGTTTTAGAATGATTTTCAACAACATCTTTATAATGAATAAAATCCAACTGCTTTTTAATGGCACTTTTTTTAACACCTTTTGCTTTTTTTGTTAAACTATTTTCCGTTTTAATACAATATGCTTTTGCTCCAGTACCAAAGAAAGCAGTAATGGGTTCACTAGCATATTCATCTTTGAATTTTCCTATAACTGACGTTGTAATAGGCATTTCATGAATATTACCAAATTCATAATTAGATGTATCAAATTTGTGAATATTTTTTATCATGTCAGAATAAATATTTGGAGTTGTGACGTCTAAAATGAACGAATCGGTATCGGTGTATAAAAGTGAAATATTTTCCTGATAAAGAGGTTTTAAAAAATTATAAAAGAAATCATACATGACAGTTTTAGATATATCTAATATTGAGAAGCCTACATATATTGGTTTATTGTAAGTAACTTGAATCTTTTGCATTTGAATAGCTACCAAGTTTTCAGAAAATATTGTTAAGTCCTTGAAATATGGTTTTGCAATTAAATTCTCAGCACCATCTTTTCTTCTATTTTTTTCCCACTCTGTAACAAGTCTTACGTCAATTCTCCTATCAACATTTTCCATAGTCTTGCCATAAATACTATTATTTGCCAACTTGTAAGTATTACGATCAAATTCATTCTTTGAATCATTTCTTAATCTTGAATTCAAGTCTATATATTTTTTCAACCAATCATATTGAGAAAACTGTAAAACTCTATGAACTTTAGTTAACTTGAGTCCATGTTCCAAACATTGTTTTAATAATTGATAGTGAATAACATATTTTGATTTATCATTTAAATTGGGTATTAATTTTATGCATTTAGAATTTGGCGGTTTAAAGTTTTCTGGACAAAACGGAAAATCGTTATGATAGGAATGTAGACTTGTAGGATATTCTAAATCAACTTCTAAAACATATCCCTTATTAGATTTTTTAGAAATATTCATAATATTTAAATCATTGATTTCTTTATCTGTTAACCAAACAAAATCTCCCGTTGGAATGTGCTGTGACATTGCATAACCATACAAATTTGTTGCATCATAATAAATTATGTATTTAGTTGGCTTTAAAGGATCAAAATTTAAAAGAAATGGATTATTAGCTTCAGATTTTCTACAAATGCAAGAGCTCACACCACCGCGAACGCTTTTTTTGAAAAAGTGTATCATATCTGGATCAGTTAACAATTCTAACTCTATTCCAGTATAACGCAAACACGCCTCCCAAGATAAACCTGGAAAAGTGTAAAAATGAGCTGGATAGAGCTTATATGTGGATAAACAAGTGCTTCTAAAAATTTTCAAAAATATCTGCCAAAAGTAAAGTATCAGAGAGTAAGTAAACGTCGGAGTATTGACCAAGAGATTCACATTTAAACAATTGCCAAACCTTTACAGCTCTTTGGTATTCTGCATCACTGATGTGCTCATCCGTTAAAGTATTATAAAATTGGTCTTTTTGAGGTAAAGTTGTTTCTTCTAATTTTAAATAATCATCAATATAATTGTAAGGAAATACACCTTTTTGCCGAATAAGTTTAAATCTTTCTTCATCATTGAAAATTTTTTTTATTTCCTTACATTGTTCATCTTTTAAGCTTTCAGAGAGTTTTGATAAAGAATGGGATAGAAATTGAAAAGAATCAATAAACCTTAACGATATATTTTTTTTCTTAGCCTTTTGTGTCTTTTTATCAAAATAGTTATCCACATGAATAAGCTTTTCAAATGAAATATATTTTTCCTTGTTTTGTGCGATAACTGTTAGTTGTTCTTTGTTTAAGCATAATTTTTTAAGAAATAGATGAGAATCATAATTACGCAAATTATGCAATATAACTGGAATAAAGTTAGGTATTCTGTAATTTATGTTATGAGCTGGACCTCTATAAAGACCGGTTATATGACAATGATCTGCAACCCTGTCATTTAAAAGAGGTTTATTACAAATATGACAAACTGTTTCATAGTTATGATAAATTTTGTCAGTTCGTTCAAAGGAATCATCTTTTTAGGAGTCTTTAAATATTTATTGTATATGTTATACACATCTCTTTCTAAAGAATTTATAAATAATGTATCACAATGACCTCTATATTTTTCAAATTTGAATAACATTTAATGAATAATGGAATATCGTCATTATTTAAAGGCTTTAAAATGCATTCAAAAATCTTAATGTAATAGGTTTCCAAACTTATCTTTTATTAATTCAAAAATTAGGTCAATGAATGTTATTATTGATTGTTTTAAGGTGTAGATTTGAAATTTTGAAATTGTCAAATTTAAAGGCTTTAAAATGCATTATAAAAATACTGCAATATTTTCATTTCTATTAAATTTGAAAAATATTCAAAATTGTGATACATTATTTATAAATTCTTTAGAAAGAGATGTGTATAACATATACAATAAATATTTAAAGACTCCTAAAAAGATGATTCCTTTGAAACAAAATTTATCATAACTATGAAACAGTTTGTCATATTTGTAATAAACCTCTTTTAAATGACAGGGTTGCAGATCATTGTCATATAACCGGTCTTTATAGAGGTCCAGCTCATTCACTCTGCAACATAAATTACAGAATACCTAACTTTATTCCAGTTATATTGCATAATTTGCGTAATTATGATTCTCATCTATTTCTTAAAAAATTATGCTTAAACAAAGAACAACTAACAGTTATCGCACAAAACAAGGAAAAATATATTTCATTTGAAAAGCTTATTCATGTGGATAACTATTTTGATAAAAAGACACAAAAGGCTAAGAAAAAAAATATATCATTAAGGTTTATTGATTCTTTTCAATTTCTATCCCATTCTTTATCAAAACTCTCTGAAAGCTTAAAAGATGAACAATGTAAGGAAATAAAAAAAATTTTCAATGATGAAGAAAGATTTAAACTTATTCGGCAAAAAGGTGTATTTCCTTACAATTATATTGATGATTATTTAAAATTAGAAGAAACAACTTTACCTCAAAAAGACCAATTTTATAATACTTTAACGGATGAGCACATCAGTGATGCAGAATACCAAAGAGCTGTAAAGGTTTGGCAATTGTTTAAATGTGAATCTCTTGGTCAATACTCCGACGTTTACTTACTCTCTGATACTTTACTTTTGGCAGATATTTTTGAAAATTTTAGAAGCACTTGTTTATCCACATATAAGCTCGATCCAGCTCATTTTTACACTTTTCCAGGTTTATCTTGGGAGGCGTGTTTGCGTTATACTGGAATAGAGTTAGAATTGTTAACTGATCCAGATATGATACACTTTTTCAAAAAAAGCGTTCGCGGTGGTGTGAGCTCTTGCATTTGTAGAAAATCTGAAGCTAATAATCCATTTCTTTTAAATTTTGATCCTTTAAAGCCAACTAAATACATAATTTATTATGATGCAACAAATTTGTATGGTTATGCAATGTCACAGCACATTCCAACGGGAGATTTTGTTTGGTTAACAGATAAAGAAATCAATGATTTAAATATTATGAATATTTCTAAAAAATCTAATAAGGGATATGTTTTAGAAGTTGATTTAGAATATCCTACAAGTCTACATTCCTATCATAACGATTTTCCGTTTTGTCCAGAAAACTTTAAACCGCCAAATTCTAAATGCATAAAATTAATACCCAATTTAAATGATAAATCAAAATATGTTATTCACTATCAATTATTAAAACAATGTTTGGAACATGGACTCAAGTTAACTAAAGTTCATAGAGTTTTACAGTTTTCTCAATCTGATTGGTTGAAAAAATATATAGACTTGAATTCAAGATTAAGAAATGATTCAAAGAATGAATTTGATCGTAATACTTACAAGTTGGCAAATAATAGTATTTATGGCAAGACTATGGAAAATGTTGATAGGAGAATTGACGTAAGACTTGTTACAGAGTGGGAAAAAAATAGAAGAAAAGATGGTGCTGAGAATTTAATTGCAAAACCATATTTCAAGGACTTAACAATATTTTCTGAAAACTTGGTAGCTATTCAAATGCAAAAGATTCAAGTTACTTACAATAAACCAATATATGTAGGCTTCTCAATATTAGATATATCTAAAACTGTCATGTATGATTTCTTTTATAATTTTTTAAAACCTCTTTATCAGGAAAATATTTCACTTTTATACACCGATACCGATTCGTTCATTTTAGAAGTCACAACTCCAAATATTTATTCTGACATGATAAAAAATATTCACAAATTTGACACATCTAATTATGAATTTAATAATATTCATGAAATGCCTATTACAAAGTCAGTTATAGGAAAATTCAAAGATGAATATGCTGGTGAACCCATTACTACTTTCTTTGGTACTGGAGCAAAAGCATATTGTATTAAAACGGAAAACAGTTTAACAAAAAAAGCAAAAGGTGTTAAAAAAAGTGCAATTAAAAAGCAGTTGGATTTTATTCATTATAAAGATGTTGTTGAAAATCATTCTAAAACCTTTTGTTCAATGTATGTTTTTCGATCTAGACAACATACAATTTTTACAGAGTTAATTAATAAATTGGCTTTGAGTTCCGAAGATGATAAGCGGTATAAAATTCCCTATAGTTTTAATACATTAGCTTGGGGACACCAAGATATTGCTTTGTATCAATGGAATGCAGAACATGAAGATTTAGATATATTTATGTAGATATTATAAGGTATTTAAATTTGTTGTTTTTGAAACCAAAGTTAGTCTTCATAAGTCTTTCACAAAATGTGCTTAGAAACTTTTGACAAAGAAATTGATAACAGTTATTTTAAAACATATGAAAAACGACTTTCCACTTTTAAAAAATGGAAAGGAAAATTGAGACCAGAAGTGTTAGCTGGAGCTGGCTTTTACTATACTTCAATCAATGATATTTGTAAATGTTTTTATTGTGGTATTGAAATTTTTGATTGGTTAAGTTATGATGATCCTATTGTGGAGCATAAGAAATTTGCTAGGAATTGTGATTTAAATAACTGTTTATGGAAAAATAGGAATCGAATAATTGTAACCATTCAAAATAAGTCTTCAAGCTACACATTTTATATAGTATTATTAATATCCTTATTTATGAACTTTTACATATATTTAAATTAAGTATTTTATTGTTATTTTTTTACAACTGCTTTTGCTTTCGTGGTGAAAGTATCTGCTTAATGTTAATAAATTTGGAATATTATTATTAATTTGTTTTAATGACTATCAGTAGATCTCAATTTATTCTTCTTTATTTTATTTTCCAAAATGTTTTTTATGTTCATCATCCCCCTGGCGTAACACAGTGTGAAATATGTTTTTCTAATAAAACAGACGTCACTCTAAGTAAATATTGTAAATTTATGAAAATTGGATTAATTAACAATAGTACAATTAGTTGGATGGAACGAATAAATGGAAATGAAAATGCAAGTAAATTTTTTAAAATTTTGTATCATTATCCAAATCGATCTATTTTTGATACAAATTGGATAGAAAGGTTAGAGTTTAAAAATAATCAGTTACAAATTTTAACCCCCAACTGTACCAATTATTATGACGGATTCAAAAATTATTACTTTTCCATCATTAGTGTTACATTAAACTTTGCATTATTTTTATACATTACCATTTTAATTATTTATCTTTATTATAAATTTCAAACTGGAAATCTATTTTTTCATTAATCCATTTTAAACGAAACTTTAAAGAAAGTGGGGATGAGAATATTTAAGTACAAGAATAACACAATATGTTTCAGTCTCGTTTAGTCATTATGAACAACGCCGTGGTTCATAAACCTTTGGAAACGCTTCTTAATTCAAAAATTTATTTTTTAAATAATTCTTTGTCAAAATTTGTTCTTGTTGGCATTAGTTTAAATGATTTTTCTCCAAAAATTGTAATTGGTGGAAAAACTGGATTTTCAATCGCACTAACCGAAGAAAATTGGAAAGACATTTGTGTTCATCAAGGAATTATTGTAAACAATTTCTACTTTCCTCAAGTTGATCAAACCAGTGTGAATATAAACAACATTCATCTGCAGGTTCAGAAAATAAATGATACCCCTGTTCTACAAATTACAAAAGGCCCACACTTCATATACTTAGGACAAGAGTCTTTGGACAATTTGTGGCGATTAAAGGAAATTATTGATTATAGATTATCTATACTTAAAAGGCAAGAATTCAATACATATTTCAAAATATTTCAAAATAATATTTCATCTGATTGTGGCGACTTGTGTACGCATGTTTATAATATAATAAGTCCAACAGAAAATCCTAACAGTGAAAATGTTTCAACTATGATGGAATTACTTGCTTTATATCCTGAACAAATGGAAAACAAATTGAAGCAAAATGGAACAAAACGAAAATATTACGAAGAAAACAATGAAAATGGATCAAAAAGAAAATATTACGAAGAAAACAATATCTTTTCTGGAAGAGAACAATAAGGTGCATGTGTTAGTGAAGTGGAGCTTTGCTTACAGACAAGCCCGTAGGAGTAACTTTCAGATGTGGTACTTAGATAGACTCCGTTTTGAAAAAAGAATAAATGATTGTAAACTTATTCTAGATTCGATATTATCTGAGGAACATAGAAATAAAATATATTTGACACGTTTTAATAAAAATTGTATTTGATGTTTTACTTAATAAAATTTTAGTTTAGTAAATGTGAATTTTATTTGAAATTAATTAGCACATTAAGACTTTGTAATTTGTATCAGCTAAAGCATAAAGTGAGGAACAGAAATAAAACAAATTTAACTAAAATTTAATTTCAATTTAATTAAACAATATTTTTTTTATCAATCCATGTATTATATTTTTTATCAAGTCCTAACCATTTCACATAAACTTTGTTTCCTTTCCTTCTCAAAATCTTCTCAATAAGATACACATCGGTATGCTTTACTTTTAGTAATTCTTGCTCATAAAAACCACCCAGAATGTCCTGATTATCTTCGTCTTGAATTAAATATGTCCAAGGGTTTGTCATCTTAACTTCTTTAATGTGGAATATCTCATTTGACCAATTTGGTGTGTAACCTTTTGAAAATGCCTCTCGATGCTTGCTTATTCGTACGTGATCACCCACTTTAAACTTTGGAGATTTTATATCTAACGTTTTAGCATGAGTAAATGCAGATTTCAAGATTCTATTTTCATTTGTTTTATTTACTTGTTTTGGCTTCATTCCTATTGAAGAATGTTTTGTATTGTTATAATCTTTTACAATATCCGCTAATATATTAAACCATTTGTAATTTCCTTGAATGCTAAATATTTTCCACATATTATTCTTTAAAGTCCTGTTCACTCTTTCTACTATACTCGCTTTCAAATTGGAAAACGTGCTATAATGGTTAATTCGAAATTGTTGCATCAAATTTTGAAAATTTACATTGAAAAACTCTCTTCCTCTATCCGTTTGCAAGTTTTTTGGTGGAGTTTTTGCACTGATTAATATTTTTTTCATTGCCGCTGTTACGTCTTTTCCAGATTTAGATTTTAACGGTTCGGCCCAAACATACTTAGAAAATACATTTATGGTAATCAAGATATATTTAAATCCCTTATTAAATTTGGCATAGGGTAACATTTCAACCAAATCAGCTTGAAAAAGATCATTTAACCCTTTCACTACCACCCTTCTGCGTTTGTAGTTTTTTCTAGCAGGTTTATGTAATTCATTAACGACTTGCTGTTTAACGGTTGTCATGACAACAAACTTGTTTATTCAATTTTAAGGAAGTTCACTTTCTATGTTTTGTAATAATTCGAAATATAACTTTTATATGTTTTTTCCCATTCATTCAATTTATCAATTTGTATTGTATAACTTTTTTCATTTAAAATTTTACTAATTTTAGTAATCTCCTTTTCTAACGCATTAAAGGATTTTTTTATCTCTCCAGTTAAGAAAGTAGTTGATCTACTATCACTATTTTTTAATTCCTCCTCTGTTTTATTTAATTCTTGTTCTAATTTCTTAATTACACTGGACATTATATTTTCCAAGGAAATATATTGTTGATTTTCTTCCAAAGTGAGTTGGTCAATTGTTCTACTGTTAAGAATGCTATTTTGATTTCTTTTTTTTTCATCATCTAACCTTTTTATAAAAGTTCTTAATTGTTTAATTTTTTCCTTGTGTTTTTCAATTATTACTTCTCTTATATTTGTTTCCATTATTTTATTAATTTTGTTGATATCATCACTTAATTTTTTGTCTTCCTTTTTAACATGTTCATTTAAAAATTGCAAATCTTTACTTATTTGATTTAGCGTTAGCAACTGTTTATTAACGTTTTCAATTGAGGTATAACATACTTTAATCTGGTTTTCATACTTTAAAAAATTTTCATCAAAAACCTTAAGCTTTTTAGCAAAGATTTCATTATTTGTTTCATTTTCACCTAATCTCCTTTTTAAATTATTAATGTCACTTATTCTCTCTTGATTTTGTTTTGAAATATGGCGTCCAAATTTATCAACTGTCATGTTGAGCTTTCATTAAACAATAAATATGATTATATTTGATAGCTGTTATTTATAGTATTACTTTATCTTCTCTTAATTCTTCAATAATAGAGATAATCTCGTTACTATGAGCATTATTTCCCGCATCACTTGATGAAATTAATAAACGTAGCCTATCAACAATTTCGTTTACATTATTCCAGTATACATAGTCTGTATTTGATCTGTTTGTTTTCAAAATTAATCCCTTTCCTGTAGATTTGGCTCTAGTTGTTCTAAACGGAGGTTGTGGTTTGTTAAATGCTGTAACTAATCTTGGCAAGGTTTTTGTCTTTGTAATCCCCTTTCTTTGTAAATATGGTCCTATTATTGTAACATATTTGTGTGATGTATTTCCTTGAACTTGTTCATTTGAATCAAAATTCCTACGATATACATTTGTTTTAGCTAGAATGTTCATGTAATTATCTAAATCTTCCTTCTTATAACCTATCGGTTCTTTTTTGAAAAGCAATTCGTATAAACCTGGCGTGCCTGTGTACGTTATTCCTCCCACTTTAATGTCCTTTCCAATAATTTCTACCGGTATCTGTGTTAAACCAAAAGAAAACTTATCCGTTTCGAGGTCATGAACTATTCCGTAATAATGGTCAAATTTATGTTGTGTATCTTTCACACCCTCATCAATATATGATCTGGGTAATTCATGAAAATCTGCTAAGTAATCTTTATATGATGGTGTACCAACATAGGTTTGAATTGTTTTTCTAGTTTGTTCCAATATGTCTGACAAGTTTAAATTTGTTGTTGTGTCACTAGAAGGATCTGAAGTTTCTGCTATAACAGTTGATGACAATGGTTGTACTACAGGAGAGGAAGAAGTGATACTACTGTCATTTAAAAATGTTGGTAGTTCTGTAGGGAGTAACGGAGTTTTTCCTGTTTTCTGAATATTTTTCGTCGGAGTTGATGTTTTATAAAGCTTTGTAGGTGTTTTGAATTCTTCATACTTTGAAACTCTTTCTTCTTTTAAATCGAATGGTTCGGATTTACCAATACTTGAAATTAGCTGTTTAAGTGGTTGTGTTATTGGTCTATAAGTTTGTTCTAATTCGGACTGAGCAGTAGAAGTAGCTAATTTCAAGCTTTGATATTTCTGCTTCACGGCTTGTCTCGATTTTATTAATTCTCGAGCTAAACGTTTATCCATGCTGTACAAGTTTTAAATGAAATAAAACTGCAAATTTTTTACTTTTATAAATATATAAAGGAATCGAATTTACTCCTATATCTGCCGTGATTTACTTCACAATCTTTGTCAATTACAAGAAAGCCATATGGATCCATCCAACAGTTAGCACAAATATTTTTAAACTGATCAAATGTCATATCCAATATACAGTGGTCATTATATATATGTTTTAAACTCAAACAGTCCTGTTTAAATAAAATTAATAAGTTTGCATTTTCTCGAATTAGACGTTTAAGGATTGAGGAATATCCTTGAAAAATAAAAAAACAATCGGTGTTTCTATGCCTTCCATGCGTGAAATAGTCCCTAATAATAGATTGATTATGACAAGGAATATCATCAAAAATGATAACGGAATTTGGCTTTATCTCATGAGGTGAAATAATGTTCTCATCGCTATCATATTCAAAGTATCCAATTTCTTTCATAGGCTTTAACAACTTCCTTAAATATTCATATTTTGGTTGATCTAATGACTTTGAATAAACATAGACATTTTCAAACCTAATTCCATTAGGATGCTCGAGCAGTGTAAGCATAACGTTGGTTTTACCGCTACCACTGCAACCAACTATAAGCCCTCTTTTTGAACCACCGCAAAATAAGTCACCATGTTTTCTCAACTGTTTACTTAAAATTTTTTCGTCATGATTATTTACTGGTAATGAGAATTTTTGTTTTTCAATCCTCATTCTTAATCACACTAGTAAATATTTTTAGCTGTAAAAGTATTTATACCAGAAAAATGTCAATGTGTTTTTAGTATAAAAAGAACTTCAATGACTGTGGGTCGTCATAAGTTGAAAAAAACTATTAAAAGACGTAATAGAAAAGGCTCTGGTTTAGTAAATAAATTAATTAGTAAATTACCTTTCGAAGTTCATATACCAGGATATAATTATTGTGGTCCCGGCACCAACTTGGAAAAAAGATTAACTAGAGGTGACGTTGGTGTAAATCCATTGGATTCCGCTTGCAAAGAACATGATATATCTTACTCTCAGACTGAAGATTTATCAAAAAGACACATATCTGACCAAATATTAGAAAAAAAAGCCTGGGATAGGGTAAAAGCTAAAGATTCTTCTATTGGTGAAAAAATTGCAGCTTTAAGTGTTGCAGGAATAATGAAGGGTAAAAGAAAGTTCGGTTTGGGATTAAAAAATACAAAAGGGGGTAAACTTAAATTGAGAAAAAAACGTATCATTCGAACACCCAAAAAAATTGGAGGATTTCTACCTCTTTTGTTTCCCATTCTTGGCGCCCTGGGTGCACTAGGTGGAGGCGCGGCAGGAATTGCTAAGGCAGTAAATGATGCTAAAGCAGCTAAACAGCAACTAGAAGAAATACATAGACATAATATTGCAATGGAAAATGCTTCTAAAGAAGGTAAAGGATTATATATTAGACCATATAAAGGAAAGGGACTATTTATTAGACCTTATAAAGGAGGATCCGTCAAAATGAAAGCAATCAGACAAAAAAAAAACTCAAAATAAGTTTTCCAAAAAGAGCACTTACGAACAATGATATTATTAAATATGTAAAGCTGTTAAAAATAACTGGCTTTAGAGGTGTTTTTATGCTCGATGAACTTCCAAAAAAAATTAATCTGAAAGAATGTGGTATTGTAAATTTGGATAAAAAACAAAATAAAGGATCTCATTGGACTGCTTATATTAAAAATAACAAAAATGTAATATATTTTGATAGTTATGGAAATTTAAAACCACCTTTAGAACTTCTCAAATATTTTAATTCGAATGGCAAAGTGGATGTATTTTATACTTATGAAAATAAACAAAAATTTAATTCATATAACTGTGGTCAACTATCCCTAAAATTTTTGCAAAAAAATATATAAACTCATTATTTATTGTAATATCTCATTCATAAATAAACTGCAATGTCTACCACAATTGCCATATCAGGAAACAGTTCTGTTTTGTCTGCTGATTTTAATCCGCCCATATATTTAGAGGATGAAAAACAATATTACCTGGGTTTAGCTGATTTTGAAACGTTTATGACTATCCCCAATATAAAAGAAGGATATAATAAATTTTATATAGATAATAAAGTAATTGTTATTCCCGACGGAACTTATGACATTACAGATATAGAAACATACATAAGAGAAAGTATAGAAGATTTATTTCCGAATGAAAAAATTTTTTTTCTTTTAAAAGCAAATGTTAATACTCTAAAAACTTTTTTAATGTGTAGTAGAATAATTGATTTTACCAAGGAAGATTCGATAGGAAAAATGTTGGGTTTTAATAGCAGGATACTAGAAGCTATGAAAGAGGAAGAATCAGATAATGTTGCAAAAATAACTAAGGTGAATGCTATTTGTATTGACTGTAATATTTGTGTCGGTTCTTACAATAATGGTAAACCTGTTCATATTATTCACCAGTTTTATCCAACTGTAGCTCCAGGGTATAAAATAGTTGAATCTCCTTTGCCCATTTTGTATTTTCCAGTTAGCGTCAAAGCAATTAACAATATAACAGTTAAAATAGTTGATCAAGACGGAGAACTTATCAGTTTTAGAGGAGAAACTATAACAGTAAGGTTACATTTACAAACAAGTGAAATATAAAATGGTTGTTAGATATAATAGAGCCCTTGGGATGAGACTTGCCCCTACTACTATCAACAAAGTAAAAACTTATAAAAAGAAAAAGCCTAAACAACAGTTCAGTATCAAATCCAACACCAACAAGTTAAGACGAGATAATCGTAAATTTCTCACATCCTTGGGTTTCACTGTTTTAAAATAATGAACATATTAAACGTAAACGAAAAGCTTTATGTAGACAATTCCATCGTCAGTTCTGAGCTTCACACATATCAACCATATATTTCTTCAAAATTCGATTACAATGATGAAATAAGGATCCCAATTCAAGAACTCGATGCTTACACTCTACCATCAGATAGTTTACTTTATATCGAAGGAAAATTAACTAATACAGAAGGTAAATATAAGAAAGAATTGCTATTTATTAACAATGGTATAGCCTTTTTGTTCAGAGAAATCCGCTATGAACTAAACGGAATTACTATAGATTCAATAAGAAATGTTGGATTAGCATCAACCTTAAAAAGCTACCTTTCTCACAATACCAACGAAAGTTTAAAACTGGAAAATGCAGGTTGGTTTCCACATCGGAAAGAAGGTGATACAATTTTAGTTGATAATGATGGAAAATTCTCCGTATCCATACCACTAAAAATGCTTTTAGGATTTTTTGAAGATTACAGAAAAATTATTATGAATATGAAACAGGAATTGGTTCTTATTAGATCAACTGATGATTTAGATGGTGTTATTTTCAAAGAAGATCCGGCACACCTTGTTACTGCTCCTGACACTCCATTGGTTACTTTCGATAAAATTTATTGGAAAGTTCCTCACATTCTAGTTGATATGCCACAACAACTTGCTCTATCAAAAATATTAGAATCAAATAAAGATATATTGATAGGATTCAGGAGTTGGGAACTTGTTGAATATTCTTCTCTAACCGAAACAACCCGTCACACATGGCCGGTAAAAACAACTAGTAAACTAGAAGCTCCTCGTCATGTTGTGATTGGCTTTCAAGAAAACAGAAAAGGGAAAATTGTTAAAGATATGAGTAAATTTGACAATATTACCTTGTCAAATATTAGAGTATATTTAAATTCTGAAAGATATCCTTATCACGATTTGTACTTAAATTTCGAAGAAAACAAATTTTCTGCTTTATACGAAATGTTTGCCAACTTTAGACAGTCTTATTATGGTGTTCCAAATGAACCCATTTTTAATCCTGAACAATTCAAAAACATTAGTCCTATTACACATATTGATTGCTCCCATCAAAAAGAAACAATTCAAACGGGATCCGTAGTAATGAGAATTGAATTTGAGACACACAATGCAATTAAAAAAGATACTTCTGCTTATTGTCTTATTTTACATGACAAATTATTTAGCTACAACCCTCTTACTAAAATTGTGAAACAATTATAAACTTTATCCCCACTATTTTCATATTTCGATTTAATTTAAAGAAATTTTCAAAAGCTTTTAGTTTTAATCATGACATCAAAACTACAACTACAAATTGAAAAATTTATTTTTAAAATTAATCAACTGAAAGAAGAAATTGCAAATTATTCAAGTAAAAAAAGTCTCATTAAAAAATTTGCTGCTTTGAAAATATGAGATTGGTTATAGATATTCAAGGATTCAAAGATGAAAAAAATAAATTTATACCGAAAGAGCTTGCAGCTTTTGATGGTTATGAAATGACTCATTACATTTTTAAAAAGCCTTTTCCAATGGAGTTTCTTTCACCTGATTGTCACAAGCAGGCGGTATGGTTAACGAAAAATTATCATTGTATACATTGGAATAATGGATTTACTCCATTACATCATTTCCCAAAAATAATTGAAACACTTACGAAGAAAGCAGATTTTGTTTTTGTAAAAGGAAGCGAAAAAAAGGATTTTATACAGAAATATTCTAAAAAGCCTGTGATTGAAATAGATGAACAACCAGCGCTAAAGCTAATGGAACCAAAATGCTTCTATCATTCAAAATCACCTTGTATGTGTGCTTTGACAAATGTGTTATTTTTATATGACAATTGTTTTATGAATGAATAAAAATATAAAAAACTTAATTACCTTTTTATTTTGCATTAACCAACCATGATTGAATACAATTAATATGATACCTTAAATCTAATTTTCTAAATTCATTTAAAAGTTCATACTCATTTTTATATTTTAAATAATCATTACAAAATTTAGCGGCTAATTTACATTGTTCCATTCGATCTATATTATTAACATATGCTGACAAATCTTGTGCTTCTGCGTCTTCTTCGCCTACAATTGATAAATATTGGAAGTATGCAGCAGATATAATAAACTCTTCATACATTTCAGTAACCATTTGCTCCATTGTAAATATTATTAAATTTATTCTTCCTTTTCAATTTCTTGAAGAATAGTATCCTCGTCAATAAATTGCTTCAAGTCTTTTAAATAGTAACCAAAGCCAATATCTTTTAGATCTTGAATAAGTTGAAAAAAATTTAATGTTTTAATGTATTTGTTGCAACAGAGGGCAGCCTTTACGAATTCCTCAGATTGATTACAATAAAAGTCTATCCACTCCGGACCACTTGCCATACAATATGAGAAATAGGTTTTTGAAAGATTACTAAATTTCTCCTCTAATAATTTAACTGCAATCAGCAACTCAGCCATTTCATTTATTTAACATAATATTTTAAATATGTAGGGGGACGTCTCTTGCGAATAGGATTAACTTTCTTTGATAATACCTGTTTTTTATCTTCGTATAATTGAAACCTCTTTTGGGTTGCAATAATAGCAGGTATAAATTGGCAATCTTCTCCTATAAATTCTATTAGGTGGCTTAATTCTCCTACAAAGTATGATTTCCCAAATGTATTGAAAAACGTAGTAAGGCTTATAATTCCTTCTAAATAATCATCACAACAGTCAATTGCTTCCAAATAATCTCGTTTCAGTGGATAAAACAGCTTGGTGTATTCATCTTTCGAAATCACTTCAAAGAAATTGAGATATTTAACTTTTAACTGTCTGATAGTTGTAGTTAATTTTTCGCGATTACACATAATTCACTTATTACTTGACACATTTTTTCTTTTTGTTTTATACAAAATTGGTGGAAAAATTCAAAAATAACTTTTTACGCAACTCGAGCACAGCTTAGTAAATGTGCCTCGGCATACTAAAATGATCATGATGCACCTATTTATAAGACTTAAGAATGCAAAATCAAATGTGGGAGAACAAAGAGAAAAAATTAAAAATATGATGCGAATGAGAATAAAAGGGGAGGAAGTTAAGAATGAGGGACATGAGAGAGAGGAAGAGGAGGAGGAGGAGGCGCTCCCATATTATAACTACTTGCCATCATCAGGGCTAAAACACAAAGGAACGCTCTAAATCTAATTATATACTTAAAGCAAAAGGTAGGTGAACTGAAGCAGATACATATGCATATACATACACATACATACATGTAGGCATACACACATACACACAACATGTTCACATCTACGCAGATTAAAAACAGAAAAAGGAAAAAAACAACACTTAGGGTATTATTGTGACAAACTGTTAAAACCAAGAGAAAAAACCAACTCATCTGAGGTCACTTGGGAGTTTGCTTAATTAGTTTAATTGTTAATTTACTCTAATTTGGTACCTGGATAAACAATGAATTAGGTTTTTTTCCAATACTTGTTGTAATTTCTTGAATTTGACTCACCTAGTAAATTCTAATTACTTATGTAGTCTAAATAGACATACATATTGTTGTTACTTCACAAACACAAAATAAAACAACGAACGAGCAGAGGAATTTTATGCCGCTGAGAAGAATAAAGGTTTTAAACTATATGATCAAAAATATGTATTTGCAAATGTGTGGTATGTAGTACTTATGTATAGGTGGAAGTGGAGAGGAAGCAGGCGTCGATCGATATATAGATGCACAGTGGATACCGGGGGAGGCGCAAAAGTTAGCTTAGGTGTTTAATGATATTGTGGTAAACTATATTGAGATTTTGAACATCTGTATTTAGATTGACAGTATTCTCAGTTTTTTGTATATGTGCCATTTCAAGAAACAGCCTCTTTTTTGTATTAGGTTCTTCATCTAGAATTATTGTTTTTGAAAAATCAAACAGATGTCCCTCACTAAAGTGGTGGATTGCTAAGCCACTTTTTGGGTTGTCCCTGTATATAATGTTGCAATCTCGTTTATGTTGGGCTAAGCGTTTGTTAAGCAATTGTGTGGTTTGACCAATATAGAAGGACTGGCGATGTCCACACGGGATTCTGTACACTATATTATTGCGTGTTAATGAGTTTATGGGTTCTTTTATCTTTGAAAATACTTTGCCTATTTTTTTAATATTGTAAAAAGCAATTTGAGAATTTTGAGTGGTTAGCTTCTTAGCAAGGGATTCAGATAAGTTATGGATATATGGCATCTTGAAGTATTTTTAGTATTTAAATTCGGTCGATCGGTTTGGTTAATTAGAGAAAAGTGAGAAGGAGGTTTCTTGTTTAGAACAGTGTTGATTAAAGAGTTGGGATAATTATTTGATTGTAACGTGGTTCGTAGATTATTTAAGTTGTTTGGCCAAAATATTTTGTCTGATAATGAATATATCTTGTTCTTTGCCTGAGTGATAATGTTAATTTTTTGGCGCATTGGATGTGACGATCTATAGTTTAGCACTCTGTTGGAGTTTGAAGGTTTTTTGTAAACATCTAAAAGTATCTTGCTATCGCGATTAATAATTAGAACATCAAGAAATGGAATGCAATGGTCTGTTTCAATTTCGATCGTGAACTGAATGTCCGGATTAATGCTGTTGAATGTATTAAGTGTGTGATCTATTTTGTTGGTTGGAATGCAAGTGAGTGTGTCGTCCACATAGATGAAGAGGAACGGTAAATTAAAGTCTAATTTTGCAACTACAGCTGTTGCAATGTAGTTCATCACCATGTTAGCCAAGATTGGACTAATTGGATCACCCATGGGCATCCCGAGGTTTTGTTTATAAAATTCCCCTCTGTATACAAAATAACTGGAATAGAAAATGAATTTTATCAAGCGAAGGAATGTTTGTTTCAGTAAAACGACATATGTCTTGCCAGTCACGGTCAGTTATGTTTATTATGAGGTCTCTAGGGATGTTAGTGAAAAGGGACTTTACGTCCAGCGATACTAATGTATGACCCGGAGGCATCGAAAGGTTTCGGAGTCGATTGGTAACCTCAAATGAGTTCTTAACATTAAATTGAAAATTTGGAATCAGATTTTTTAAAATGTTATTAAGAATTATTTTCTTTTGTTTGCAGAATTGGACTCGGTTTTTTCATTGATAAGTGCTCGGCTATTTTTTTACCAAAATATCTGCCTATTTGACCTATATTCGTTTTGTTGCAATCTCCACAATTTAGTTGGTATACACCTGATTGATCAGATTTTGTGTTGTTATATTTTATATACTTACTTAAAGAATAATTGGTTTTATATGCTACTCTAATGTCTAAGCCATTTAGAAATTTACCTATTTTGGAGCTAGAATTACCTATATATGATATAACTTTGTATATAGTTGAATTTACATTGATATTAGGGTAAATCAGAATAATAGTTTTTTATATAACTTTTTTGTAGAAGTTTATCAATTATATTAATTGAATATCCATTGTTTATTGCAATCTGTTTCATTATGTATAACTCGTTGAAATTTAATCTAGAAAAGTTACAGATGTTGACGTTTTTAAGTTCTGTATTTTCGGATGATCATCAACCAGTCAAAATGCTGAGTATTATGCTTGACTGTTAATTGTCTTAGTCCAGTCATGTAGATATGCATTGTGTAAAGTTATCAAGTATGGGGTTTCTATTAAGACAGCTTAAAAATAAATTGTGAACAACTGCTTTGAGGGCAGCCAATTTTGCCTTGTTCTACTCTCGACTGGCGTCAGTGGCGGCTCGTCAGGGTAGGCCTCTGAGGCCGCGCCTCACCCCCA
The DNA here is from genome assembly GCA_030620095.1 of Kuschelorhynchus macadamiae. NCBI lineage: Eukaryota > Metazoa > Arthropoda > Insecta > Coleoptera > Curculionidae > Kuschelorhynchus > Kuschelorhynchus macadamiae. The sequence continues at coordinate 288,363 of JAUTXW010001984.1, forward strand.
AAATAAAGGAAAAGAGAATTTTTTTATATAACTTTTTATCTATTACCAATTAGAAATATACTTTTTAACAGTTTTACAACATAATAACATTAAAAAAAAAAAAACAAAATATAATCCCATAATAAATATTTTAGAAAATAAATTCTGACCACATCAAAAAACCGACCGTGCAAACCCATTCCTAAAGAAAGTGCTCTCGAATGAGGCGAAATAATTTTAGCTTGGAAAGTTTCGACTTCTGACCTATTTATCAACGGCCGGTGCCGATGCCGGCGAGTCACCTGATTACGACAGAGCGGGATGGCGATTGCCGATGCACGCGTTTTCTATTGCATTCTTGAGGCGATAAATCTGTAGCTTGGATATGCTTTTATTGGTTATTTAAATCACATGACTTGCGAAATATTCCAACGGCTTCTTTTTACGTGGTGCGTGCGGCTGAGAAAGAAATAGGAAATAGATTGCGATAATCGCTGATTGAGGGCGTTCTGTCTTTTAAGGTGAATAAATACGCGTGAGTAAGTTTTTGTTTTGTTTTGATTTGGTAAGTTGGACCGTTCCATTTTTTGTATTTGCTTTTTGCTTTTGAAATGAATCCTATTCACGACATTATTGCTTCATTAATTGAAACGCCTTTTTTAAGAAGAAGCGAAACTGAAAAGAAACAGATATTAGGTAGCCGTCCGACGCCGAAAATTTTAGCAATATTTAACGATAAGAGGCAAGGTAAAAAATATTCAAGAACTTTTCAAATATCTTGATACGAAACTTATAGGTGGCTATGCGGAAGTATTTATAAAGAAAGCTTAAATTATTTAATTGATGTTACTATTACTTTGGGTAAACAGGACTTGGCATTTCGAGGTCATAATGAAACAACAGATTCTTTTAACCGTGGCAATTTTAAGGAAATATTTGCATGCTTAATAAAAAGAAATGCCGAACTTACTGAACATTGTGCTAAATTTAGTAATATTTTTACGGGACAATCTAAGACTATACAAAATGAACTAATTGGTTGCATACATGACTATATTCAAGAATATATAAAAAAAGAAATCAATGACACCGATTGTTGTTTTTTTGGCGTAATTGCGGATGATAGTACTGATATAACAGAAAAATCACAGTGTTCGATAACAGTTAGGTATGTGACCAACGGATCTTTAAAAGAAAGATTTTTAGGATTTTTTGACGTTAGCGATAATAGAACAGCAGAGAGCCTTTTTCATTTACTACAAAACAGTTTAGAGCCTTATGACTTTAAAAATAAATTGGTTGCGCAGTGTTACGATGGGGCTAGTGTTATGGCAGGTGAAATAAATGGGCTTCAAACAAAAGTTAGATCTATTGCTCCTTTAGCTATGTTTACTCATTGTTGCGCCCACAGATTAAATCTAGTTTTACAACAGGGAACAAAACTGATTACCCAAAGTCGTATATTTTTTGCCACTTTATTAGGAATACCAAATTATTTCCACCAATCATCAAAACGGTCTTTTGTGCTTAATCAGATAGTAGGTAAAAGAATTCCGCGAGCTGTAGAAACGCGATGGTATACACGGTCTAAAATTTTAAACTTAGTGGCTAATGAATGGGACAATTTAATTATAGTATTTGAAACTATTATTAATGACTTAAGTTCTGGAACAGAATCTATTAATGGTGCAAAAGAATTTCTAAAGCATTTTAATGATTTCGAATTTTGCCTTTTAACGCATATTTATAAACAAATTTTTAGTTGCACTGATGTACTGTTTCAAATATTACAGTTAAAGCATTTAGATATAAATTACTGCATTTCGCAAATAAACCTTGCCAAGCAACGAATTATTGAATTTAGAAACGAGGACCATTTCAAAGAACTTTTCAATATTGCTAAAAAAGCCACTTTTCTGCCAACTAACACACGTCGCGGGCAATGTTCTAGCGACTTTGATATTTTTACTAAATATAAAATATTATATTTCGAAATAATAGATTGTATAATTCTTCAATTAGGGACGCGGTTTGAAAATTTAAATAATTTAAATTTCTTTGCTTTAGTCGATTGTACAAAATATTCGGAATATGTTAAATGCTTTCCAGACGACTTATTAAATAATTTATTAAAAAATTATCCAAACATTTTTGACAGAGATAGATTAAAGAATGAGCTTTCTGTATTGTATAGGGATGAACAATTTTCAAATTTAGATGTCGAAAAAAGTCTAGCTTCGTTATTTAAAGATTTTAAAGCAATTTTTGCGGAAGCATACAAGCTTTTTAATTTAGTTTTAACTATTCCCGCAACAAGTGTATCGGCCGAACGAAATTTTTCATGTCTTAAACGGATCAAAACCTACCTAAGAAACACAATGACACAAGAACGGCTTTCGGGTTTAGCAATGATGTCAATAGAGCAGGAATTACTGTCAGAACTTAGTGAAGACCAAAACTTTTACGACCAAATTATAGATAAATTTGCAACCTTAAAAGACAGACGTATAGATTTAATGTACAAAAAGTAGTTTTTTTATCTTATTTCATACAACTATTTATTTTAAGTTTTAATAAACTAAATTATGTTTTTATTATCGCAATCACCGCTATATTTTAGTGATAGGTGTACATATTTTACATGTTTTGTTTACTTTTTATTTACTTTTTTTAGAGTTTATTTTTTTAGTTTTTAATGGTTTAGTAGGGCTATTGGCGATGACCTCCATTAAAAAAAAAAAAAAAGGTCAACGCGTCGCAGAATAATACCTCATGGGTGACGTGGAAATTTATTCACATTTAAACAAAATTAACCTCATGTAGCCTCACCCTTCAATATACTCACGAGCCGCCACTGACTGGCGTATAGAATAGCATTGTGGAGATGTTCTTCTGGAGTAATTAGGGTCTTTAGACTTCAGGGTTTTATGTAGTGTTGGCCCAATTGAACATTGCAAACTTCTCTTTATTGCCTCCAATCTATTAACACTTCCCTCTTTATTTATATTTTGCCAGGTTTGCGACATACATAGAAGAAAGTATCTGCTTCGTACATATTCTGAAAATGATAACTATCATACACGTTCCGCTAATCTAATAATAGCACTCAATTTAAGACTTTCAAAATCTCGGAAAAATGTAGTAAATGTAAAATTTTACAATGCTTTGCACAGACATATAAGGAACTGAAAATTGATGTGTTTAAAACTAAACTTAAAACTTTCTTGTAAAAAAAAGACTTTATTCCATCCACGAATATTTACAGGAAGCATCCAATGCAACCATCTGACTCTGTTTTTGTTTTGTTTTTTTTTTCGTTGTTTTAACTATGTATAGGGTCCATTAAAAAGGAAAAAAGGATTTTTTTGACTTCCCCCGTATTTCTCAAGAAATTCAAAATAGCCAATCGACGTATCTTAGCTCGAAGAATTCGAAAATCGTAACAAAAAAACAATTGAATTAGAAACAAAAGACTTACGCCAAGGATGTTGCGTTTTTTAAACAGAACACCCTATATATTATTACATTTTTGGATTCTATAGTTAATTCTAAGTGTTTTTTAATAAAGGTACTATATGTCTATTTTCAACTGTTTTTTATTTATCGATGTTTGGAAATTGACATTTTTGCTTTTTTGAGCCGTCATAATACCTGAACGGTTGGACCTAGAGCAAAATAACTTTCACATTCCATCTTAGTTTTTGATAAGCTCTCTTATAATGCCAGTCTGCATCACCTACATTTCATATGAATATATTCAATTAACTAGGTACCACAATAATTTCCGTATTTTTGCTTCACTGCATCATAAGATAGCTTATCAAAAACTAAGATAGGAATCTGAAAGTTATTTTGTTCTAGGTCCAACCGTTCAGGTGCTATGACGGCTCAAAGAAGCAAAAATGTCAATTTCCAAATATCAATAAATCCAAAACAGTTGAAGATAGACATATAGTGATCATAATTAGTAATTAATTAAAAAACACTTAGAATTAACCACGGCATCCTAAAATGTAATAATATATAGGGTGTGCCGTTTAAAAAACACCACAGCCTTGTCGTAAGTCTTTTGTTTCTCATTGAATTGCTTTTTTGTTACGATATTCGAATTCTCCAAGCTAAAATACATGGATTGACTATTTTGAATTTCTTGAAAAATACGAGGAGAGTCAAAAAAATATCGTTTTTCCTCCTCAATGGAAGACCCTGTACACACATGTTAGATTTGACCGTTTGAGTATTTTTAGCGACTTTTTAAGTGAAAATTTTTTACTTGTTAAATTATTTTTTCAATTTATATGTAAAGTTTTTTTCGCATATTGTTTTCTATGTTTTGTTTATTGATTTTAATACTGATTGTAAGCTTGTTTATTTTTATATTTAGCTACGTATGACAGGCTAGTATTTTAAGTTTTCCTAATGCCTCAATTTTATATTAAAAACTTTTGAATTGCTCTAATGATTCATTTAACAAATGTAGGCAAATAAATATAATTTAAAAAGAAATTAAAACAAATGTAACCTGAAAACACGAAAATTCAATGCCCTTTAAAACATGGAAGTCTGCGCGAGTTTTATTAAGTGGGTAAGTAATTTTTTTTAGGGGTGGCTCTTCCATAGGATCATTTGGTCAATGACCCCCCCAAATATTTCAGAAAATAAATTATTCGTTTGACCGTCCCTCTTAATAGTTATAATAAATGGTCTCGTTGCGTTCTTTAAGCATAATAAAATACTCTATACTAAGCTAGGGTGTTAGTCCGAATTTCCCTGATTGCCTTAAAGCTTGACGAAAGGACCCGAAGATTTCACAGCTACCGAGCGGCAGCCGAACGTGATAGCAAATGGAATAAGATCGCGATTTGCGTCATCAGCCAGTCTCTTCTCATAATTCGACCGATCGGTCGTGGCATCACGTCGGCATGCGGCAGTTCAATTGTTCAGAGGTCGCGCGGTCGATATTCTAACTCGATATTATTTCGGACGTTTTTAATCCATGAAAATTGATTTATATACTGTTTTTTGTAATACATATTTTTTTATTTTTTTGACCCACGGGCGAGTTGGGAATATACAGGAAATAAAATGTTTATAGTGACTAGTACAAAAAAAAAACTAAAAAGTGGTTACGAACTTAATTTTGTAAAAATAACCAGTTTCAAGGTGGTCTATGTTTGAGTTGTGAATGTAGAGAAAATAAAATGTCGGTAGTGCAAAAAATTAAACAACTAAAGAGTGCTAACGAACTTAATTTTGATAAAATAACCGAATTCAAGGTAAGTGGTCGCCCTTTGCCAGAACTTATACGACAAACTAGTAAAGACAAAAATAAAGAAGTTCATCGAAACTTTCGCAAAAATATGTACGATTTAGCTAACTGGATATGTGGTTGTGAAGTCTCTAACTCATTTTAATGTTATGTTTGTTGTTTCCTAAGGACTCATCGGACTTATTATGGTGCAAAACCGCTGTTAAAGACTTAAAACACTTAAAAGAAAAAATAAAACGCTGCAGATCACATGAAATGTTCGGTGAACTATGCTATGGTCGGAAGTGTTGATATTCGCATTCAGCTAGACACAACTTATAGAAAATCCCTTAGAGATTTTAATAAAAAGGTATCAAAAAATCGTTATATTTTAAACAAAATTATAGATTGTGTAAAATTTTGTGGGGCATTCGAGCTACCACTACGTGGCCATGATGAAACGGCTTTGTCTGAAAATCCAGGGGTTTTTTGAGAGCTTATAAATTTTGTTGAAGAGTTGGATCCAATTTTTAAAGAGTATATGCAGAATGCAACCATGTTTAAACGAACATCTAAATCGATTCAAAATGACCTATTTGACTCTATGTTGGCTGTGGCTCAGGAACAAATTATGCAAGACATTCAGTCAGCTAAATATGTTGCTGTGCAAGTAGACGAAACAACTGACAGTTCCACCAAAACCCAAATGGTTATTATAATACGTTATATTTTGTCTGGTATTGTCCATGAACAATTTGTTAAATTTTTAAATCCTTTAGGGACCACAGCCTCACACCTTACAGATGTAATTCTTCATGAATTAGAAAATCTAGGCATTAATAATACCCCCGAGAAATTGATTGGTCAAACTTACGATGGGGTGTCCACTATGAGTGGAAAATTAGGAGGCGTACAACAAAAATTAAAGATCATTATCTTGCCGTTAATTTTATACATTGTTATGCCCACCAATTCAATTTAATATTACAGAAAGCAGCAGGTCAAGATAAAAATGTAAAAGTTTTCTTGGCAAATTTACACGGTTTCTCAACATTCTTTAATCGATTTCCAAAGCGCACAGCAGTTCTTGATGAGTTAGTTAAAGTTCGCTTACCTAAAGCTGCTCCCACGTACTCCAATGTACGTTGTGTAGAAACTGTGTTTGTTTATCAGGCAGACATTTTATTATGTTTAGAAAAAATAATTGAAATTGAAGAAGATGTCAACACAGTTAACCAAGGCTTTGGTTTAAATGGATTTTTACAAAATGTAGATTTTTTATTTTGGTTGAACTTCTTCCATCTTATAATGCCCCATTGTGAAATACTTTTTAATGAACAAAAACGTGTTATTGATGTTTTATCAGTAAAAAAATATATAGACTCCTTTAAACGTTCGAACCAAGCAGTTCGCTAATGCTAGTAAAAGGCTATGTAAAAATAAAGATTCTAAACGTCCAGTGAGTGGCTTTGGAGGTCTGTGACATAATAATTTCTGAAATGCGCCATCGCTTTAGTTTCAGTGATCATTTTGTGATCAGCCAACTATTTTATAGTGATCAATTTGAAAATTACAACAATAATTTTAAAGATAATATTTTAAATTTAGTTAAAAAAGACTTTCCTTATATAAATTACTTAAAACTAAAAACTGATCTGCAGGTTATTTATGATCGTGCTGATTTTCGTGTAACTTCTGGAGCTAGTTCAATGCTTCAACTTTTTATAAATAATAACCTAAGTGATACGTTTTCTGAAACCGTCAAAATATTAACTTTACTGTGTACTTTGCCAATGACAACTGTAGAAAGCGAGAATTGTTTTTCGACCTTAAATAGAATAAATACACTACACATCAAAATTAACGCACCACTATAAATTGCACAGCATTTCAATGTAGATTTTCTTGCGAACAGCTGAACGGACTTTGATGAATTTTTTTTTAAATGTAGATTTATTTATCGCTTAAAACGCCGCGATGTGAGTTTCTATTAAAATTTTAGTTTTGAGCATATACAGGGGCCAACAATGAGAGTAAGTTTTCTCCAGAATATTTGAAACACCCTGTGGATCGCTTCAGCCGGGTATACGCTTGATGCAAATTATAGCCCCATGTTTTCTTAACAATTTGGTTTTTGTTTCATGTCAATATCTCTATTTTTAAATGAAATACAGAGTAAAAGATTAAAGCGCACTAGTTTATTTTAACTATTTAACAACTTAAAAATAACAATAATATAACAATATTGGTGGCAATGACAAAATTAGAAAAAAATTGAGAATATCAATATCGCGTGTCTCCGTCTCTACTCTGAATAACGACTTCACATCGACGACTCATACTAGACACAAGGCGTCTAATCTACTCTTGATCAATGTCGTTCCATAAATTTGTGACAAAACTTTGTCGTCAAGAGAGGCTGGTAAGGGCTGATGGTTTCTAAGTTGTCTGTTTATGATGTCCCACAAATGTTTAATAGGGTTGAGGTCTGGACTATTTGCAGGCCAGTCCAGAGTCTCAATACCTACCTCCTGTAAATACTCTGGCACTATACGAGCGACGTGGGGTCTTACATTGTCGTGTATTAATAAGAAATGTTGGCCTATGTAAGGAGCAAAAGGAACAATATATTTGGATAAGATATCAGTAATGGACCACCACGTAAAGAAATAAGTTCTGTTCGGGCAATCAAAGAAATTCCTCCCCAAACCATTGCAAAACCGCCACTAAATAGCGTGGTTTATCGAATGTTACACTGTGAATAACACTCATTTGGCCTGTGTAGTACTCGTACGCGTCGCTGTATATACAAAACCTCGACTCGTCCGTGAACAAGACTCGCTCCCAATCATCAAGATTCCAGTTTACATGCTATCTGGCGAATTGCCGTCTCGCTCTACGATGGTTTTCGTTTAACCTCGGCCCTCTTGCTGGAATTCGGAATCTTAAATTCTGTTCTGCAAGTCGTCTTCTTACAGTGGATACACTTATTTGGACGTTATGTGTAGCGTTAAGTTGTACCTGAAGATTTCTTGCTGTTACAAAACTTTCTCTCAAAGCACGTAACCGAATGAAACGATCCTGGTTCACTGTTGTTCCTCGTTGCCTTTCTTGCCCATGGCGTCGGTTATGATCGTTAGTTTGCTCAAAACGGTGGACAACGCGCGATATTGATGAATGAGAAACTCCCAGTCTCCCGGCTATAGCACGGTAGCTTAATCCTTCCTCGGCCAATGTAATTGCTTCTACGCATTCGTCACGAGACAAATTCCTTGTTTGACGCTCCATAGCCAAAAATTTAATACTTTCCAAAGATAAAATTGACACATAATAAACAAACATGATAGTTTGTCAAACTTGTTCATTTCATGGCCTACCCTATTTTAAAATGTTGAATTGTTGAAATAAACTAGTGCGCTTTAACCTTTTGCTCTGTATTTTATTTAAGAATAGGGATAATGACATGAAACCAAAAACCAAATTGTTAAGAAATTATGGGGCTATAATTTGCATCAAGCGTATACCCGATGTTACGGCTGAAACGATCCACAGGGTGTTTCAAATATTCTGAAGAAAAATTACTCTCATTGTTGGCCCTGTATATGCTCAAAACTAAAATTTTAATAAAAACTCACATCGCGGCGTTTTTAGCGATAAACAAATCTACATCTAAAAAAAAATACATCAAAATCCGTTCAGCGGTTCGCAAGAAAATCCACATTGAAATGCTGTGCAATTTATAGTGGTGCGTTAATTTTGATGCGTAGTGTACTTTTCCACGCAACACCATGTGCCAAGATAGACTATGCGCTTTAGCAATGTTAAGTATCGAGAAACCGTTTATAAAAGTAATGTGCTATTTTAATTTAGCATTTTTCCAATTCTAAAGAACAAAGGGTAAGAGATCTGAACTTTAAGAGAATTTAAAGCTCAATTTAAATGTAAGATATTTATTTTTATTTTAAATATGCCTATTTTTAAATTTGTTATTGACCTTCCAATATAATTCACCACGAGCCGCCACTGATTATTTTTAAGGAACAACTACCAAAGCATGTACCATACTCACACTTTTATTTTTCTCAAATGTCCAACAGTTTACATGTGGTCGTTCCACTGTGCGCCATTACGAAAAAGTAGAACACTGTCGCGAAAATCGCAACTTTAATAATAAGAGAGGGCTAAATTGAAAATTTTGCATTTTGAGGCACCCCTCGTATCTCAACTGTCAAATAACTTATCGAAAATGTGAAAACTGTGTCTTATATAACCTTTCCCGTAGAACTCAATTCCGCCTTCGGAATTAGTATACAGGGTCAGGTCAAAAATTTATCGGACCCTACTTTATTTTTTTAAATGGAACACCCGGTATATTTGTAGACTACAAAATTTGTCTTTTTTTTACCTTTTCAAAAATATATAATAGTATGCATTTTTTCTCAGAAACACGCAAATAAATGACAATTTTCTAAAATTAAATGCATAATTTAATAGTAGGCATTGATATTGTTTGTGACAACAAATAAAAATAAATGTCAAATATTTGTCTCTCATCAGTTTTTGGATCGATTTTTGGTTTATAAAGCAGTTTACAAACGTTCTTTGGGTATTTTTATTTAATTGATACTTAACATAGAACGGAAGCTTTGGTCAATTAAGAAATCATGGTTCTTGGGATTAGACCGTGTCAAACTGATTTGATTGAACTGAAATTGATACTTATCAATTTCTTCGAACAATGGCAGTGTATGAAAATTATGAAAAATATGATAAAGAGAGATAGATGTTTTGGGATATATAGATGCAACACCTTCGTCTTGATGTAGAAAAATTAAGAAGGAAATTGGTGTGCCAAAAACTGACGGTCAGAGGATCTTGAAGAAATATAAGTATCATCCACACAAATTTAATATAGTGCAACATTTGTATCCTGGCGATGCCGAGCGCCGAGCGCCGAGCACTGTTTTGCCAGTGATATTTGCAAATTTAGTTGGCAGACTTGTTATCTGGTCAGACGAATGCTTTTTTTCAATTGCGGGAATTTTTAATCGTTACAATACCAGGAACAGGCATAGTGAAAAGTAGCATTTAATGTTTGAAAGGGCACAACAAGAACGCTTTAAACTTGGGATGTTATGTTTTATTTTGGGCAGACATATAGTTTAAAGGTTTTTTGAAGAAGGTCTTACAGCACGTAGATACCTAGAAATCCTTGAGGAAGTTATTCCAGAACTGCTCGAAAATATTCCTTTAGCCCAATATAATGCTGTTTACCTTCAGCAAGATTCTAGGCACTTAAGGGAATTTCTTGATAATAACTTTCCTCAAAGATGGATAGGTTCCAAAGGACCTGTTAGATGTCCTCCACGATCTCCAGATCTCTTAATTTTAGATTTTTTTATGGGGCTATATACAAAATGAAGTATATAAAACACGATATGACGGCATAGCAGAGCTTCGAGAGGAAATTCATTTAGTCCTTCGAAATCTGGGAATGAGACCAATGGTTTTTTTTTCAAGGAATTACAAAAATGTGCCAATTTTACATTAGAGAAAATGATCGTCGATTTAAACATCCCCTTAAAAAATTTGTTTTTTCTTTTGTAATAATGTTATTTTTTTTTGTTTGTTATATTATTACTTATGCTAAAAAACTGTTATTACAAACTTACTGTTATTAAAAAACTCTATAGGTCTTTTTATATAAGAAGATATTATACCTCTATGCAAGGTATCCAATTCTTCGTTAGCAATATGTAACTTTCAATTGTTTATTATCGTTATTCATGGCCTACTGTTAAATTATGCATTTAATTCCAGAAAAATTGTCATTTATTTGCGTGTTTCTGAGAAAAAGTGCATACTATTATATATTTTATTTTAGAAAAGTTTAAAAAAAGACAATTTTTATGGTCTATAAATATATAGAGTGTGTTCCATTTAAAAGAATAAAGTAGGGTCCGATAACTTTTTGACCTGACCCTGAAGAAGTATTATTGATTCCGTATTTGAAATAGAACCAATCTGACTAATTTCATTTTTTTTAGGGCTCTAAACTATGTATTGGCCGTTTCAGTACCGTTCTTCCTATTTATGTTGCTCATAGTGCTGTTCTTCTGGCTAACTGGAGACGAACCAGTTTTTTACGACCTCTATAATCCTGAACTTGGAGCTACCTCAGAAGAGCAATCATAGCGAATATATACATTTAACATTTCAAATTATATAAGCAAACAAGTAAAAATATATCTTTAAAAGATTTTCAGTTTTAGACGTGCATGAAAAATTATTGGTTAAGAAATACATCCTTAATATTCTTAGCATAATATTTAGCCATCATTTTGATATTTTACGAATAATAAATTAATTGCCCTCAAAATATATGAGCATTGTTTTGAAATATCAGTACATTAGTTTTATCCAGAACTTGCTTTGATATGAATCCTGCCTTCAGTATGTAATAATTTATTAATATGTACAGGGTGTCTAAAATAACATGATTAATCCCCTTATTTAGAGAACTATAAATGACAAAAGAAAAATGTAAAGGCAAGTACATATTTTTTTGGCTGATAAGAAATTCCTCAAAAATCAATTTTAAATAGGAAAAAGTATATTTTTTCAGCGTATGGCAGCGTGTTTTACGACGAGTTTTATATATATATATATATATATATATATATATATATATACTCATATCAAAAAAGAAAAACATTCCGTAAATGATAAACAAGATGTCAAGAAATTGAGTCCACGGTTTGATATTTTAATGTAGTATTTTACATATAATAAAATGCCTATATACTCTATACTACACCATCATAAATATAATTTCTATAATATCAACTTGATTTTACACCAATGTAAATAATGTGAACATTGTTAATCTAAATAATCGCTTTCATCCAAAATCAAAAAAAAAACATATCGGTAGTATTTATTTAATTTACATTAAGTCACAACTGAAACATCATTGCTACTATAATGCAGTGAGTTGTTTTATTTCCGAGGTGCGTATACCAATGTATTTTAACATGATTTTAACATTAATTTTAAACTGGAGTTTTAAAAATTGTAACGTCCTATTTTAACATTTTATTGCAATAGTTTTTAGTGTGTCAATCGATGTTTTATAGTTTTGTATTTATTGTAGGTCAATAATATCGTTTTGAAAAAGCTCTCTATGAAGCGCGAAAAGCTAAGGAAATAAATAATTCTTTTAAGAAAATAAACATGTACCCAAGAATTTTAACCAAAAAAAAAATTGGACATGGTTTAAGAAAACGCAACAAAAAAAAATATATATTATATATATATATATATATATATATATATATATATATATATATATATATATATATACATATATACAACTGTCCGTTGTGGGAAGTGAACAAATTAAATACCAATGTAATTTTATTTTGAAGTAAAAAAATAATATGTTTAGTATAAATTATTAATACAATTGTTACTACGTATACACCAACACCTTTTACATACATATATGCATACAATAAAAATGTACTACTCAATATAGACGGTAGATGGCGCTGCAAAAGTGAACAGTACGTTGTTGCATCGGTCTATAGGTTTTTAAACTTATTGAGAGTCCTAAGTGACATAATTATTCTAAAATCGGTTTGAAGTGCTGCATATAGGATGCCGACCATGGTGAGAGCAAGAGCATGTGATCCTTTTAGCAAACAAGCCGAAGAAATCGAACAACTAAACACCCGTATGAAAAAGATGGCGGACACGTTCACCGCCGAGCTGCAACAATTTAAAAAAGACTTCAAGAAAAATTTTGGTACACAAAGTGTCTCGACGGTCGAATCGGTCGACTCAAACACAGGTATTCAGCTAAGTAAAAAATTTTCCGAGTTCGAAACAGTGATTCTTAGTGAACTGGAGAAATTAAAGAGTGAAATCAGTCAACTTAAGGCGGGAGTGGAGAAGCATACGACATCATGCAATCAAAATAGTATATTGGTTCACGGTATTAATAAATAAAAATGTCGACCTGTACGCCGCGCCGGGATCACCGATTTTGCATCAACAAAACTAGGCATTGAAATTGTTAAAAGCGATATAAATTTCAGTTATCGCCTGGGTCCAAAAAAACAAAACAATTCGAAGCCAAGGCCAGTTGTCATTTCATTTTGTCAACGATGGGTGGGTGATATGTTTTTTCACAATAAAAAACAGTTAAAGGGTACTCAATTTTTAATTACCGAATTGTTAACCGTAGGTGCAGTTAAATTGTTTAAGGCCGCTCGGAATCATTTTAAAAACTCCTGCTGGACTGCCGGTGGAAGAATTTTTGTGTTCAGTGACGGCAAAAAAATGCTTATAAACTCGGAAAAGTCACTTAGTGAAGTTATTGACCTACAGGCAGGTAGTGATTGTAGTGATTGAAAAGTGTTTTTCTGTTTTCTATTTGCCGAGGTATGTTGCAGGATATATAAATATTGTTTTTTTTTTCTCTCCTTTTTTTTTGTTTACTTTGGACATAAAACCTTGAACTATAGGTAGGTGAAAGTTGCATTTTTTTTCTTCTCTTTTTTCCTTATTGTGTATGCAATTTTTTAATATAAAATTTGGACACTTTGTTATAAATATGACACTTGCGGAGATAAATTTTATTTTTCGTTTTGGGTAGTATGATCAAAAATTATTATTGTTCTAGGTAGTTTCGCTGAATCGTAGGCTTTTCTATAATCTTAAACAAATTTTAGCAAACTAACGTTGATTAGTTATACTTAGATTAAGATGCATATTTTTTTTGGCATTTTAAAATTTAAATGTATCTATTTACTTTGCTTTTATTTTATTAAATTTATCTATTTACTTTGTTTTTGGTGGTATCTTACAATATATTACAATAATTTTCATATAATTTTTTTTGACTCGTATAAAAAGGGACTTTTCAATATAATAGTTAAGATATAATTATTTGGTTTCGACCGATGTTGCGTCATATTGTTAATGCACTGTACTCGGTGATAATGTATATATTTTTTTTTAATTTAGTAAATGTTATGTTTCTCATTGAGCGGGGTAGTCCTTGGGGGTGGCTTGGGGTGGTGGCTGGGGATATGCGGGATGATGGGGGCTAACTTGGTTAGAGTGGCAGGGGACCAGCATAATTTAAATTCTATACACGATTTAAAGAATACAAACCTGTTTGCTTGTAGTCATTTGAATGTAAGATCGCTTAAAACAGGTTTCGATGAATTATCTAATTACATTTTTGATTACAATTTTGACATTCTTGGCTTATCGGAAACATGGCTGTCGGTTGAAGACGGCAGTAGTGCTTTTAGTTTACCAGGATATAATCTGCTTAGAAATGATAGAGTTGGCCGTGGAGGTGGGGTGGGTTTTTACATAAAAAATAATTTGAAGTATAATGGAGTTATATTTGACAATCTGTCAAACGAATTTGAATATTTAAGTTTAACGCTTATATTATAAATAAAAAATTCTTAGTTACAACAATTTATCGACCTCCTTCCTCAAATGCTCATTTTTGGAAGACCTCCTTAGTCTCTCGGTGCCTGCTTATCAACATATTCTACTCTTGGGAGATTTTAATATAGACCTTTTAAATAATACATATCCTAAAGAAAGGCTTATCAAACTTCTAGAATTATTTAACCTTACTCAGTTGATTAAGGAACCGACGAGAATTAACGTTTCAACTAATTCATCAACACTTATAGACCTAGTTATTGTTAGTAACGAACTTAAATGCCCCGTTTCAGGGTCAATATTTCTGTCTCAGTCAATATCAGATCATCATTTAGTATATGCCGCATTAGATTTATCAAAAAAGAAGCCGGGTGTGAGAAAAATACAATTTCGTGATTACCATGGCATTAATGTAAATTCGTTTGAGTATGATGCGCTGCATTTGCCATGGGAGAATATTTATTATGCCAAGGAAATAAATACAGAATTAGAAATATTTAATAGGCATATCGTATCTCTAATGAAAACACATGCCCCCGTTAAAACAAAAATTATACACGACAAACCGTTTACCCCGTGGATTACTAGTAATATTAAATTTTTAATGAAGTTAAGAGATAAATCTTATCGTAAATATGTAAAACAAAAAAACCCAGTCAATCTTCAATATTATCGTCAGTTACGGAATTTTACCAAACACGCAATTATTAGAGAGAAAATCGCATATTTTAACCAAATGTCTTTAACGAGTGGTAAATTCTTTTGGAAAAATGCCAAAAAACTTAATTTGACATATGCAAAAAAGTTTGATCTGCCAGAAGATTTGAGTGATCCGGAGCTTTTAAATGATTACTTTTCAAACTCTATTGCTAACACAAATAATATTTCTCAAGATAGATTAAATTATTATAAATCTAATATCAAAATCTAACTTCTGAATTGAATCTCAACCTTATAGATGAAAAACCTCTATATACCATTTTAAATACTATAAATACAAATGCTACCGGAGAAGATGAAATATCAATAAAAGATTTAAAATTCTGTTTACCATATTGTATAAAGCCCCTTATAAACATAATTAATAGTTGCATTTTAGAAAACTATTTTCCAGATATATGGGAAAGGGCTATAATTAAACCAATCGCTAATGTGAAGGATCCGAAGGAACCTAAAGACGTTAGACCTATAAGTATTTTGCCTGTAGTGTCAAAAATTTTAGAAAAACATGTTTGTAAACAAATAAATGAATTTGTAGATGCCTCTAATATTCTGCCAAGTTGTCAATCCGGTTTTCGTAAAAATTTTAGCACAACAACTAGCATGATTTAAATGGTCAACAATATACGACTAAACGAAGATTCAAAGCACATGACCTGTATGGCCGTACTTGATTTCAGCAAAGCCTTTGATACTATTAATCATGATATGTTGTTGGCAAAATTGCAATACTTTGGTTTTTCAAGGAAATCTATAGACTTCTTTGGTTCTTATCTCTCAAACAGAGCTCACTGTGTATCAGTAAATACAAATGATACTGTAAGTAAGTCGAAATATCTGCCGGAGTCCCCCCAGGGTTCTATTTTGGGACCCTTGCTCTTTTCTCTATATGTCGCGGATATGAATAATTGCATACATAATTCCAAATTGCAACAATACGCAGATGATTCTCAAATATACATGCCAATTTCTAACTCTCAAATTGAGCAATCTCAGGAACATTTTAATAGTGACATTAAAAATGTGAATAATTTTGCAGAAGATAATAATCTAAAATTGAACGCCTCGAAATGCTATTTGATTTTTTTTGGAAATAAAAATAATATTAAGAGTGTCACTGATAATTTTAAAATAAAATTAAACAATACTTTTCTTCCAGTCGTCAAAGAGGCAAAGATTTTGGGTGTAGCGGTTGACGTGAATCTTTCATTTGAATCTCACATTAAAAATAAGATAAAACTAGCCTACATTCGCTTAAAAAAATTACATAATCTAAAAAACGTATTACCTTCAAAGACCAAGTATTATCTTTGTTATTCTCTCATTTTGTCTTTGTTAGATTACGGGGATATAGTTTATTCTGATTCTTTGTCTGGGAGGTTGGCGGGAACAATTCAAAAATTACAAAATAGCTGTATGCGTTTTTCTAACAATATACAATATCGAAATCAGATTACGCCATACTTAAAAGAAAATTTAATTCTAAACATGAGAAACCGAAGGAAATCTCATATGTATAACCTTATATATAAAATTTTGAAAACTGGACAACCCCAATACTTAAATGATTTATTCACCACTTTTGATCATTTTCACAATACAAGACATGTCAACCGGTTTATAGTACCACAACACAAAACAGCCGGATTTCAAAAATCATTTTCTTATGTGGCTATTACATTGTGGAATGCTTTACCTAACTGTATAAAAGAATTATCGCTTAATAAATATTCTAAATATATAAAGGAATTTCTGCTAAATTTGCAAAGTATATAATGTTATAATTATTGCATTTCTGGGTCTTTTTTTTATCTGGTTTATCGTTCATAAAATATCTTTAAATCCAAACATGTTCATAGTAACTGGTCTTGCCTAAATAATTATCATTTTCATAGACTTCAACAAAGCTCAAACCATTTTTTTTTTCCGACCTCTACCCGCCCCTCCGCGCTGCCTTGGATTGTGTCCCTGCTCAATTAGTAACAATTATTAATTTACATTTTGTTTAGTTTAATTGACTTTAACGGCCTGCACCACACACGCGCACCAGTGCGCTGTGCTACCGGTTATGAAATCGAGGTGCAGTCCGCACTACCACCATATTGTATTTGTTATAAATAACTAAAGTCCGGATTTTAAGGCAATATGCTTTTTGTAAATATTACAGGCAAACATTAGATGGCTTTTAATATTGACGAATTAGACAAAAACATTGCCGAAAAGGCACTGTTTTTAATGCTTATTTTGCTTTTTTTCAACTTTTATGCTTATTTTATGGTTTGTGCTTTTTTAAAGCTTTTTTTTAGATTTCTTGTAGTAAGTACTGCAAATATAGGTAAAATAATATTATTGCACACGCACACTTTTATCAACGCGAATTAAAATAAACAAACTTCTGTCTCGCTTGCAGTTTCTTCTTTTTAAATCGATAATACGCGTGAAACCCCAGTCCAAAAATAGATTTTATTGTATTAGTTGCGTCTTGCATCAGCTGTTTTTTCTACGTATCGAAAGAGAAAAAGAATGAAATGTTGTCATTTTGCATCGTCGGTATTTGGCGTAACGTTGTGATTTTCTTTAATGTTTTAAAATGCCGAAAGTAAAACCTTCTATAAATGAGCTAATTAAAGACTATAAAGAATTAACATACGAGGGTGGTCGATTGTTTTGCAGAGCTTGTGTTAAAACGGTAAGTTTTTTTATCTAAAAATTTTTCACAGTACTTTACTTATGCATACTTTTACTGAAACAATTTTGATTGCTTGTCCAAAAACTTAAAAATACTCAAATGTTTAAGAGTATTAATTAATTTATTTTTTACCCCACTGGACAAAAAAATCATCAGTTTATTTCTTGGCGTGGCTTCTAAATGATACATTTTTGAGAAAATTAATTTAATTTAAAAAATGGTTTGAGGATCTAGCTAGTTTCTTACGTTTTTTTTTATTATTATAGATACAATGCGATAAAAAATACAATATAATTCAACACATTAAGACACAGTTACATCAAGAATGTCTGAAAAAATTTGCGAATAGACCGAAACAATCGACAATTGCTGAATCGTTAGAATCAACTTCAGGACCGAGCGATGAAAGGAAATTTAATCTTGATTTATGCAGAGCTATGGTACAATCCAATATACCTTTGAATAATTTACAAAATGATGGATTAAGGTCATTTTTGGAAAAATATTGTAAGATGCGTATACCAGACGAAAGTACCCTTAGAAAAAATTATGTCACCGCTATATACAATGAAACAATTCAAAAAATAAAGGAACTAATTGGAAGTCACTATATTTGGTTTACAGTGGATGAAACCACGGATGCTTGTGGAAAATATGTTGCGAATTTAATTATCGGGGTCCTTGATAAAGAAATATCACCCACAGGATATTTAATATGTTCCAAGGAACTAGAAGGCACAAACAGCAACACAGTGGCAAGATTTGTAAATGAGGCACTAACAAGCTTTTACTTGCCAGAAGCAGTTCCCTGTAGCAAAGTGTTACTCATGCTTTCTGATGCGGCAGCGTAAATGGTTAAAACGGCTACAAATTTAAAAGTGTTTTATCCAAATTTATGCCATTGTACCTGCTTAGCTCACGGCTTAAATAGAGTTGCTGAAACTATAAGGCAACAATTTCCTCTTCTCAACGAACTTATAAAAAATGGAAAAAAGGTTTTTGTCAAAGCGCCTTTGCGGGTACAACTTTTTAAAGAAAGACTTCCCAATATTCCATTACCACCTGAACCAGTTTTAACAAGATGGGGTACTTGGTTAGATGCCGCATTATATTATGCAGATAATTTTGAAAATTTTAAAAAAGTTATATTTGAGCTACCGGATACAGCCAGCAAAGCAATTAAAGATTGTCAAACGGTCCTAAATGAAAATGAATTAATAAACAATTTATCCTATTTAAAAACTAATTTTAGTTTTGTCAGTTCCACCATAAAGTCCCTCGAGAAACAAGGAATGACATTAAATACTTCCATTAAAATAATTAATAATTTTGAAACAGCCATTGACAATGTTCCTGGAGCAACTGGCCAAATAGTACAAAAAAAGTTGAAAGACACACTGTCTAAAAATGAAGGTTTTCAGAAATTAAAAAAATTGCTTTGGTATTGGCAGGGAGTACTGACCCAGACTTACAGATGAACCCAGATGTGGTTGCAAAATTGAAATATGCACCCATAACGAGTGTTGACGTAGAAAGAAGTTTTTCCAACTATAAAAACATTTTAAGTGATAGAAGACAGAACTTTACTATGGAACATTTAAATCAGCATTTAATTATTGCTTGTTTCTACAAAAACTAATTTTTTTATTTTGTTTTGTTGTTTATTAGAGGCTCTGTTTATTTTAATGTTTATCCATTATATTTTATATTACGTTCTTTTTAGATAAACAATAAATTTGTATTTCATTTTTTTGCCTTTTTTATGCATATTTCATGCTTTTTTTGTGAAAAATTACATGCTTTTTAAGCGCTTATTTTAACTTTTTTTATGCTTTTTAATCCGGACTCTGGTTATAACTATTATCGATTTTTTTTTCTTTGTAATTTGGTTGGTAATAAAACGTTTTTGAATTTGAATTTGAATATAAAATATTATACTACCTACATATACAGTTTGATACAGTTCTACTTTATAAAAAGTTTCTATTTAAAAAAATTGTGTTGTTTGTCTTAAACTAGTTAATTTATTTTTAATAATTAGATATTCCATTTTAGACGCAACTTCTGAGATTTTTCACATACACTTATGTTAGGATTTTCCGTGAAAAAACTTTCATCAATTTCTGAATATGAAGTTAAGTCGGAAGAGAATACATTGATGTTTCTACATAATTCCGATAATGGCACGTCATCTTCACTATCGTAGTCAACGTTTTCCTCCAAAATTTCGTCGAATCCAGCTTTGCGGAAGCAGTTATTGATGGTCTTGGGTTCGACTTTTTTCCATACAGCGACAATCCAAATCAAGGCACTTACAACATTTATAGATTTCTCCAATTGTTCGGTAGATTCAGAATACTCCATGGATGACAAAAGTCGCTTGATTAAAAACTTTCTGTAGTGGTTTTTAAAATTTTGAATCACGGTCCAATAGCTGGCAATGTGATGTATTTGGCGGTAAAAAAACTATTTTAACATTTTTTAACTTCAGTTTTGGGTGAGATGCAGCATTATCCAAAAATGAAAATACATTTCGGTTTTGCCCTTGCATTTTTCGGTGAAATTTCATCAACCATGCTTTTTTGTTATAGTACCATTCCAGTGGCAATTTTTCCACGCTTGATCCTTTAAAACAACGGGGTTTTTTACTTTTTCCAATCACCAATGCATTTTCTTTTTCTCCATTCATAGCGGAGCAAAGTAAAATAGTGAGTCTTTCCTTGGACGTTTTCCTGCCAGCACATGTTTCGCCTTTTAAAGAAAACGTTTTATTTGGCAAAGCGCGGAAAAAGAGTCCCGTTTCATCGGCATTATAAATGTCTCTCGGTGCGTAGTTTTTGAAAATAGCACATAATTTCGCCCGCCAATCAGTTACCTGAATCAAGTCTACGGACGCTGCTTCGCCACAGATGGATTTGAAAGAGATATTATGACGTTGACAGAACTTCTCCAACCATCTATTCGATCCTTTAAAACCATTAACTTCTAGATTCTTCGCAATTTCTTGTGCTTTTTCCTTTATTATTGTACCGGATATTGGAATGTTTTTGGAGCGTACTTGACAAAACCACTCGTAGACAATTTGGTTCTACGACAGCACCCTCAGTTTTCGCAAATTTCCTTTTCTCCTTCTCTTGTTTCTCAAAATATCACTAATTTGAGATTTTCCTACACAGAATTTTTCATCTAATACTCTAACACTAAGTTTGTTTTTTTCCGCGTACTGGATTATTTCAACTTCCTCTTGAAGACTCAAAAATTTTCTTTTGTTTGAAGACATATTGATCGCCCCAGAGTAACATCAAAACTAAGATATTATATTGATGAAGACTATAAAATATATATTATAAAAATAAGGTGATCTATTTATTATGCAATTCACCGCAATTTACCTATAAGCCAGACAGCATAAGCCAGCCTATTGTTAAGCTAGTGCTATTAACAATAGGTAGGCGCCGCGCCGCTTATTAGCACAGATATAAATATTGCCCATACTATGCAATAAAAATACCGCCATTAAATGTGGGTTTTTCAAAAATTATCTGAAAATCTGTCCGTTCTGAGGAGGTAAATTTTACTGTTTTTATTAAAAATGTTCCAAATTTTACTGTCCGTGTCCGTTGTTGAGAGTGTCCGTTGTCAAGAGGGTTTAATACACAGGAATACGGTGACTTCGAAATTGTCCGTTCAGCAGAGTTGTTATAGAGTTATATGGTTCTAAATTAAATTACAAATCAGTCACATATTTATTCTTTATTGAAGGCGTATAATTTTACAATTTTAAAAGACGTTTTGGTCACTTTCGTAGCCTCTTTCAACTGTAAGGTTCCAAATTTATTGCCATTGCTGAAATAATAGAATAAAGGGAGAGCATTTTTTTTAATTTTTATTTTACTCGGACTTACCCCAAAAAACAGAAACCCAGTAACTCATAATCAGCTTAAAACACATTCACATACAAATACATTAGAAAACAAAAAACACACATAGACATTGCAGCTGGACACATTTATGTTAACATGT
This sequence comes from Kuschelorhynchus macadamiae, assembly GCA_030620095.1. Classification (NCBI taxonomy): domain Eukaryota; kingdom Metazoa; phylum Arthropoda; class Insecta; order Coleoptera; family Curculionidae; genus Kuschelorhynchus; species Kuschelorhynchus macadamiae. The sequence goes on from JAUTXW010001984.1 coordinate 310,493, forward strand.
ACAAAGGTGCACTAGGAAGTGAGCACTTTGAACGGTTAAGTGCACTTTATATATTATTATATTTGTGCGATTTTAGATTTGTCGATTATTGGCTTCCATACTGTTGGTAGTTTTAATGATTCGTCCCTTTTATTCAAATCACCTTGTTTTTCAATTTCTATGGCTTCTCGGATTATTCTGGTCTTATTTCTGATGCTAAGTTTATGCTCTTCTACTCTTATATATAGTAGACAATAATCGACAAATGTAAAATCACAAAAAAATCAAGCGCAATTTGCGCAACAACAGTACAACGAGACAAAGAAGACAAAATTCTTTTTTTTTTCTTGGTTTAAAGCCTTTATATATATAATTCGTTTTTTTCATATTGAGCTTTCTCAAGATGGAAACTTATTGTCTAAAATAAAAATATATATAGTTAATGGTGTAAAATTTAAAAAGGTTATAAAATATTTACTCAAAAAAATCTTACATTAAAAACAATTACCGTAAAATAAAAATACATTTAAGACATTTTATTTTTTAATTGTAAATAATTAATTTGTAATAAAAATATTGTTCTTTTACCGTAATTCCTTGTTTATAATTAGTGATAGAACGATATCACTTTTTTTTGCCGATACGATATATCGGCCGATACCGATATTCACGTGCCGATATACCGATATATCGTATCGGCACACATATCGCCATCTATTTATACACGATCGAAGCAAAAAACCGGGGAAGTCCTGTTATATAATTAAATTGCGAGAAAACGTTTGGGATTGCGCCATCTATTTATACACGACCGAAGCAAAAACCGGGGAACTCCCGTTTTATAATAAATATAAGGAAACCTTTATTATTGGTCGTACGTAAGTGACATTTCGGATTTCGGGGAAACCCCTCATATTCTGTTTCTGTTGTGCTTTATAACACTGTGTGACACTGTGCCCGGCGTTTTAAACTTAAATAACTGTGGAGTTAAAATAAATAATAAAAACAAAAATATATTCTATTTAAATGGAGAGTTCAAATGGAATGGAAGCGGGAACGGGAGTTGGTAGAAAGAGAATGATTACAGATTATTTTGGACAGGGTAGTAGTAAAGAAGCGAAAGATAAAAAAATTAAATGTAATGACAAAGGTAAAAGGAGCATCTTTTGGAATCATTTTGAGAAGTTGCAGACAGATAAATCTGAAAACGATAAAGCGATGTGTAATATCTGTAAAAGGAATATCTCTTTGCGTGGAAGAGAAAGACATGCGAATACTTCAAACCTAAAATCACATTTGGAAAAGTATCACGATGAAGAATTTCGCAATGTTATGAGAAAAGGTAAGTTGGTTTTATTTATTCATTATATTATTTTAACGCAGTGATAGTTATTATGGCCAACATATGGGAATTTTTTTTTATTAGGTAATTGCACAATCCAAATACAAATATTGCCGAAAGTTGGTGCATTTTTGATATTAGTTTTTGAGAGTTTTTGATGCAAAATATTTTAAGGAAAATTTGTTTTTATTTGTAAGGTATGCCTAAATAGTCTAAATACCAAAATATGGCCTCCTGAAAAAAAAAATACTTGTAAAAATAATTCTAACTTTCACTACTGCAAATGTTATATGTAATACTTTTGTATTTCAGTAAATAAGGGAGTATTGTTTTCAAACCTAATCTGAATAATTATCGAATATGCATCAATTTGAGGCAATAGCTGGATCTTAGTTGTGCCATTATTAAAAAAAAAACATTATGCTGCACACTTAAATGTTCCCATATGCAGTGTGTCTATGCAATTTTTTTTTTCGGTTGAGATGCCCCGTATAGTGAAACACGCATAATTTTTTTTCTTTATTTCCAGATGTTGGGAGGCCCAACGAATCTACACAGAATTTGACAGCAGCAAAGGACAATTCTTCTCAATCTGATATTGTGGAATATTTGGCATCAAAAAATGTATGGGACATAAATAGCAATAAAGCAAAGGAGTATCGCAAACTAATTGGAGAAATGATTGCAGTTGATAACCAGCCATTTTCAGTTGTTACTGATATGGGTTTTAAACACCTTATGGCAAAAGCTGTTCCTAAATATAAAATACCTTCAGAAAACTATTTCAAAGAAACTATTTTGCCTAATATTTATGAACAATGTAAAAGGACTCTGCAAAAGAATATTGAAGCAAGATCTGGAAAAATATCATTTACTACTGACATATGGACCAGTAACAGCAATAAAGCATTTATCTCTCTAACTGGACATTGGATTAGCAATGTAACGCGATATTCCTATGTTTTAAACACAAACAGTTTTCCGGGAACTCATAGTGGTGAAACCATTGCCAGGGGTTTAGCAGAACTGCTTAATGGTTGGAATCTGGCTATAAATGATGCTCATGCCGTAATTGCTGATAACGCAGGCAATATGAAGAAAGCAATGCAAGAAGTAAATATAAACTACGAACCATGTTTTGTTCATACACTTCAACTAATTATTCATGATGGTATCAACAGTCAAAGAGCTATTAATGATATAATCGCAAAATCTCGGAAAATTGTGGGACATTTCAGTCATTCTCAATTGGCATGTGAAAAACTTGAACAATTTCAAAACCAGTTGAATTTAAAAAAAAAAGAAGTTAATTCAGGATATTCAGACGCGTTGGAATTCTACTTACTATATGCTTGAGCGTATGTTGGAACAAAAACAAGCAATCAGTTTATATATTTCCAACAATGATGGTCTTACCAACCTAACTTACTCTGAATGGGAATTGGTAAAAAGCATCCTCAATATTTTAAGGCCATTTGAAGAAATAACAAAAACCGCGAGTAAAGAACAATGTTGCATTTCTGAAGTGATTCCATTAGTCGTAACCTTAACAGAATATTTATCCAAAGAGGGACCTAACTTTGCTGGTGTAGGTACAATAAAGAACGAACTTCTAACAAGTTTAGAGAGACGACTTGGTGATATGTTATTTCAACGAGAAAATCTTTATGTTGCCACATTCTTAGACCCTAGGTTTAAGATGCATTTTTTCCCAAAAGATACTAAAGAACAAACATTATTTCGTATTAAAAATATAATAAAAAGGCACTATACAGTAGCTGAAGCGGATCCACAATCTTTGGAAGGTGACGATAACGATAATATTCCCTTAAGCCATTTACAAAATAAGCAAAATACATTTTGGGAAACTTTTGACAGTATTGCCTCTACTTTGGCTTCCGAGACCAGCACTATGAAACGCATGAAGCAAGGATGGGAAAATGAAATAATATTATATTTGGCATCTACAACTCTAATAAAAGATAAATCTCCTTTTGAATGGTGGGAGGCGGAAAAACAAAAGTTTCCCAGTTTGTACAAGGCAGCTTCAGTCTACCTTTCAGCACCTGCTGCCAGTGTGTCAAGTGAACAACTTTTTAGTGAATTAGGTAATATTTATGAGCCTAAAAGAAATAGATTAAATGCAGATAGGGCTGAAATGTTGGTGTTTTTGCATCATAATATTAAAAAATTAAATTTTAAGTATTAAGCATAAATAATCATAATGTATTTAGTTAGTACCTGTTACATTAGGTATATTTTTAATATTATTTTTTGTTAGTAGTGTTAGGATTTGTTTTACTTTCTTAATAAAAATGTTACCTTTAGAATAAAAAAAAGTTATTTTGTTTTAAGTGTTTCATTTATATGCACTAAAAAGAGCGAAAAGCGCAAAAAAATTTTTGACGATATATCGGCAATTAGCTTGCCGATACGATACGATACCGATAATCGGCAACAGTTGCCGATATGCCGATATACCGATATCAATATCGGTATCGTTCTATCACTATTTATAATGTAATATTTTTCCAGTGAAAGTTTTTTAATCCTTCTAAATTTTATACTATCAACTTTAATGTCGACGTAAATCATAGATTTAATTTTCATTTTTTAATTATCAACTCTCAATTATTTTTTATAGCATTTTAACTTAATTATAATACAATTATTGAATTTTACGCAAAACAAAACAATATTTATCTATATTACTTAAGACTTAAGTTAGGAAAAACAAAAGAAAAACAAAATTTTGAAAAAGCAGAGTGGTTATGTTTCTCATAGCATTCAAAAGAATCATAGACCATCTTTGCAAATTTCGGAAAGTTAAACCGATTGCCGCACGAAGCTCTGCTGATGTCGTGTTTTATATCTTTTATTTTGCATGAAATCCCATAAGAAAAAATCTAAAATTGAAAGATCCGTAGATCGAGGGGGCAATCTTTCAAGTCCGTGAGTACCAATCCACATTTGAGAAAAATTATAGTCTAAAACTGCCCTTAAAGCGCAGAGTTGTGGCTTGGGGCACCATCTTGTTGAAGCTAAACGGCATTTTAAAAGGCCAGTAGAAGATTTTTTTATCAGTTGTGGAATAACTTCCTCAAGGATTTCAGAGTCGTTTTCACGATTTGTATTTTAAATTTACGAGTTTAAGTGTATGTGCATTTCCATTGTGTTCAAAAAATTCTCTTGTGAGAAGAAAACTGTGTTTTTTAACGAGAATTTGTTATTGAAAAATCGAAGAAAATATAAATGTGGTTCATGGCATATGCCCAGGCAGTTTCTGTGAGCTGACCACCATCTCCGTTTTATAATGTAAGTGTTTGGTTATTAAGTTTTTTTAAACAAAAATCGAAGTTTTTGCAATTAGTAATATCCTAGTATCATATTTTCCATATCTTTGATAACGGCATTGTATTTTAACAATATGATGATTATTTATAGTGTTTTGAACGTTTTTTTATTTGATTAATAGGTGTAAATTTTAATAAGTTCTTCCAAAGAAATTATAGACTTTTGCAATTCTTACTTTCGTTACTGATTTAGTCAATGTTTCAACTGTCAAATTTTGTATACTCATTACCGGAATGGAGTAGAGCTGTCAATTGACGAAAATCGCACCGAAAATGAACAAAGTATAAGTACTAAGCAGTAAAAAAATTAAGATCGATTTTTTAATATTCATGTTTCTACAATTTTCTTTCATTATTTCAGTAAAATTTATAATTTGTTATAATTTGCTAGATTCCATATCACAATAAATACTTTAATATTTACTCTTTTGAGGGGCGTATTGATGGGAAAAATTATTATAGTTCATTTTAACAGTGCTTTATTAATTTTTTTTAAACCTGCCACTTCAGAACAATAATTCTGATATACATTTGAGGAAATACTGTAACGTATGGGTGTTTTAACGAACATAATTTTACTAGACAAACCTCTTAAAAGGGCCTAGGCACGACAGCTCCTTTTGCCGGCTCTGGCATGAGTTGACAGGCGGGGTTATTTTGACTAATTTAATTATTCATTCTGTCCCTTTCGATAATTTAATGCATACAGTATACTTTTCAGAAGACACGTCTTATAACACGGAGCTTAAGTAAGATTTTTAAAAGGGCGCCATCCGCAATAAAAAAAAGAAATAAATGTGCTGCCGTGTTATAAGTCGGACTTTGCGGAAAATCCTTCTTCCGAAATTATTAACTGTACTTTACCAAAATCAAAAACCTATTTAAACAACAAGTTACCAAATTTATTACAAAATAATTAAATTACACTAAGACAAATGTTCAAAATCAACGTAGCTGGTGAATTATTTAATAATTTAAAAATAATTAGCAATAATTAAAAGGAAAATTCTTGTGAAATAATTTGTAAAATTACGGTCACTAATATTAAATTATATGTACCCTAATTGGCCAATAATTTAAACACTGTTAAGATAATGAATTACTCAAATTTTCGGATGAAATAAACTAATAAAAGCTGCGCCACGTGGTGGAGAACCCACGACCTTTGTGGACGGCCCAAGGCTGCATCAGTTCTTTTAACGCCTACCTACTCCTCTCCCTCAATGGTTCTCGAACAGAATTTATGACGAATTGTATCCGGGATGACCTTATTTTCTCGGAACCAAAATTGAATTTAAGATGCAATTGGGATCGGAATTCTATCCAATATTTAATTTAGGCAAGCCTAAATATATAGTTGTGGTAGACAACAAAAAATTATCTAGCAACTAGTGGCTAGTTCTAAAGGCGGCTAGTTAGGCGTGTAATAAGACAAAATTATGATATGAAATTTTAGATTTCAATTTTAAGAGTCTTTTTAAAAAAAACTAGTTTGTAGGCAAGTAAAAGGGAAGGCAAAAGGACAGGTCGGTGTAGAGCTGAAAGGAAAAGAAAAAAATAGGCGTCAACATGGCATGGCGTGATCCCGAAATCCAGTAATATAATATAAAAATTTAATACAAAAATTCACACTTAAATTTTGAACAAATTAATCTAAATAATCAATAATGTAATTACAAATTTTAATGCATTACCTGACTGATGTAACTCTGGGAAAAACTAACAAATTACGTTTCAAGAGTTTGACCCGTCAAAATAGCTTCCGACTTGCACAAAGTTCTGAAGATAAAATGGCTTGCTAAACGTGAAACCAATACGTTTAGCAGAACAACAAGAATTCAAAAAAAGGTTCCCTTTTTTTAACATAGGATAGCCAAATCTCAACACAGGTTTGCTGGGCTGACGGCGCAAATAAAAACCCCAAAGTAAACGTATGTCTTAAATGATTTTAATTGAAAAGAAAAACTATTGCTTAAATATATACTAGAGCAATTTAAGTAACTCAATTAATTATAAGCTATATAAATAATATAATTCAACAAACCAAAATTAACAGAAAAATAACTAGAGAAAATAAGTTTTAATCTTTATGTTATCTTCCCAATTGAACGATAATAATATTAAATATCAAATCCCCTTGTAATTATTATGATCAACGACATACATGCAATTATTCGCCAACGAAGTAAGCAATATTGAGTGTACGACAAGAACGCATTTTTAAATCTGCCTTGAGAGGAACAAGGAAAGCCAAAAATTAGGCTACACCACGCGGTGAACAACGTGTCGCCTATTGGCTGCCAAATTTATACAAATACGAGGAAGATTCGTAGGTATCCAAAAAAAACTAAATAAATGATATCACTGAAATGTAAGAATTCATGCATCCTTAGCGTCAAATAAATACTGAAATATAGTGATATAACAACTTAAATATACACAATAATTATAATTAGCCTATTTACGTCCAACCGCAAGCTTAACTGAATCTAGAAAAATTTAATACGCCCAATATAGGTCTGTAAGCAATAAAATATTTAAATTACTAAATACTAAATATGTTTACTTAAAAAAATATAGATTTACTAACATGATAATTTGTCTGACCGTAACGCACGACAGTACACCGTTACAATACCTTAATTTATTTCATCATAATTAAAGTGTGAAATATGATATTAATTACGTATGTCAATAATTAGTATTGTCATTAAGTCTAGAAAAACATGTGTACTGAAAAAATCTAGTCTATTTGTAATTTCTTTAAGAACATAAATAAGCATTTTTCTAATACTGTATATTCCCTGTTAACTTATATAAACTCTTTAAATTTATAAAACATACAATGTGTCTTTTGGATTTCTGTCTGAAAAGTGTTAGTAAACTAGAAATTTTTGAGAGAAATTGATTTTTTTTCAAATAAAAAAGTAGGTGTTTGGTCGGAAAACTGTTTACGGCGCCGGAAAGTACTCAAAAAGATGCACAAAATGGACGGTTTAGGAAGGGTCTTGGAATATATACAGGGATTGCAATTACGAGGTGAAGTTTGCACAAAAAACTTGTTTTTTTTTTAACTTTTAAACAGCTTAATTTTTTTCCTGTAACTTCTGAACTACTTATAATTTTTAAATACGGTTTTTATTTATTTTTATGCTTGTTTTTCTTTTATTACGTGTAATCATATCCTCCGCATAAAATCCGGAAGATGAATTAGATAGACTTATGATATTTTCAAATGAAAAATAAAAGATAAACATATAAATACCAGCAGTTACAAAGATCTTTGAGCGATGTCACTTCAAAGTCAGATTGAAAATCTTGACAATTTTCGGTTTTTTTGCATCTACAAGCAAAAAAAATATTATTAAATCTAATAAAATATTACGAAAATGAAAATTCACCGGCCAATATCCAGGAGACAGTAGCAAAAGCTCTGGGAATCGGTATAAGGACTGTGCAGAAAATTGTGCATGAAAAGAAGCATAATTTACTACGGAAGAAGATTAAGAAATGTACACGAAAAAAGCCAAAGACAGAAGATTTAAGTGACAATGTAATAATGGATGTTCGTAATGCAATTGACGATTTATACACCCCAAAAACTAATATAACCCTTTAAGTTTTAAAAGGAGCTTTAAAAAATCGAGGCATATTGGAAATTGGACTAAAATATTTGTCAAAATTAATAAAAATGTTGGGTTTTCGATATAAAAAGGGCTGTAATCGAAGATTTTTATGCGAGTTGCCACATATATCAAGTCAGCGTATCCAGTTTTTAAAGAAATGCACGGAAAATGTCAATTCAAAATTTAGAAAAGTGGTATTTTTAGACGAGACTTGGATATTTTCTAATGGAAGTGGTTCGAAATCTTGGCAGGACGAGTCTGTAAAAAGTGTCAAGAGAAAAAAGGGATGTGGGATGGGAAAACGGTTCATCATTCTGCATGCAGGTTCTTCAACAGGATTTCTCCTAGGTGCAAGTTTACTGTTTTCTTCAACATCTAAAAGTATGGACTACAATGATAATATGAACTGGACAATGCATCTTATCATTCAAGAATCTTAAATAAACAATCTACTTCATCCTGGAAGAAAACTGATATTTATAACTGGCTAATAAAACAAAAACAAAATCCTTTACCCAATATGCTGAAACTAGAAGTGGTTTTAATAGCAAAATCTATTAAAAAACCAACAATATATGCCGTACTTGAAATATTACGGAAAAATGGACATGAGGTTTTATGACTGCCGCCATACCATTGCCAGTTTAACGCAATAGAATTAATATGGGCTGGGGCAAAATCATATTACGAAAATCACGTGAACAATGGTCTTACATCAGATGAAGTGCAAATTGTTTGGGAATATTCATTAAATTATATTACGCCGGAGTACTGGAAAAAATCTGTGGAACATACGGAGAAATTAATATGAGATTGGTGGAATCGAGAACGAGTTCTAAATGTCGAAATAGCACCAATGATCATTGCGCCATTTGAGGACGACTCAGAAGATGAGGACTTTTTAAGTGATGATGATATTTTTTAGTCTATAATATTAAGAAGTTTCTGAAGGGTTATATTAATTAGTCTTTGACGTGTATAAATTATAAATTGCATTATGAAGATCCGTTTTTGCATTGTAACTTAAGTCTTTTGCCTTTGGATTTTTTCTTGTACGTTTCTTAATCTTCTCGGATGTAAATTATGTTTTGTTTTCATGCACAAGTTTCTGTACATTCTTTATATATATATTAGCCATTTTTAAAAACTTTTTTATTAGATTTGACACCATTTTTTTGCTTACTTTTTTAGTACATTTGTAATTTTGTAGGCAATAAATAGATATTATAGAATACTTGTTCCAATTTTAACGCGTGTTTAAAATTTTTTTATTAATTATAAGACAAAATTCGATTTATAAAAATCGGTAAAATCGCATTACTAGAAACTCGGGGCTAAGGGAAAATACGGGCTATATATATATATATATATATATATATATATATATATATATATATATATATATATATATATATATATATATATATATATATATATATATATACATATATATATATATATATATATATATATATATATATATATATACATATATGGCCCTTAATTTTAGACTGAAATTTGAAGAAAACGTATAAGTAGTTTTTTAGCTATGCCGAGAACATACAGATGGAATTGAGAAAACATGTTTTCCGGCATCTATGGACCCTGAAACGTAAAGATCTGATAAAATCTCACGAGGGAGGTAATAACTAATTATCTTGTCTTTTTATAAAAGTGTATAATATTTTTGGAAAATAATTTTTTTTGTTATCACAATACAAAAAAAAACAAGTTTTCTTTGCACAGGGGTGGTTCGCATTTAAATAAATGACACTGTATAAGTGGTTGGATTTTTAGGTCAAGCGGGGCTCATAATTTTTGGTGATTGATAAAAAAATGTCACTTTCATTAAGTGGCTGTATAAATAGAACATATCCTGATTGTTCCACGGATTCGAACCGCCTTCCGACTTTATTAAAGCGCTTGCCATTTTGTGTATTTTTGTTTTTGCCAACCAAAAAATTTAGCGAATTTTCTTATTTAGACCCTGGGCATTTAATATATAAAATAATATTAAGTGGCTATCTTAATAATATTGCGTAATATAATAAAAAAAAACTATTTTCTTTCTTCCTGTATATTTGTAAATAGCCCATCGAGATCTAATAGCTCGATAAAAGAATCACACAATATTTTGGTATTCACTGTGTTTTCTGATTTGATTCATAATGTTGGTGACCTTTGGACCCGCACGATAAGACCACATTCGACTATAATACTAATAATAAAACTTACAATAAATAGAATAAAAAAAACTTATAAATATTTTGAAGCAAGGTTATCACCTGCATCACTTGCCTTTCATATGATTATATTCAATTAAATAGGAAGCAAAATAATTTCCGTTTGTTTGTTTGACTGGCATCATAAGATAACTTATCAAAAACTAATTTAGGAATGTGAAAGTCATTTTGCTCTAATAGTGTCGTCGGGTGGAAGCAATGGGGGTCATTATAGCAGTACCATCAGGTGAAAACCCCTTTAAAAGAGGAGTATTACGACGGTTATCCTTACATACTTGCAGTAATGATGATAGGGGCGGACTCACAAAATAAATGAGCTTTTCGAGAAATTTACTATTTAAATTTAAGGTAACAAATCTGAAGTGAGATGTCAAGATGCTCTCGTGTCATCATCATGACATGCTACCTACAAGCAACCTGAGAAAGGTAACAGGTAGGGAGTGTTCGCTCTGCGACACTAGGTCCAACCGTTCAGGTGCTATGACAGCTCAAAGAAGCAAAAATATCAGTTTTCAAACATCCATAAATCAATCAATTCGAATTCTCCGAGCTAAATACATCGATTCGTTATTTTGAATTTCTTGAGAAATACGGGGGAAGTAAAAAAAAAATCCGTTTTTCCTCCTCAATGGAGGACTGTAAATTTCATTCTACTACATTTCTGAAACTCTTAAAATTATAATTACATTTTTAATATATCATATCTATAATGATTGGTCTATATAATTTCTACGTATTCATTTGGCGGTCCATTCAATTAGGAACTGACAAGCAGTAAACTTCGTCGTTCCACTAATTAAACTTACCCAGGCTTACGTCTCTACAGCAAAGTGTAACTTCGTTAACAAGATAAACAAAAAGTTATAGCCTCGTCGTAGCTAACTGAATTTTAGTTAGAATTCACCGATGGAATCCTCCCTGTGCAAGTTTTAACTGTACCGCCTGCATAAGGAGGAAATCTATAGCTACACGTTTGAGTAGTAAAGTTTTACGGTGATTGGATCATAAACCCTTTCGCTTTACCGTTTGGATATATCGAGCGAATCTTGCAGCACGGATTGTCAAGTTCTAGGATATTCGTTTAAAAGTAAATTTACGAGAACTAAAGGACGTCAGAAAAGCTAGAAATGGGGTAAATAAGTTGTCCATTAAGCGGTTTAGCTTTAAAGTAAAATGTTCCAAAGCTAAGAGATGCGTATATTGACATGCGTTTACAAGCTTTTAAACAATTATACTGACATAACATATTTTTAGTTGGTTTACGACTAAAAAATTAACTATTAATTTTGAGAAAACAAAATATATAAAGTTCGCCTGTTTTTCGCATAAATTACCAACATATACTCAGTTAACAGTGAATTATAATAATTGTCCAACATCAATAAATAACGTTTGTTACATAAAATGTCTAGTGCAGTGTTGCCAGGTCGATGAGACTAAAAATCTCTACCAACTGCCCTAAAAGTCGCTACAAGGAAATTACTTTGCTTTTTTTTAAGTAGGTTGTCACAAAATGGTTAATAAAACTAAACATATAATCTCTATTATATTTTAACGATATTAAAGTTTAAAGCAAAATATAGAAGGGTACATACAGGGTCTTCCATTGAGGAGGAAAAACGGTATTTTAGCTCGGAGAATTCGAAAAACGTAACAAAAAACAATTGAATGAGAAACAAAAGATTTTCGCCAAGGATGTTGCGTTTTATAAACAGAACACCCTATATATTATTACAATTTAGGATTCTATGGTCAATTCTAAGTGTTTTTTAATAAGGGCACTATAAGTCTATCTTCAACTGTTTTTAATTTATTGTGGTTTGAAAATTGACATTTTTGCTTCTTTGAACCTGAACGGTTGGACCTAGAGCAAAATAACTTTCACATTCTAATCTTAGTTTTTGATAAGCTATCTTATGATCAAAATACAAGAGTTCTAACCACGCTACACCTCATCCAAAGCAATCAAAAACGTTTGACAACCATCCAATCTATCAGTCAATGTTTTTTGATATCACTAGCCATAATGTCTATACATCGAAAAACAGAACGTATCGCAATAAGCTCACTTTCTCAAACTCTTTCTTCTTTTCTGGGCACAAAAGTTCTGCAACAGTTACTAGGCACTCTTTATAAACCCTCCCTCAGAAAAAGACTTTGATATTTTCGCTATTTTGAAACCGACTCTAAAACTAGCTTTAATAACACTGTCTAGATTTGATCTTTGTGAGTGGAACATTTGTTGCGGTTAACCTAAATCGGTAATGAGTTTTTTAATTTTATCCTTTCTTAACTGGCCCGTAAGTAAATTATATTGAGCGATATGTTTGCTGGAGTAATGCCGCTTCATAATGTATTCTTTTAAAACAAAAATTGTTTCTTGGCACATCAAACACATAGGTTTAGCCCTGTACATGATAAAAAAAGTATTCATCAGTCCATTTGTTTTGGAAATGACGATATTCTGTGTCCACTATTTTAAACCAGACATCTTGATAATTTTTTTTCTTCTGAGCCGAATTATGAGTTGTTAAGAGGTAATAAGTCAACACGCGCAATGAGCGGTTTATATATTACCCGCAATAAGCAACTAGAATACTCTCGAATCGAGAGTCCCGATCTTACGTGACTATACGATGCGAGCGCTCAGAGCAGGCTGTTCCATAACTTTTGCTGTTAATTATAAATATTTCTAAAATGAGTTGTTAAATGTTCTAAAGTAGTGAATTATTTTAAAATCTAAATATTTAATTTGTTCTATAGTAGAAACCTCTAAAAAATAAAAAAAAATCTAAATGAAATATAAATTATTACTTGGCTCTAGATCCTTACATCAAGCTGCTACTGTAAAAGAAGGTAATAAAATATTCGAATGAATAATTCAAACGACGAAAGTTCCATATTTTACATTATAAAGTAGCGTGTCTTTTTAAACTAGAAACCTGCATTTTTATTTCCGGAATGCTTTATCAGACCCGAATACTTTTGGTTGAGAACAAACAAGATAGACAGAAGTTGGAAGTGTTCCAAAGGTCTCGAGGAAACATGGAAAAGCGAGGTCGACAAACAAGATTATAATGTCTGGAAAAGAAGAAGAATGGATGCCATCAAATTGGGTTGAGAATTTTATTTGGTACAGCAATATGGCTAAAATCAACATACATTTCAAGTTCTTATAGTTAGTGACAGATTGGCCGCAGTAACAAATGTGTTTACTTTGTGAAATATGTACTAGCTGCGAATCAAAACTGGTCTGCTCAAACATGTTATTATTTTCTAACACTAAAAATGCCGAATTCACTATTACGCGTCTATAAAAAGAAATAAATTATATCACATTTTAACCGTTTTTTTTTGCTAAAAAATAATTTTCTATTTATCTCCATACTGAAAGACACACTTTCTTAATGTATTTTTCATTTAAACTATATATATATATATATATATATATATATATATATATATATATATATATATATAAATAAATATATATATATATATATATATATATATATATATATATATATATATATAAGTGTGTGTTTTCATTTCGGGTGTACATACGTTCACTACTATCGTTCTCAAAAGAACAGTTTTGCGCGAGAAAGAAAACTTCGAAAATGCCAAATGTGATTTTGGCGAAACGTCAGCAAAACTGTTCTTTTCAGAACGACAGTAGTGAACGGATGTACACCCAGAATGAAAACACACTGTATTTTTCCATCCGTGGAGAACTAAAAATCAACACTATACACCTCTACGGGGAGGAGATCTTTAAGGCAATCAAGTATGAGAAACTGAGAAGTAAGAAAACTAATCTTTTACGTAATCTAACCTTTCAAATTAAGTATCGTCAAAGCGATTTACTTTCTACTTTTACACGGTTTTCTTATCTTACTAAAACTAGAAAAACTAACACTATCCTTCAAAATGCTAGTAAGGCCTTATTAAAAGTACAAATCCATCAAACTAGAAAACAACTAGCCGAGATAGAGAAAGAACTTTTAAAGTTACACCTTAAACTAAGTAACATCATTGACCCTTTATTGCGGAACCGCACAGAAACTTTGGCCTTTTGGCGAACAGAATCAAATACGAATATTAAGACTGATAAACTTTCGAAAAAATATGACAATCTTCTAAGAAAGTGAAAAATCCGTACTGAGTAAGAGTTTTAATTTTGCGACATTTCCTAGGGAAATCCCTAAAGAAAAAATAATAGCTGGAGCGGAAGCTGCCCTTGACTCCTCTGAAGAAACAAAAGCAGAGGAGATTCGACAAGAGGTTGCAAGAATTTTAAGATCAAGCAAAGCACCAGAACGAAACCTAAATGCCACTGAACAAAGGGCCCTAACAAACCTTCTAAAAAATAAAGACATCACAATCCTTCCAGCAGATAAAGGAAACGCAACTGGTTATGAATACCCAAGACTACGTACAAAAAATGCAGGATATCTTACAAGACAATTGTTATAGGCCTATTCCAAGGGTCTCGACAACGTACCTAGAAAAGAAAACTAAAAATAAAATAAAAAGTTCAACAATAAACCCCGAAATTCAATAAAGAATCATGCCACGGAAAAAGTCGAGCAGATGATAAACTCTATGGTTTGCCAAAAATACACAAACCAAGGGCGCCCATCAGACCTATTGTTAGTGCTGTTAATTCGTCGCTACAAAAACTGGATAAATATCTTTCTGAAATTATGCAACCAGCTGTCGAAAAAGCTGATTCATTTGTAAAAAAACTCGGAGCATTTCACTCGAATTATACGAGACATCGTTCTTGAAAGACGATATCATAGCAAGCCTAGATGTCAAATCGTTATATCCCAGTTTCCCATCGACGAAGCATTGGACAAGATTGCTATGAACGAGGATTTCCGGGCACATATAATACAACTCTCGGAGCATTGCCTTAAAAATACTTATTTGTCATTCAACGGGCAAATGTATAAACAAATGGATGGTGCTTCAATGGGGTCCTCGCTATCACCAGTAGTCGCGAATTTGTTTATGATATACTTCGAGAAAGCAAGTTTAAAGCCCAGATTATGGATTCGTTATATGGATGACATATTTATTATATGGCAACATAGTCACGCAGAGCTCAAAAAATTTCTGACTCACGTAAATCCAATCCGCTCCAGAATACAATTTACTCTAGAGTTAGAGGAAAACAACAAGCTATCATTCTTAGATGTTCTGGTCACAAAACTGCATAACGGACATTTACACACCGTGTACAGAAAACCAACACAGACAGATATTTAAATGCAAGATCACATCATCACCCAGCACAAATTCAAGCTGTGGCAAATACCCTAATATCCAGATCCGTGCGATTAATTGAAACATTGGCGAGGCAAAACAAACTTAAGGTAATATCTAGTGCTTTAAAGAAAAATGGCTACACAAATCGCACCATAGAGAAAGCTATTAACGCACAGAGTTCCCGAACAACGAACAACAAAAATTATGAACCGGGAAAGCAACATGTAGTCTTACGAATTCTTAGGAAACACAATATACAAATAACACACAAGCCACAAAAACCGCTAGAGGTAAACTAGTTCGAAATCCAAAAGATAAAATTAAACTGGAAAACCACGGAGTATACAGCATTCCATGCCAGGACTGTGAAAAGATGTACGTGAGGCAAACTAACAGACGAATATCAGCTGGAGTGGAAGAGCATAAACTCAGCATCAGAAACAAACAAACAACCTCAGCTTTGTTTCTACATCATCAGGAAACCGGCCATAAAATAATTTTCGATGGGTGTAGGGAGATTGCCAATATAGAATATTATAAGTTATTATAAGCCATAGAAATTGAAAAACAAGGTGATTTGAATAAAAGGGACGAATCATTAAAACTACCAACAGTATGGAAGACAATAATCCACAAATCTAATACATATATATATATATATATATATATATATATATATATATATATATATATATATATATATATTTTATATATCGTTCGTTTAAAACAAATTCATGGGACATGTCGATTTTTATTTCCCGGGGAAAGGTTTTGCGCATATTAACAGCCTTGACACTTCAAGCCCCTCGCGGGGGTCAACTCCAACCCTAAAATATAAATTAGGAACAGGCGTCGACTGGTACCTTAGGGAAGAAAAAAATTTAATTTCTCATTGTTATTGCTCGATGAAAAAAATTTTAAAGCTCGTTGATTTTTATCTCGAAGAAGTCTTTTATGCATATTTTCAACTCAACTGTTACTTCAACCCCCCGCAGGGGTGAGCTTCGACCCTTAAACTAAATGGGATTAAACTTCTCATCACATTTATCATAACTCAAAAAAGTTAATTTAAATTCTCATTCTATCTTTCGAAGAAAAAATTAGTAAGTACTAGTCTTTTTGCAGTTCTAAAATGGTTTATTCTATTTTGAAAAAGAGTATCGCTTATTGAACTCTATTATAAAAATGGTATATGTGCTAATAGTGCAGCACAGGTATTTAATCAAATGAATCCATATAAACGTGTTCGCCGAAAATACATAATTGAACTGGTAGCAAAGTGTCGGGAGACAGTATCAGTGGCAAATCGAAAACCAATCGCTCCAAATCGAATGATAGAGGGAAACGAAGCAGTGCAACTTGCTGTTTTGAGCCACGTCAATATGGGCCCTACATTAAACACCACGCAACTATCTTTAGTGTGTGGCATATCTCTTACGAGTATTCGCAGAATTTTAAAGACACATACATTTCACCCCCACAAAATTCATCTTTTACAACAACCGAAGATAACTTTGACAAACGTCTGGAATTTTGCGAGATTATGAGTGAACGAATAAAAAATAATTTAGTGTTCAACATTTGTTTTTCCGATGAGTGTTCGTTTTTTCTAAATGGTACTGTTAATGCTCATAATTGTCGATATTGGTCTGAAGAAAATCCACATCTATTCCATGAGGTTTACATTCAACATCCTGAGAAATTAAAAGTCTTGATTGTAATTTATCGCGATTGTTTAATTTTCTCCCAGGAAATCTAAATGGAGAAATGTATCTGCAATTAGTAGAAGGCGCTATCGATTCTGCATTGACAGAAACGCTTGAAAATAATAACAATTATAATGACAATGAGTTGACATTCCAACAAGATGGTGCACCCCCTCATTAAACCCAAGTAGCACTTTTAGTGTTATCACAAGTATCTTCATTGAAGTAACCGGAACTTGGTGTCGCTACGTTCTCTTTAAGCTGAGACTATGTAGTCATTACCAAAATGGGGAACAATTTTAGGGTAACTATTTCGTGAATAACATCTAACTGTCACTTTGACAATTACGTAGATATAGTGAAATGCGATCTTATCGTGCGGGTCCAAAGGTCACCAACATTATGGATCAAATCAGAAAACACAGTGAATACCAAAATGTTGTGTGATTCTTTTATCGAGCTATTAAATCTCGATGGGCTATTTACAAATATACAGGGAGAAAGAAAATAGTTTTTTTTTATTATACTACGCAATATTATTAAAATAGCCACTTAATATTATTTTATATATTAAATGCCGAGGGACTAAATAAGAAAATTCGCAGAATATGTGGTTAAAATTTTTTGGTTGGCAAAAACAAAAATACACAAAAATGCAAGCGCCTTAATAAAGTCGGAAGGGGTTCGAATCAGTGGAACAATCAGGATATGTTTTGTTTATACAGCCACTTAATGAAAGTGAGATTTTTTTATCAATCACCAAAAATTATGAGCCCCGCTTGACCTAAAAATCTAACCACTTATACAGTGTCATTTATTTAAATGGGGACCACCCCTGTCCAAAGAAAACTTGTTTTTTTTGTATTGTGATTACAAAAAAAAAATTATTTTGCAAAAATATTATACACTTTTGTTAAAAACACAAGATAATTAGTTATTACTTCCCTCGTGAGATTTTTTCAGATCTTTACGTTTAAGGGTCCCTAGATGCCGGAAAACATGTTTTCTCAATTCCGTCTGTCTATAGGTATGTCTGTCCGTCAGTCTGTCTGTTCGCGGCATAGCTAAAAAACTACTTATTCGATTTCTTCAAATTTCAGTCTAAAATTAAGGGCCATGCGTGCGAAAAATACAGACTATATATATATATATATATATATATATATATATATATATATATATATATATATAGCCTGTATTTTTCGTTAGCCCCGAGTTTCTGGTAAAGCGATTTTACCGATATTTATATATCAAATTTTGTCTTATAATTAATAAAAAAATTTACTTATTTTAAACACACTTTAAAATTGGAACTAGTATTCTATAATTATTTATTTATTGCCTACAAAATTACAAATGTACTAAAAAAGTAAGCAAAAAAATAGTGTCAAATCTAATAAAAAAATTTTTAAACTAAAATTCACTGACTAATATCCAGGAGCCAGTGGCAAAAGCTCTGAGAATCGGTATAAGGAATGTACAGAAACTTGTGCATAAAAGAAAAACATAATTTACTTCCGAAGAATATTAAGAAATGTACACGAAAAAATCCAAAGGCAAAAGACTTAAGTTACGATGCAAAAATGGATATTCATAATGCAATTTATGATTTATACACGTCAAAGACTAATACAATCCTTCAGAAACTTTTTAATATTATAGACTAAAAAATATCATCATCACTTAAAAAGTCCTCATCTTCTGAGTCGTCCTCAAATGGCGCAATGTTCATTGGTGCTATTTCGACATCTAGATCTCGTTCTCGATTCCACCAATCCCATATTAATTTCTCCGTATGTTCCACAGCTTTCTTCCAGTACTCCGGCGTAATATAATTTAACGAATCTTGCCAAACAATTTGCACTTCATCTGATGTAAGACCATCGTTCACGTGTTTTTCGTAATATGATTTTGCCCCAGCCCATATTAATTCTATTGCGTTAAACTGGCAATGGTATGGCGGCAGTCGTAAAACCTCATGTCCATTTTCCTATAATATTTCATC
This sequence comes from Kuschelorhynchus macadamiae, assembly GCA_030620095.1. Taxonomy (NCBI): domain Eukaryota; kingdom Metazoa; phylum Arthropoda; class Insecta; order Coleoptera; family Curculionidae; genus Kuschelorhynchus; species Kuschelorhynchus macadamiae. Next base: position 330,021 of record JAUTXW010001984.1, read on the forward strand.
TACGTCATATATTGTTGGTTTTTTAATAGATTTTGACATTAAAAGAAGTTCCAGTTTCAGCATATTGGGGAAAGGATTTTGTTGTTGTTTTATTAGCCAGTCATAAATATCACTTTTCTTCCAGGATGAAGTAGGTTGTTTATTTAAGATTCTTGAATGATAAGATGCGTTATCCAGAATGATTAAAGATGGAGGATCTAAATTTGGAATCAGTTGTTCTTTTAACCACTTTTCAAACAGTTCACAGTTCATATTATTATGGTAGTGCATACTTTTGGATGTTGAAGAAAACAGTAAATTTGCACCTGGGAGATATCCTGTTGAAGAACCTTCATGCAAAATGATGAACCGTTTTCCCGTGCCACATCCCTCTTTTTCCTTGAGACTTTTTACAGACTCGTCCGGCCAATATTTCGAACCACTTCCATTAGAAAATATCCAAGTCTGGTCTAAAATACCACTTTTCTAAAGTTTTAATTAACATTTTCCGTGTATTTCTTTAATTCGCATAAAAGTCTTTGATTACTGTCCTTTTTATATCGAAAACCCAATATTTTTATTAATTTTGACAACGATTTTAGTCCAATTTCCAATATGCCTTAATTTTTTAAAGCTTCTTTTAAAACTTGAAGGATTATATTAGTTTTTGATGTGTATAAATCGTAAATTGCATTACGAACATCCATTTTTACATTGTCACTTAAGTCTTCTGTCTTTGGATTCTTCTGTAGTAAATTATGCTTTTTTTCATGCACAATTTTCTGCACAGTTCTTATACCGATTCCCAGAGCTTTTGCTCCTGGATATTGGCCGGTGAATTTTCATTTTCGTAATATTTTATTACGAACCATTTTTTCGCTTGTAGATGCAAAAAACCCGAAAATTGTTTTCTATTACTCATTTTGTCACTGACTTGTCAATCTGACTTTCAAATGATAGTATAGCTAAAATTTATACGGGAGATGAAAATAAACAATGGAGTTCTATTGGACTTTTACTTTTAGGTTGGCTGCTATTCTTTACTGAGAAAATTACTTAACATCAAGTGTCTACGACTGCTCACATATGCTTTTATAGTTTTGGCTTCTTTAAATACGCAACTGTCACTTATACCCAATTACATTGAAGTCTTGAACACTAAGGTTGCACCCATAGAGTTATCTATAAATTTCTTATTAAACCTATACTGAATATTATTATCAAGCGGTTACGATTTGGGAACATTCCGCCGGTTATTTAAAATGTAATGCGTTGTGTAACCTAGCTCGTTTAACAACCGTTGGACAAGCTAAGTTGAATTGTTTTAATTAGTTGTGGTATTTCATATTATTGTTGTAACCCATGTAAGTGATTTTCACTTTTTTTACCTATGTGTTGTTCGTGTATTTTTTTATATGACTATAAAAGTCAAATCCTTAAAATTGTTCTGAAGATGCAATAATAAATTGCGAAAAGTAGACCTTTTTGAATACTTGACATTTCTTTTTGGATCCCTACCCCAAATTAAAAAACACAGCGAAGAATTAAACAATATTGTCTTTGACAGCAAAATAAAACCAAAATATAATAATGTGCAATATTTAATAACTTTTCTTGGAGTAAACTTAAACTTAAGACATTTACGGTCATAGTCATTTACACATTCATCACAAATACTTTATAATTACAAGCAAAAAACAGGTGAACCAAAAACTAATAAAATGTGACGCTAAAACAACAAACCCCGTAAGAAACCCACGTGGGAGAAAAGTAAACAAAACGATTTTAGCCGCAATATGGCTGAACCAATCATTGGTTACTCTATTGTTGCTACTGTCCTTATAAAATCACCAACCGAATCTCGTACCAGCGCTCCCTATCTCCGGAACCTCAAGTACAAAAGGGAATAGTTTCCTTGTAGTAAGTAATTACTGTAATTCTTACTTCTAGGTTGCAACAAAAGAGTAACGACTGGTAATAGCCAGTTTAAAGTAACATTAGACGATAACTTTTTCTACTGTGCAACGACTCGTTTTACTTTATAGTAATACGTTATAGGAGTACATTTGAATGTAATGGAGTAGTCCCTGCAAAGTTCAAGAAGGTACTGATACTTAAAAGTTGTAATTTAGTAAACAGATTAGAAACAGTAACTTTGAATAATTACTATTATGTCATGGAAAAGAAATGACGATCTTGGAGTCAATTCCTTAATTAGTTGCTTGGCAGTAGTTATTATATAATTACTTTACATGGAAAATTACTATAAAGTATTATTCGCAGTAACAAATACATATATAATACTTAAAAACGTATAACCCAAAGTGTTTGTTGATATATAGTAGGATTAATAAAAGTAAAAACTCTTAAAGAGTAGTGGTGGAAACAGTGCTAGCTACTTTAGTGCTAGCTGGGTACCCTTGCTGTTCGTGAATATTTAAATCGGACGTATCCTGGTAGATGGATCGGCCGAAGAGGAGCAATAAAGTGGCCTGCAAGATCACCTGACTTAACTCCCTTAGATTTTTTCTATGAAGTCACTTAAAAAGCAAGATTTATAAAACTCAACCACAGTCATTAAATGGTTTACGTCAATGAATCAAATGAATTGATGAATGTCGGACCACTAGAAATGCTTCAAAATGTCCGGGACCGTTTTGAACAAAATTTCTATTATTGTATAGATGCAGGAGGCCAACATTTTTAGAACTTATTATAAGGGACAATGAATAAACAAAATTTACATATTGTATCTCATCTTCTTCGTAAACCTAAACCATACCCAAACCGTAAAGCTACGCTCAAAAATAATTACTTTTTCTAGAAAAACAATGTCATTACATAAAATTAACGTAAAGATCGATACAAATTTATATTTTTATCAGCCCTTGACCTGTAAAATGAGGTATCACTTGACCTTTAATCCCATTTAATATTTTAAGAGTTACAGCTTACCCCTGCGGGAGGTTAAAGTGACAGAGTTATAAAAATGAACGGATCTTAACATTTTTTCACCAAGTTTTACCTTTTTTTTTTCAAGAACGGCTGCATCAAATCTGAAAAAATAAGATGCATTGAAATTAGAATTTGATTGCCTTTAAAATAAGGTGTCAATCGACTGCTATTCCTGTTTAAGATTTTGGGGTTGGAGCGCGAAGGGGTGGAAAAGACAAGGTTGGTGATATGGGCAAAATCTTTCCTCCCGGAAATAAAAATCGGCGGGTCGGAGCGATTTTTTTTAATCAAACGGTATGTGAAATATCGGCCTTGTTTCGTTTGGATTGACCCAACCTGTATATTTTTTACGCTGTGAAAAAAACCAAAAAGTTCCTCTAAAAAAGAAAAGTTTAGCGAATTTCTACATAGTTTTGGAAATATAGTGCAAGTGCAATAACTGAAAAACACTAGTTTTTTGCTTATTTAACAGTCTTCCCTCGCCCGTGTATTTTAAGATTTCCTCAGTTTACTCCAAAATGAACCTATTAGCCCATAAACCTCTCTATTTCTCTAAAAAATTTCATATCTCCAATAACTGGCATAATTGTTATATTTATGAGCTCTAATTTGAGTATAAATATAACTCGAACTAATTAACACTTTCCTATTTGCTTCTCAAAGGTACAAGGTTATCGGATTTAATAATGGTTTACATTTTATATATTTGTCGTGTGGTGAGGATATATAAAAAACACACTTTTTCCTGCATTCTTTAACTTAGACTTACTATGCTAATAACACATAGTTATGAATTAAGTATATAACATCTCCTCCTCCTTAAATTCTACACTAGGTTAGTTACTTACAGCTATTTAAATTTAAACGAAATATGTTTTACTAATTTTTATAAGAATATATATGAAATATAATTAACTTGCAATATGGTAATTAGTTCTAATATTTTACTTATTTCTAACGGTTTTATTGTATAATATTATTTCTAAAACTAATAAACTAATATCTAAAATTTGCTTATTTGACAATACCATACCTTTCAGGTGGTTTTATATTTCTTTTAGGCCTGATATTCGTTTCGGAAGAATATCTATTTAATACTTCTGCAATTTCACCGCCCTGTATTGGCAAGGTGTTGCACAAATAAGGCTTTATCTGATCAAGATGTCTCTTACACTCTATCTGTAATTCAGGAATATAAATCAAAAATACATTTTTTCCTAAGATTTTTTTTGTTACACCTTTTTTCCAGAAAACTTTATTTGATTTATATTGCTTTGTTAACACTTGCTCTCCCTCCCTTAAAATTTCTACTCTATTGCCGGAAAATGATTCAATTTGCCTTACCTGATTATGTAATAAATTTTTTTGTACTTTATTAGAAGGAAGTAATAAACTAAACCTGTTATTTATTTTGTGTCGAAAAATTAATTCAGAAGGAGTCACACCCGTTATAGAATGTACCGAATTTCTATATTCGAACAGAAAATTGCATAATAAATATTCAATATCTGAATTTTTATTTTCAAAAATGAGTTTCTTTAAAGCATTTTTTATTATTTTCACCCCTCACTTGGCCTGTCCATTGGACTGAGCATGATAAGGTGGAGACAAAAGTTGCTCTATTCCATTTAATTTTAAAAAATTTTGAAATTCCTCCGAAATGAAGGTTGTTCCATTATCAGAAACAAGCTGTTTTGGAAGCCCAAAAGTAGCAAAATAACGCCTTAAAATTTGAATAATTGGTGTTGCTGCTATTGAATTAACAATGAAACATTCAAGCCATTTTGAGTGAGCGTCCACAAAAACAAAAAACATTTTATTAAGAAATGGCCCGCAAAAATCAATGTGATTTCTTTCAAAAGGTTTTTCGGGCCAAGGCTATGGAGAAAGAATAGCTTTTTTAGGACTTGGACTATTGAAATTACAAACTTCACAAGATGTTATAAAAAATTCAATATCTTTGTCCATGCCCGGCCACCAAAAATAGCTTCGTGCTATTCCTTTCATTTTTACGATGCCTAGGTGCGTACTATCTAATTGTTACAATACATTATTACGTAATAGTTCGGGAACGATTAATCGGTTATTCCAAACTAAACAATTATCTTCAATAGAAATTTCATATTTTCTTTTAAAAAAAGGTAAGTATTTTTCATTTTTTTTCGAAAATTTTGGCCAATTGCCAGAGTTTATAAATGTAATTAAATTTTGAAAAAAGAATCCTCTTTTGTAATATTCTTTACATCGTCAAATTTAATTTGAATTTCTTTATTATTATTTAAATAATTAAAATAATTTCTTTGATAATCCTCAAAATGTGTTGAATTTTCTTCAGCAACAGGAAACCTTGACAAAAAATCAGCTTTATTATTTTCTGACTTGACATATTCAATATCATAATTATAATTAGCTAATATGATAGACCAGCGGCGGAGTCGGTTTGCTGAATATTGTGGAATACCCTTGGAAGGGCTAAAAATTGAGACTAATGCTTTACTATCAGTTACTAGAGTAAATTTGTTACCGTATAAGTACTGATTAAATTTATATAAACCAAAAATAATAGCAGCAGCTTCCTGTTCAATCTGTGACATTTTACTTTCCGCCTTTGACTAAGTTCTAGAAGCGAATGCCACTGGTTTTTCAATTTTATTTTGAAAAACGTGGCAAATCATTGCCTCTAGTCCTACGTCAGAGGCGTCTACAATCAATTTAATGGGTAATTTTGGTTGAAAATGTACCAAAATATCTTTAGAAGTTAATTTATTTTTTATCTCTTCAAAAGATTTTTCACACTGATCAGACCACGTCCATTTAATATTTTTTTTTTAGTAGTTGATAAAGAGGGTGCAAAATAGAAGACAAATTTTTAATAAATTTTCCATAATAATTAACTAACCCTAAAAAAGACTTTAACTGTGTAATACTGGTAGGTGTTTTTGTTTCTTGAATAGCCTTAATTTTTTCGATACAGGGTTGCAATCCATCTTTTGTTATTATGAAACCTAAATATTTGACTTCATTTTGAAATAAATTACATTTTTTATTACACATTTTAAACCCAGAATTTTCTAAAATACTTACTAACTTTATTAAGTCTTTCAAGATGCTGATTTTTAGAGCTCCCTGTAACTAATATGTCATCCAAAAAGCAAACAACCCCTTCTAGCCCCCCCAACATTGACTCCATTGTTTTTTGAAAAATGGCAGGCCCTGAAGAGATACCAAAAGGTAATCTGTTATAGCAAAATAAACCCTTATGAGTTGAAATTGTGGTATATTTTTTTGAATCTGGTTCTAATAAAATTTTCTGATAAGCATTAGTTAAATCAAGTTTAGTAAACTCGATACCTCCAGATAACTTTGCAAATAATTCATCGGCAAGCGGCAAAGGCTAGTGGTATTCCTTTATATATGGATTAATAGTTATTTTGTAATCCCCACACAACCTTATTTGCCCATTTGGCTTTATGACAGGTACAACTGGCGTGGCCCATTCTGAATATTCCACTGGCGATATCACTCCGTCTTCTAACAATCGATTTAGTTCATCTTCCACCTTCTCTTTTAGTGCATCCGGCATAAATTTCGGAGCTATATTACCATTTTTTAAAAATATTTTTGCTTCGCCTTTATTAAAAGTTCCCAACCCTGGTTCGAACAATTTTTTTAAATTTGGTAAAAATTTCCGTTTCTGAGTTTGACTCATAGAAAAAAATGTCAGACATAGATACATTAAATAAATACAAAAGATCTCGTCCCAAGATTGGGGGTCCCCCATTGTTAATTACAAAAAAACTTAATTTATGATTAACTCGTTTAAAATTAACGTTTAAGTTTAAAACACCAATGGGTTTTATTTGTTGCCCTGTATATACAAAAAATTTTTGATCTGTACTATCCAAAAGAAGATTATTAAAATTTTGTTTAAAAAAATCAGGCTCAAGTTTCGTTTACCTGAAATTGGTTATAAGGAAAGTATCTAGTTTTACATATTCTAGGAGCTTTTCTAAATAACGGAAAATAAGAATTTTGCTGCGGAAATGCGTCATTTCCGTTCTGCACAGTTTAGTATACCTGAAATCAGTTACATGAAAACTTTGCATTGCATCTCATCCCAAACTCTTTCCCAAGCACGAAAATGTTAAAATGTGTCTGCGGAAATTTGTCATTTTCATTTTCTGCGGAAATTTTGTATAGTTTAGAATATCTAAAATCAGTTACACAAAAAAAAAACTTTGATTTACATTCTAAATTCTTCTACATTTTTTAAGTAACGAAAACGAAGGCATGATTGCGGATGGAGGCAAAATAATCGATGGCATTATTGCGGAATGCTCGTATATATTTGTTCGATTGCCTGGCTCAAGAAAGGATCATCCTTCTTTGTTTATATTCCTTGAAGTTCTCAAAGATATGCAGACAGATACTTATATGAAACTTCGTGACTCAGACAAATTATTGAGATTATCTAAAAAAAATTTCGGGCTGTCACGTATACGGGTATAAAATGTCGCTGACAATACGATGCGTTCAGCCGTTATTTTTACATTTCGCAATCGTGCCCTCACTTCATTTTGTGAAAAACTGAATACTAATGTTTCGTCCGCAATCGTGCCGCGCCCTGGAAAAGCGCTCAAAATTTCCGTGAAAAATGTAAATGACAAATTTCCGCAGACAAATTTTTACATTTTTATCTTGAGGAAAAAGTTTAGAATATAAATCAAAGCCTCTTTTTTATGTAACTGATTTCAGGTAAACTAAACTATACAAAATTTTGTCGGAAAATTAAAACGACAAATTTCCGCAGTAACATTTTGGCATTTTGGTGCTTCGGAAAGCATTTGGGATGAGATGCCAAGCAAAGTTTTCATGTAACTGATTTCAGGTATACTAAACTGTGTATGAAAATGAAAATAACGCGTTTCTGCAATAAATTTTTTCATTTCCGTTGTTAAGAAACACTTCTAGAAAAGATTTCTTTTCCCTTTAAAGTATTTTTACCCTACCCAGCACCCCTATTCGCTCCAAGATCCCGCAAGCTTCTAAATTAAAAAAAAAAAAGGGTGTACAATGGAAATGACGAATTTCCGCAGGAAAATTTTTCATTTCCGTTGTTAAGAAGGGCTTCTAGAAGGCAATCAAATATTTTTTTTCCAAATAACCCATTTCAGGTAAACAAAACTTGCCCCAAAAATCATATGAAAAACAACTGCTTGAAGCGCCAGTATCAATTTGGAACTGATGCTTTTTATTTTCAATACAAATTTCAATGAAAAATGGTTTGTTTACATAATTTAAATAGTTGCTTCAATTTGCAAGCGTGAAGAGCGTATTTTCATAAGAAGAATTCGGATTAATTTGATCCGAGTCACCTAAAAAATTATGAGTGTACCTTTTTTTATGTGACTGCTGATTTTTAAAATTTTTACTTTTATTTTGAAAGTTATTATTTTTTTGTGGACAGACTGGAGCTAAATGCCTTTTACAGTTACAAATATGACATATACAATTACGAAATTGACGTACGTGACAAAATGGCGTCATTTCTCTCTGCGACCTGATGCTCGTGCTGGGTCCGCCTCCTGTTTGTGGTTTCCTAGATCCGCGCATGTGGTGCAAGGATTCCTGCTTTACCGATAGTGGAATTTGAGAAAAATTTTGGAGTGCTGCTTCCTTAGAACATGCTATGCGTATGGCGTCTTCAAATTTTATGGTATGATCTTCTTTAAAAAGTCGATCTACGATTCTTCCTTTTTCCATTCCCATTATGAATTTGTCTCGAAGGCACATATCCAAATTATCGGAAAATTTGTAATTTACAGCCAAACTTCGAACACGGGCAGCCCACTCATTGCCCGTTTCACCAGGCAGTTTTTTTGCACTGTAAAATTTGAATCTTTCGGCGAAAATTGACTGCTTACACACCAAATGTCTGTCGAAAATATCGATAAGGTCCTTGAAAGTTTTAGCTTCCGGTTTGTCTGGTAAACACAAATTAAAAATAAGTCTGTACGAATCCTCACTCAATAAATTTAGAAAAATAGCCCGTTCTTTGTCATCGTTCGTGATATTGTTTGCCATGAAATATTGGAACTTACATCAAACTCACGTAAATGTCCTACAATTGCCGTATTTACTTGTTGAACGTTTAGAGGCTCTTGATTTTGAAGCATGATTTCTCTTTTTCTTAACAAAATTCAACTTATTCGCTCGATAACTTTAGTCCTCGTCGCCAACTGTTATATTTATGAGCTCTAATTTGAGAGTATAAATAAAACTCGAACTAATTAACAGTTTCCTATTTGCTTCTCAAAGGTACAAGGTTATCGGATTTAATAATGGTTACTTTTCATATATTTGTCGTGTGGTGAGGATATATAAAAAACACACTTTTTCCCGCATTCTTTAACTTAGACCTACTTTGCTAATAACACATAGTTATCAATTAAGTATATAACAATAATAAAAGTGCTACATCTCTCAACCCTTTAAGTGTTGACCCCTCGTTTACACTCATAATAATGTAGAATGCCATAAAAATTATTTTACCAGCAATTCTCCCAAAAAAAATTTTTAGAAAACACGACGTGTCCTGAGGAACTAGATTCCTCAAAACTTCCTGTTGTTACTAGTCTTAATATGGTTCTAATTAATATTGCTTCTCTAAGAAATAAAACTGACGAGAGTTGTACCTATTTCTGGAAGAATTGGAGTTCCCCCAACTTGTTGCAATTACTGAGCACTGGCTGAATCTAAACGAACCCTTTTATATTGAGAGGTATACCACAGTAGCTGGATATGACAGAAAAAACTCAGCTCATGGGGGAACACTGATTCTATCCCTAAATGGAGATTTCATGTCGGTATCTAAATATGATCATTTGTTAGCGGATAGCTCTTTTGAATTCTCTATAGTATATAATCAAAACCTTGATCTTTATGTAATTTGTATTTATAGATCACCAAACTCTGATGTACAATCATTTTTAAATAGCCTGGTAAGTTTGCTAGACAGCCTACCGATTAAAGGTAAAAAAATTCTATGCGGGGACTTTAATATTGACTATGCTACTGTTTGTGCCATCCAGAAATATCTAATTTCTATATTCGACTCTTTCGGTCTTTCAATGCATGTATCCTCGCCAACTAGAATTTCAAAAAACTCTTCTTCTATCATCGATTACATGGCGTCTGATTTTTCTCCATCAGAGGTGCAATCACAGGTCTATAACTCAGGTCTTTCCGATCACGAGGCGGTAATTTCCAGGTTTAGTTTACCTATTAGGCCCTTACCAAGATCTCGCCATCGGGGCAGAATTTTCTCGGCCGCAAATTTCTCAGTATTTCATAATATTTGCTTTAACACCAATTGGAATTTTGAATCTGATAATGTCAACACAAACTTCAGAACTTTTTTAAATAAAACTTTAAGTGCTTTTAACAAGGCCTTCCCGCTTAAGAATATCAAACCTAAGCGGCATAAACCGTGGACCACGAAAGGAATACGAATTTCTGCTAAAAATATGCGCTCGCTCTCATATATAAAAAAATTCACCGACTCCTTTCTTATTCTCGACTATATCTCTAATTATAGGAGGATCTACACTACTCTTATTAAGTCAGCAAAAAAATTACACTACCGAAAACGTCTAACAAACTCTAATAACGTTTCAAAAGAAACCTGGTCCATCATCAATAACCTCAGAAACAAATCAAACCCTGTGACTCAGATCTTGCCAGGGGCTAATGATCTAAATGATTATTTTATTAATGTAAGCAAAAATGTTACGTCTAGTATCTCGCCAAGTTTGGACCCTCTTTCGTTTCTCCCTCCTTCAAAAAATTTAGCTGATAGCTTTTTCTTAAGTCCCGTTAGCAACACTGAACTATTGAGGGTAATACATAATATCAAAAGTAAATCTTCGTGTAGCACTGATGGCCTATCAATTAGAATATTCCTGAACTTGCCACTCCCAGTCATAGAGGCCCTTACAACATTAATAAATGAGTCCTTTATAAAAGGTGTATTCCCTGATTGCCTTAAAACAGCTATAATTATTCCACTTCATAAAGGCGGCGAAAAAACTAACTCTTGCAATTATCGCCCAATTGCACTACTACCAGTGCTATCAAAAATCATCGAAAGGCTACTGAAGAACTGTCTTATGCCATTTCTCCTGAAACATCAGATAATATCCCCGGAGCAGTTCGGATTTCTACCCAACAAGTGCACCAGTGACGCCATGTTCACGTTGCTTAGAGGCGTCTACTTATCTCTCAATAACAACCACCCAACTGCCTCAGTTTTTTGTGACTATGCGAAAGCCTTTGATTGTGTTAGTCATGAAATTCTTATAAACAAACTACATTTTTATGGAATTCGTGGTACTTCTTTAAATTGGTTCAAATCTTATCTTGGAAAAAGGCAACAACTTGTAAGGGCTAATGGTTCCGATTCTGATTGTAAGTTGATTACAAGTGGAGTCCCTCAAGGTTCAGTCTTGGGACCTATTCTTTTTTTGTTATACATTAATGATATCACGAACCTTAAAATTAATGGAAGAATCTCCCTTTTTGCTGATGACACAAGCATAACATGGAGTGATTTTGATACAACGTCTTTACACTCTAGTATCTCCAAAGACTTGGTTATAATTAAGGCTTGGTCCGATTCCAATATGCTTTGTTTTAACGTCGATAAAACGGTGGCGTTATCTTATAAGGGAACTTTACAACCACTTCAGGTACATAACAGCAATATTGAATACGTAGAGTCGGTTAAATTCCTGGGTTTAAATATAAATAGCAACCTAAAATGGTCTAATCATATTGACACCTTAACTAAAAAACTTTCTACCGCCTGCTTCGCCATTCGATCAGTTTCAAAAGAACTAGACGTTCCTTCTGCCAGACTTACTTATTTCTCTTTATTTGAATCCCACCTCCGCTATGGCCTTCCCTTTTGGGGCTGCTGTACCACCGAGCAATTTCGTAGTATTTTTATGCTTCAAAAGAGAGCCATTCGTTATTTGTTTGGTCTAAATAATAGAGCTCACTGCCAATACTATTTCAAAAAACATGAAATATTAACACTTCCTGCATTATTTATTTTGGAAACGGTATGTTTGCTGAGAAAACATATAAACACCCTCCCAGAAAGGCCACAACATGTATACCCTACCAGAAACTCTAGGCATGATATTTATCTTCCCATTCCTTCCACAGAATTAATAAAAAAATCAATTATTTACAACGCCATAAAACTTTACAACAATCTGCCAGTACATTTAAAATCTATCCCTATGCTTGCACAATTTCGAAAAAACACCAAAGCATACCTCATTGAGAGACCATTTTACAGCGTTAATGATTTTTTTTTTCAGTGAGTAAGTCTCTTTAAATTGTCACTAAACTCGCTTGTTTACTTAAATCTTTTGTGAGTCATGTCCTAACTCATAGCATAGAATTTTGTAAATCATTATATAGGGAAAAGAACTGTCGAACATTCACTTAAAACTTAATTATTTTTGTTAGGTATTGGATTAAAAACAATTTAATTCTTTTTGTATACTACATTCTACACTAGTTCAATATACCTTCTGTTTAACATCACAATTATTTGTATAACTATAATAACATAGAGTTTAAGGTCGCATAGTTGCAATTTTGATTTCAATGTCATCGAAATTATTCACCTCGTACATGTGTGTTTGTTTACTTTTATAAGGTTATCATGATTAATTTACTGTTTGCAATGTTATGCTATATTCTAACGTGTGTTTTACGATTTGGTAAATTGATAATTTACATTTTTAAAAAAAAAAAGCACTGACCTGTCGAAATTATTTTCGATTAATGTTTTGATATGTCTTATTTTTAGGTATATTTTGCTTTGTCCATAAAATTGTAGAATTTTTCTGCGGCAATAAAGCATATTTTTGTTTGTTTGTAAATATACATTAGGTCAAAACTCTTAAATCGTTTAACAAGAACTAATAGCCCAGAAAATAATTATTTAGTCTACCTTTGTCTTATAGCTATTCTATTTACCTGGTGGTATACAAATTACATACAACTAATGCATAATGCATTAAGAATTCATCCATAGAGACGGATGTAACTAGAAACATCAGTTATTAGAGGAAAGCAGAATGTATAACCATATATGAATTTGGAAATTAGCCAGTTACTGCATTCTCTTTTGTTCTGAGAAACCCTTGGGCAAAATAATAAAGCTTTGTTTTAAGCTTGGCAAAAGTCAACACGTATTTTCGTATATTGCGATACGAACAAAGGGAATTTTTTGCTTAAAAAGTACATTATGAACAATAATTTATTTCCATATGGCACAGTATTTAGAATTATGGATACGTAATTAAAAATCGGCTGATTCTGTTTATCTTTTACTCGCTGAACATGTGCACTTTGATACACGTAAAAACAAAACAAGTACAAATTATTAAAATACACAAAAAAACTTGGGTTCATAAAACGAGTATATTAAAATAAAAAAAGAAAACTCAAATGAAACTTAAATAAGATATTTTTTATTAATTTTTAGATAGTAATAAACGTAATTAGGGTTCTGCATATAAAATTGTACATACAATTAAATAATCTTAAAAATTATGATTTATTAGTTACAATGACAGTTTGTTTCCACTTTTTTACACGCGTCGAAATTATGCTAAGAAACCACTGCCCTTTTTATTTAATAATTGATTCATACATGTCCTAAGACGGCTTCACGGTCATCGGAACAAAACCTTTATTGTAAGTACTGAACTAAGATTAAGTTAATAACAGCAGATGTTTCGTTTCTAAAATCATGCAAATCTTTTTCAGTTTTCCCTAAATTCATTTCAGTCAAGATCCCTCGTTACTGGGAAGGTTGAATCTTTTGCTAAACAAAAGTGTCTAGATTTAGAAATTAAAAATCTGTATAGCAAACGAAGTACCTATGCTTGAAATTGAAGCATACGGATTATTTAAAAAAAAATAAACTTAGTAATTTAGAATTTGTACAATGGTTAGATTTCCAAAGAAAAATATTCATAGTAATCGATGTCAAATTTTTGAAGAATTTTTGAATTTGTGTTCACTTAAAAATAAAGAAAGTTAAAACCACAAAAACAAATTTCTTCGGAAGTCGAGAACATTCTAGAAAACCTGTCTTCTCAGTCCTTTGATAATAGAGAAATCGCCCTTTTAAGGCTCCAGTAAAAAATAGCAAATTTGTTTATTGGTAGATTAGAAACCCAATTCAAAAAAGGACTCAAGTATTTCCCAAGGGTGTGTTATAGATACGTAGATGATATATTCGCTATTTTTGATAATAAAACAGAAAATTTGAACACTTTCTTAGAAACATTAAACAATAAACATCCTTCCAATAATTTTACGTACGAAAAGGAGAACAATGGTCAATTACTTTTTCTCGACATGTTAGTTATTAGAAATAACGATAAATTAGAATTTAATATTTATAGGAAATTTACTAATACTGATAGGTATATAACATCCGACTCATTCCATTGCCGTCAACACAAAATGGCAGCATTTCATTTCTTAGCTCACAGGTTAGTCAATTTTCCATTAAGTAAAGAACGTTTTAACAATGAAATGAATCGGAATAAAATATAGCCAAAAGTAATAGATATAATTTTGTACATAAATTAGTAAACAGACATAACCATGAGAAAATGTTAAAAGATGCCACTAGTCTTCAAGCACCTGAGGCTCCCAATAAGTCCACAGTAATCCCATATGATCCCAGATATACGAGAGGTCTAGAAAAAGTATTTAAAAACATAGGTTTTAGAGTAGCCTACAAAACGGAGAACAGTTTGAAAAATCTCCTTGGAAGCCCTAAAGACAAAGTCGACTTGAAGGAGAGGAGTGGAATCTATGAAATTAGCGTAATGACTGCGATCTAAAATATGTTGGGCATACTAAATGGCTCCATAAACATTCGTTTTAAAGAACACATGGCACGTTTAAGATACGGAAGAAAAGAAAAGTCAACATGCTTTGGAAAACAATCACCAAATAGGAATAAATAATCTTAAGTTAAGTAAAAATGTATCCAATAAGATTATTGGATGCATTTGAGAGAATAGAAATAGCTAAATGTGGTAAGAAAGTATTAAATAAAGACAGAGAGCCTATTCCCTATAGTCCCCTCTATTGTTTACTTGACAACGGTGCAGTCGGGTGTAAAGTGTGACCACATTTACCTATAAATATTCTCGGTTAGGATAAGTTACTTTAGTTTATATCATCTGCTGATGATGCTAACTTGGTTAGCGAAAGGGGCATCCGCAAACGTAACAAGTTCTGATGTAGTGTGGTTAGAACTCTTGTATTTTGATTGATTCATACATACAAAATAATCCAATTAAATAATTGGATCTCTCTCAAACCTTTTTTGTTTCCTTATTGACAAAATACCGCTGTTGAGATTAGATTAATCTCGCATAACAAATTAATTTTAATATTTAACCTACATGTTTTTTATATTTCCTTATTGACAAAACACAACCGTTGAGGTTAGAGTACTCTCGTAAAACCGAATAGCAATGTTGCCATATTGTTAAAAACTTAATTTAAACCTTTTCCAAAATTAAACATTTTAAATTGCAATATCTCAAAAACCATTTAGAATTTACAGATGTTATATAAGAATTTTTTGTTCAAAATCATCCTTACTATCATATATGTTAAAATATACGCAGTCAAATCCCTAAATAAGTCACCATTATTCTAATGATGGAATCAGGTGTCCTTATACATTTGTAATAGTAATTTGAAAATGTTGCAAAATTTCCACATGACATTTGGAATTAATGAACCAAATATTTCGATTTTAATTCCTAAATCTCGCAGAATTACTAATATCACTCTGTCGTAAATCGAATGGCAATTTGTATGGGAAATTGCAAAATGCTGTATCATCACCATGAAAAATTAGGGATTTTAAAATTGTGAAATGGTGTTATTTATGGCAAGGACTATAAAACGGAAGGAAACTATAAAAATGTAAATGAAACTTCAAAAATCCAATGAAAAATTAATGACACTTGATTAAAGTAAAGTAAAAGTCAAAGCATGCTTTATTACCGATTAAAACGAAATAGTTTTATTAACAAAGCTAAACAAAAAAACGCAATCAAGAAAAATAATATATATACATATTAATTAACAATAACAACGATACCTTAGTTCAAAATACATACTTGAAGTTAAATATCTTAGAATTTAAAGTAAATGAAGAAAACAACAGAAAAAGATAAAAACAACGACAATTAACAATCAATAAAAACAATGACAAACATCTAAAGGTTACAGTACAATACAAAAACAATTGTAGAAATATTTTAACGAGCAAACAGAAACAAGAATAGCATATTTAAACGAAGCTTTGCTGAAAATTTTCATTAACATCCTAAACACACACACAATTAAAAATGGTGTTTTAGTTTTCGCTTATAGTTATTTTTTCACGTATATAATATTTTTGTGACGACGACGAACGACGATTTAATATTGAAAATAGTTAAATGAAGTCAAAATTATCGATGTGAAATTTGAAGTTTTAAACTGGTAGCCTGTTGTACGACAATTAGACCTGGGTTGCTAAGGAATGGAGGGTAAAAAAGACATGCAGTTCTTTCTCGGAGAAGGTATTATTGGCTTATTTTTCGGAACTGGCACAACAGCAAAAGCAATCAACAGTGTGGTCGGATTATTCAATGATTAAAAATATGTTACAATCCATTAATAATGTAGCCATTTCAAAGTATTTCAAACTAATTACCTTTCTGAAACAAAATGGGAAAAGTTATATGGTCAAGGTTGTTTTTATACATATATTAGATGATACTGAAAATTCGGGAACGTTATTAATTTTGAAACATAAGCAAACAAAGAATGATGTAAACAGGAGATTGGTAATTACTGAAGAATATATTAAATTTTACCGAATGCAAAGGATCGCCGCCTGTTTTATGCATATGGCAATGGAAAATGTTTCAACCAGGTTGTGGGTAAAAATCAGTTTTATAAGGTACCTGAAACAGTTGCTAATTTTCTTCAACTTGAAAATGCTAAATCATATACAGGTCATTCATTTCGAAGATCGTCTACTACACTTTTAGTTGAATCTGGGGGAGACTTGATGCCACTGAAGAAGCATCGCGGTTGGAAGACATCAACGGTCGTTGAACGGTCCTATTGTATTTTCAAACTTCTCTGCATCAGATAGGCTGATTCCAGTAGGAAAAGACAAGGTAAAGTTAATATTTTTTTATCTAAAAATAAGGACATTACGCTTTTTTGTAATGCAAATATTTGATTAAAAAGCTGTCTTGAGCAGGCTCAAGACTAATTGCATAGCAGCTGTATGATAATTACATTTAAAGCAAGTCGGTTTGCATCACACCAGTTTTTAATAATAATCAAATCTGAACTAATTTTTTCAAGCAAATCTAACTGATCATTACCATCCCACAAAACTATAAATGTGAATTTTCCCCTAATATTAAAGTTTATAATATCATTTATATACAAAGGAAATAGAATGGGCCCCAAAACAGAGCCCTATGGAACGCCATACTGAAGGTTTAAAATGTTGAAGACTTCATTTTTTAAATTTACTATTTGATCTCAATTTGATAGATATGATTTAAAACATCTTAAACCTAAAACCATACTTTTTCAACTTTTCTATGAGTATTTTATGACTTATGCAATCGAATGCCTTAGATAAATCGCAAATAATTGCTACCGCTAAGTTCTTATCATTAAGTTTTATATACAGTGTGTATCAGCCAAATGGAATAAATTCGATAATAAATAAATGGGGGCGTGTTCGGAAAAACGCTTGGACCCGTCGATTGGTATTTTTAGTTGCTCATTTTTTCCAATAAAAACTTTTTATATAGGGAGTGTCCTGTAACAGTGATCAATGCCAACTTTCTTATTTCAAATGCAACACCCCGGATATTATTTAATTTTTGGATTCTTTAGGAGATTCTAAACATATTTTATGTTCAATGTCCTATACCTATCTTCAACTATTTCGGCAATATTAAGTGTTTTCAAATTTATTGCAAAAATTAAGATTAAAAAAATAAAATTATTTATTTCTTCATAATGTATAAACAAAAGTAAAAAGTTAATTTAGGAACTGTTGAATATGCTCGCCGCGAACGTCTTGGCAAATTCCTAATCTTAAATAGAAATTTCTTCTAACGTTATTTAGCATCTCAGGCGTGACCGATCTAATCGCAAGCGTTATTCGTCTTCTTAAGTCAGCTAAGTCGAGGGGTTTAGTTTTGTATACAACATTTTTAATATGTCCCCATAAGAAAAAGTCTAATGGTGTCAGATCAGGGGATCGCGCTGGCCATTCTATCGATCCTCGTCTCCCTATCCACCGATTTGGAAATATTCCGTTGAGGTACTGCCGGACATTAATTTGGTAATGGGACGGTGCTCCATCTTGCTGAAACCATATCATATTCGCTGGAACTTGTGGGTTTGCTGGATCCAGATACAAATTTGTCAAAGTTGGCACGACATTATTTTGGAGCAGTGCTAAATAATTATCGCCATTCAAATTGCCGTCAATGAAAAAGGGGCCTATGATATGATCCCTAACAATTCCTGCCCAAACATTAACCTTTTCAGGATATTGAGTATGTTCTTCGCTGATCCAGTGAGGATTTTCCCTAGACCAATAGCGGCAATTTTGACGATTTACATGACCGTGAAGTGTAAAGGTGCACTCATCCGAAAACAAAACATGTTCTAATTGAATAACATTGTTATCTAACATAGCCATCATTTGTTCACAAAAATAAGTTCTCCTATCATAATCGTCTTCCGTGAGCTCCTGAGTTGGTATCACTTTATAGGGATGCATTTTATTTTCTTTTAATGTTCGAATAATCGACGAATGGCTAATATCGAACATTGCGGCGGCTTGTCGACTAGAAATATGTGGGTTTTCCTCAAACTCAAGCATAATATCCAATTTAGTATCATCATTTATTGAATTGGCAGCTGCTTTTTTTATCTGCCTCACATGTCCAAGCTCATGAAACTGCTTTTCTATTTTACTAATTGTCCCTTGGGATATATGCGGCAAATTTGGAAATTTTTCATGAAATAAGCGAGCAACTTCCACTTGTGTTCGTGTGTTATCTCCATAACCAATCATTTGTAGAATTGTTATTTTATGCATTTCTGTTAAATGAACCATTTTTCTGATATTAGGTATTATGCAGTTAACGAAATTCAAAAGACTATGACACTGACACTGACAACTACTGTCTTGCAAAGAGAAAGGCCAGGCATTTTACACAAAAGTAAACAAAACTTAAAAGTAAACAAAACTGGCTCTTTTTGTTCCATATCAATAAAAAGGAACGCTAAAATGGTTTTTGCTTACATTCTTAATATGAAGACCTAAATGGTAAATAAGTATTGAGTGTGTTGTAGCGAATTTTTGTAATCAAATAAATAGTTCAGTAACCAGAGCCACTTTCATGAATAATAATAAATTCGAAATAAATAAAATAAAAATAAATTTGAAAACACTTAATATTGCCGAAATAGTTGAAGATAAAGAATCCAAAAATTAAATAATATCCGGGGTGTTGCATTTAATAATAATAATAATAATAAATGGCTTTTATTTCCAAAAAGGATTACAAACAAAAAAAAAAAAAAAAAAAAAAAACAACAACTCAAATAACAATTCAGTATGTGAGGGATGAAGACAAACCTCATTCCGGCGAAGTCTAGCCTTCTGGCTACTCTCACTCAACCAGCGATGAGTCAATCAAACATCCCAAGTATTATAAAATGTTAATTAATTTTATCTTAAAATGGCACCTATATATCGAGTATTTGTTTTAAACACTATTCTTAATTCTATCTAAAAATTATATATAATATAATAGTAACAAATAATCTTTTTTTTTAGAGAGTCCACAGAAATTTTGAATTCCACTTCGGCGCACACCCCCACCGCTGCAAACTTACCCAGTTGATAAAAATTATTATTACCTATTATTTAGTTGCTTATAGAAAAGGTGATTACGTAATTTATATTTAAATTTATTGAAATTGTAACGCTTAAATTCGTCCGGCAAAGAGTTGTATAAGTTAATGGAATTGTATGAAAAGCTTCTCCTAAAAAGAGCTGTTTTATGCTGAGGCATTGTAAATTTGTTTTTGAATCTAACATTTCTATCATGAATATGGCTACGAAAAACAAATCTCTGTTGCAAAATATTAGAGTTCTGTGTAGTATTTAAAAGTTTATGTACAAAATTTCCCAAGTGATGTATTCTACGGTTATTCATATTAAGCCAGTTGCATTCTGAGATTTTTTTGGATATGTGATCATATTTACGAATATTAAAGATTAGTCTGCAACAGGCGTTTTGAACTTTTTGTATTCGATATTTATCGGCTTCATATAGACAAGAACCGTAAACAAAATCACAATATGTAAAATGGGAGAGAACTAGAGATTCACAGAGCAATTTTTTCATATTAAAATTTAATAAATGTCTATTACTATATATTAATTTTAAAGAACAAAAGGCTTTTTTAACAATACTTTTTACATGTTCGCAGAATCTTAAATCTTCGTCCACAAACAATCCCAGATTCCGAGCACCTGACACAAAAGTTAAAGGAATGTTACTAATTTGCAAATTTAAATTTTCTTTAACAAAATTTCTTTTATTTTTTGTACCTATGCAAATAACTTTAGACTTTTCGGAATTTAGTTTTAAATTATGTTCTTCAGAAAGTGATTTTATAGTCTCCAAGTCACTATTTATGTTATAACTAGCTTGTGGAATATCTGTATGGCGAAAAGAGTAATAGAGCTGTGTATCATCTGCATAGGCCTGAGTTTTGCATGATGTGGAGGATGTTATAATGTCTATAGTATAAATAATAAAAAGTAGGGGAGACAAAATAGACCCTTGTGGAACCCCAGAATGTATACGTACACTATCTGATTGTACATTTTCATAACAAATTTTTTGAGACCGATCGTTTAGAAATGAGTTAATAAAATTTACCGAATTATTGTCCAATCCATAATATTTTAGTTTAGCACATAAGAGTCTATGATCCAGAGTGTCAAATGCTTTTGAGAAATCAAGCAGAATAAGTACACTTATCATCCCCTGATCATTAGCCTTTATTATATCATCCAAAACTGCTGTTAAGGCGGAGGCAGTAGAAAAATTTTTGCGAAAGCCATTTTGACAATCGGGTATTATTTTTTTATCTGTAAAATACTTAAAGATTTGATTGTACATGATTCTTTCCAAAACTTTAGAAATAGTGGGCAAAATACTTATAATTCTTAAATCAGAGAAATTTTGAGGATTATTAATTTTTGAAAGAGGTTTTTTCAGTGCAGTTTTCCAAAGTTCAGGTATATAACTATTTTCGATTATACTATTAATAATATGTAAAATTATATGATCGATATATGGACTACAGAGCTTGAGCATTTTTATATTAATATTATCTACACCTTGTGCATTTGTTTTTATGTTGTTTAAAGACTCCTGTATATCCTTTATGTTGGCTAATGAGAAACTAAATGAATTTTGTGGGTTAAAAGAATTATTATTGTAAAAGTTAATTTTATTATTACATTTGTTTGAAACGTTTTGTAGAAATGATGCAAAGTATGAACTAATATTTGAAATAAGAAAGTTGGCATTGACCACTGTTACAGGACACACCCTGTATAAAAAGTTTGTATTGGAGAAAATGAGCAACTAAAAATAGCAATCGACGGGTCCAAGCGTTTTTCCGAACACGCCCCCATTTATTTATTATCGAATTTATTCCATTTGGCTGATACACACTGTATAATGATTCAAGAAATGAGAAAATAGCATCACTGCTACTTTTATTATTTTGAAAACAAACTGTGCTGTGCTATATTATGTTTGTTTAAGAATATTAACATACGTTTTTTACCAATTTTTTCACTATTTTAGCCAATGTCGTCAGCAAAGCGACCGGCCGATAATTTGCTTGGCAATCTAAATCCCAACCTTATAAATAGGGATTACTACAGCCTTTTATAAAGAGGGAGAAAATTGTCCTATAGAAAAAGAAATGTTTATTGCCTCAGTCAAAACTAACATCACTTCATTTGGCAGTTTTTTCAAATATTAATATTGATGTATTATCACATCCTGATAGTACTTCCTTTAAGTTCATTTTTATGTGTAGGGGCCAGGAAAAATGATTAAAAAATGATTGTTTGATTTAGATATATTCTAAAATCTGTATGGTCTGGAATTTTACTTAATAAGCTTGCCAGCTTTCTGTGGCATATGCACGATGTTGCTCTACTGCATTATCCACTTGCGGTTAATTTTTTAGATGAATGGTTGCCTCACAGATGGTTTCGTCGTAGCAGTGAATTCCCATGGCCGCCGTGTAGCCTGGATCTTAATCCTTTGGATCTATTCTCTTGGATTATATTAAATCTTTAGTGTATACAGAAGAAACCTGGACACAGGAGCAACTATCGCAAAATTTTCAAGATAACACCAATACCGAGCGCCCTTTATAAATTACATGAGAAAATAGAATTTAATTTAGGAATTAATCTGTCATTAAGAAAAGAGGGAGATGCGGAGATGACTATTTTATAAACAAAGACTGCAAAAAAACAGGTTCGGTCTACTACTCATATTGAGCCATTTGAAATCACGAAGTGCATTAGAAACGTGATCATATTTTCGAGGTGAGCAAACAAAGCGACAGAATTTTTTATTTTTTTAAGATAATTAGGAATGGACCGTAAACAAATTAATAGTAAGTTAAAATTTGGCAGTACTAATGACTCTGATAACATAATCTTTTTTTGACAAAATGTGCCTATTCGTATACAGCATTTTAAGAGAGTGGAAAGCTTTTTGTACACACCTATTAACTTCATTCACGAATTTTAATTTCGTATCGATTAAAACACCCAATGATTTTGCCATGGAAGAACTGCACGCAAAAAGTGAAAAACCAGCGACAAGGTCTAGTCAAGTTCAAAGTAAGATGAAAAGGTACCTACGTATTAGAGAAAACCTCCTGCACGTCCGACCTCAAAGAAATGTGTTATGTATGGGTAATTTAAATTACGTTTCGTTTAAAAATGGGTTCCAAAGGGTTCACGCGCGGCAGAAATACAAAGACATGAGTACGATTTACCACTTAAAATTTTGCAGTTACGTAGACAAAGGATAAATGCAAGGCGGTAAAGAGCTATTTTGCGGAAAAAAAAATTATATGCGACGGCATTTGCGTCAAAAAGTGGTCAAAAAATGGTCGAAAATGGACAAATCTACTTCTATTTTATAATTCTAGATTTGATTTTTTCATAAAAATTCGCATTTAGCGCCCAACTATACATATTTCCCTATTAAAATCACATTGAAGCTAATACATATCTCTTATAGTTTTAACATGATATTGCAGCGGCGGAAGGCTTGCAAATGATCCATAATACTGCGTGCAGTTCCCCCTTATGCCTTCAATTTGAATCTGTACAACTTCCTCAATGTTGGGTATCTTATTGTCTCCAAAAAACATAACTACGGATTTATTAGAGTTTAAAATTAAACCATGCTTTCCTGAAACTTCATTTATATTTCTTATCTCCTCGTTGAGCACAAATTCACCTATGTGATATTCACTGGGTAAAACACTGTAGCTTATCTGAGTATCATCGGCGTATGCTTGATAGGCGTAGTTCTTAATGCCTTTAAGAATATCGACGTATATATTATGAATAAAAGTGGTCCTAGGATGGAACCCTGGGGCATAATAATACAGGTTTTAATGTAGAAACCATAGTATTTGAGCTTTGAGCATAGCAGGGCATGGTTAATGGTATCAAATGCCTTCGAGAAATCCAGTACACCAACGCTGATATTTTGCCCTCATCCAAGTGCCCACCAATCGTATCCAAAGTAGTTTTATTTTCACAACTTTCGAGTCCACTATAAACATTTAAAAGGTAGTTTCACCCCCTTGGAAACTGAGTTTCAAAGAATCCCTTCTTGTCGAACATCTGCACTCTAAAATCAAGCGGTTCGCACAAGCTCAGGTTTCTACGGCAAACGGTTTGAGAAAGATCGCAAAAATTAATCAATGACCCGATTTTTTCAAAAACACTGTATAAATTTATAAAAATCATAAAATATGTAATGAAATAAAATAAAAATTTTCCGGATAACTAAACGTTTTTTAAATAAAAAATATAATATTAAAGGGGTGGTTTCAGCCCCTTACACCAGGGGTGCTCAAACGGTCGATCGCGAGTGCTTTTTGAGTAGATCTCGAGAAGAAAATTTTTTTTAATAAGTAGGTACTTAACTACACAAATTTATTACGTAATAAAGTAACACTCTGCTAGCGGCAAAAGGCGGCTTTATCAAAAGAACGCGCGGTACTTGTCAAAGAAAAGCCACGTTTTTTATTCTTGCCGCTTTCCTAGAAATTTCGGGCGGCGCGTTTGACGGGAACATTCGAGACTTTCGTTCACGCCGATATAAATGTTGCGCCTGCAAGAATCGGAGTCATTCTGAATTGCAACTTGAAGGCAATACTACGTCGATACAAAGTTTATTATTAAATAGTACAAAATGAGTGCAGCGAAGAAATCTAAAACGTATCATTTTAATAACGATTGGGAGGATTTTTGTTTTGTATGGTGAAGCATAAGTGCATTTGTCTTATTTGTCGTGCGTCAGTTGCAATACCTAGGCGTGGTAACTTAGAGAGGCATCATAAAACGGTTCATAAAAACTATGAAACGGATTTTCCGCCACAGAGTGAATTAAGAAAACGTACGTACGTGATTTGATATCATGTTTGAAAAATGAACAAACTATGTTCACAAGACCAGCCAAACAATCAAAAACTGCTACGATCGTGTCATTTAAAATATCTCATATATTGGCGAAACACAAGAAACCATTCGAAGATGGATCGGTTGTGAAGGAAGCATTTATTGAAGAGGGTGAGACTTTATTTGAAGATTTTAAAAATAAAACAGAAATCATGTCTGCTATTAGAGAACTTCAGTTATCTACAAGGCGTATTGAAGTCATGAGTCAGGACATGGCAGATAAACTAAAAAATGGAATGTACATACTTTTCTTTACAGTTCGACGAATCCACCGATATGACACTACCCAGCTGTGTATTTTTATTCGGATGGTATTCAATGACATGTTGGCTAAGGAAGAATTTTTGACAATCATTCCTCTGAAGGGGAAGATCCGTGGCGAAGATATATATGAAGATGGAGCACCAGCAATGACTGGAAACAAAAACGATTTTGTGGCATTGTGTCGAGCTAATGAAGATTTTCCTTCATTTTTTTCAATCCATTGCATTATACATACATCAACAAGTTTTGTGTTCAAAAGTTTTAAACACGGAGGAAATTATGGGCATTGCAACAAAAATTGTGAATTCCATCCGTGCACGTAGCTTGCAACGGCGGCTCTTTAAGTTGCAGTTGGAAGATAGGGAGTCAGGTGAACACACTGAAAAGTAAATTGCAACTTATGATAGATCAACTGAAAAGAAAGGATCTGAAACATTTTCCGTCTTTGAAGGCAAGGATTCCTCAGTTGAATTATGATACGTATGCGGCTGAATTATCAAATATTTTGGGACAATTCGAAATGCGTTTTTATGATTGTAGTAAATTGGCAAAAGTAGCATCATTTATGAGTTATCCTTTTTCATGTAAACACATTGAGGAATTAGCTACTGAAATAGCAAATCAGTTTCATATGAACTAATGTTCTGTTGAAAATGAGTTGCTGCAGATTATATCAGATATACATCTCAAAGCTACAGCATCTGATACAAATTTCTGGTGTTTTATTTCTGAAGATAAATATCCAAATCTAAGGCAAATCGCCCTTCAACTGACAGCAATGTTTGGGTCCATTTACTTGTGCGAGTCTGCATTTTCTGAAATAAAGATAACTAAGTCAAAATATCGCAATCGACCGACTGACGATCATATGTCATCATGCTTGCGATTAGCACTCAGTGGTTACGTACCATCTTATGAAAAGTATGCCGAGGACATGCAGTGCCACGCTCCAACATCCAAAGTCACTCCTTAGTTAAGTTTAACACCATATGTAACTCTTTTGTTTTGTAACAACCAATAAACTCGCAATTTTGAATAACTATGAGTTTTTTCATTGATATTGTAGAGAAGATCCTAACTAAACCTAACCCAAACTTTGACTAAAATAATGTATATTGTGCGGAAAGCTAATATCTATATATGCTACGATACACAGGGTATATGTATCGTGTACGTACGACAATTCTGCATCACACATACTTGCAGCCTCTTAGAGTCGATCGTAAGTAGTCTAAAAATATTGAGGTAGATCGCCAGCAGTTCAAGTTTGAGCGCTCCTGCCTTAGACACTGTCTCGGTTTTTAAACAATTCTAAAATTTGTAAAAAAATAAAATATAAAGCATATTATGTTCAAGCGTTTTCCGAATAACGGTTTTTTCTTATAGTATAATATTTAAGGGATAGTTTTACCCCTTTGGATACATTGTATGAATTTTTAAAAAATATGTAAAAAGTAAATTAAAAAGCACGTGTTCAAGCGTTTTTCCGTTTAAATAAAAAATATTGTAATATTTAAGGGGTGGTTTCACCCCCTTAGAATTTGAGTTTTGAAAAATTCCGTTCCTATCGAAACTGTACACCCTAAAATCAACCTGTATGCCAAAATTCAGCCTTTTACCTCAAGCGGTTTGAGCTGGAGCGTGATAAGTGCGTCAGTCAACTAGGTCTTTTATATATTAGTAAAGAGTATAGATTCAAATTAGTTTTGTAAACTCGATACACTCTAAATACTTCGGAATATATAAAATAACAAATTTATTTTTTTTCGGTTGCCTACAAAGTCCTGATTTTACCTAAATTTGTCCGACGTGCATATGTCACAAACCAGAATAGGATATTCAACAAATATTGGAAACTGAACCGAGTTTTACACATGGTCTCGCAAATGAGACCTTTATATTCTGTGTTCGCTCCCTTTTTCGCCGGTCTCACAAATGCCTTTATCCAGGTCAGTCAACAGTTTCGAAAATTGCCATAAATAAATTTAGTATTAAATGTATCTACGTGTATAGTAATTTTTGTCGAGTCGACATATTGGCTTCTGCAAAGGATATGAACGTTCAAACATGTTCTGAATGGTAATTAAATATTTTATATTATTACGTTTCTCTTATCTCAATTAACACTCATAATTTGCTTTCTTAAACACCTTCAGTTATCGGGTTTCACTAGCTCATGAATATTTTTAAAATTAATATTAAATAATTTTCTAAAAGTATCAAAGAACGAGAAAAAACTTCTGGATTTAATTGAGCTTGAAAACTGTCAGGTTTGTAACAAAAGCTCTGTGACGTGACATGAGCAAAATGATTCGTTTTGGTCAAGAAAGTGAAGAAATACTTTCTTCCTACTGTCACGAAAGTTAGCAGTTGTCACCCGCGAATACTAAGAAATCAAGAAGTCAACTATATGGAGGCAGTTTACAAACTTTTGCTTAGGAAAAAGAGATTTTTCTATTTTACTACCTACAGGATTTTTCTACTAATTTAATACTAATTTTTCTGTAGTTACATGTAAATGAAATTTTAGGTCTTAGCACAGTATATTTTTCCATTGTACGTAATATTGGGTTACAACATTTGGTAGAAAGTTTTTTTCTAAAGTGCTACTAAATGCATTGTGATATTATAATAGTAAGATACAATTGAGAGCTCTAAGTTTTTTAATACCGATTGTAGTACAAAAATACTGTTCCAATATTTAACATAGTAAATTATTTCATTATAATAAGTGGTGATTAGGGATTACCGAATTCTCCCGACCCTTTGGTGCATACCGCAATGTTGTCAGATTTTCAGTTTTTCGGCAAACTAACCTAACTTTTTTTATCAAATCAAATGATATGTTTTTTTAAGCGTGATTTATTCCTCGTACTATCCTTAGTACAACTACAAAATATGTAAAATTTTATCTTTTATCCGTTAAATGTCAAATTTATTAAATGTAAAATTAGTAATTAAAAAAACTAAAACTAAAATAATGTAATGATTAATAGCCTTCCGTGAGTATTCCTTCAATTTCAGCTCTAATCCTTCCCACTAGAACTTCAAGGTTCTAGGGCTTCATTTTGTACACGGTCGTTTTTAGGTGGCCCCAAAGGAAAGGTTCAAGCGGATTTAAATACGGTGACCTTGGAGGCCACTTAACAACCTCCCTTCGCCCAAACCAGCGTCCCGGAAACGTGGTTTTTAAATAATTTTTAACATCAACTGAAAAATATGGCAGAGCCCCATCAAGTTCGAACCATACGTGGCCAAAACCATTAGGAAAAATAGATACACAAAAATAAACAATACACAAGCCACAAACAACTATAGGTAAACTACTCGGAAACCCAAAAGATAAAATCAAACTGGAAAACCACGGAGTGTACAGCATTCCGTGCCAGGACTGTGAAAAGTTGTACGTAGGGCAAACTAACAGGCGAATATCAGCAAGAGTGGAAGAGTTATACTCAGCATCAGAAATAAACAAACAACCTCAGCATAAAATAAATTTCGATGGGTGTAGGGAGATTGCCAATATTGAACATTATAAGACCAGAATAATCCGAGAAGCCATAGAAATTGAAAAACAAGGTGATTTGAATAAAAGGGACGAATCATTAAAACTACCAACAGTATGGAAGACAATAATCGACAAATCTAAAATCGCAAAACTCAAGCGCAATTAGCGCAACAACAACAGCATCATCCGGAAAACATAAATAAAGACCAACGCCTGCGCAGATATAACCTTCGGCCCCGAGTGGGGCTATAAAAGGAAGCGTCGCAGTCACCAACACTTCAGTCTCTATTCGGACGCGAGAAAGAAAGCTTCGAAAATGCCAAATGTGATTTTGGCGAAACGTCAGCAAAACTGTTCTTTTCAGAACGACAGTAGTGAACGGATGTACACCCGGAATGAAAACACATTGTATTTATATATATGTATATATATATATATATATATATATATATATATATATATATATATATATATATATATATATATATAAATATATATATACATATATATATATATATATAAATATATAAATATATATACATATATATATATATATATATATATATATATATATATATATATGTATACATATATATATATATATATATATATATATATATATATATATATATATATATATATATATATATATATATATATATATATATATATATATATATATATATATATATATATATATGTATATAAATAAATATGGAAACAAATAGAGTCTCTATTCGGACGCTAGAAAGAAAGTTTCGAAATTGCCAAATGTGATTTTGGCGAAAATGTTCTTTTCAGAACGACAGTAGAAATCGGATGTACATCCGGCATTCTTCCCTCTCTGGCCATTCCCCAATATAGGGTTTGCGGGGTCGTTCAAGATTTATGACCACTTTTCGAAAATATTAGAGGTACATTTGAAGGGACCACCTATTTTGACTAGTTGTGCGAGTAAAATGAGGTTTTTCAGTAAATGGGTAATCAAAACTATGTCTGTGGACATTTCTATTATTGTGGAATGTTGCTTCGTCAGTAAATAATACAAAAAAGTCAAAAAATATTGACTCCCTTTAAATTTGTTGTTGTGTCCAGTGACAAAAATCTTATTTTTAAATGAAATTAAACTGTCAAAAATTAAAATTAAAATTGTCAAGTAATGCTGGTGCTTAAGTTTTGTATTAAAAACTAAGTATAGTTTCTATTGTAAGACGCAAAGATGAATTTTAATAGACAAGAAATAATTGATATGATTTATGTGTTAGGAGCAAGTGAAAAGAATTGTTTGTTAGTAACACAAATATATCACGAAAAGTATCCTGATAGACACAAACACAGAAGCGCTTTTGAAAGGCTTATGAAATGGTTTGATGAAAAGGGAAAGATATAAGTAAAACCGCTGTTTTACGAATTCTAAAAAAAAAAGTTTCACCCATACTACACTCAACTCCTTCAAGAATTGTATGAGGATGATTAGCACAGACGACTAGATTCACTAACTTTGTGTTATTTACTGAAGAAGCAATATTCCACAAACATGGAAATCTCAATAGACATAATTTTCATTAATACGCTACTGAGAACCTTTACTATATTCATACAATGACTCAAAATAGATGATCTCTTACCATCTGGGTTAGAATTGTTGAAAATTTTGTGATCGTTCCGTTCGTTTTTCTGAAGAAAGGCTTACTTCCCAAGGATATCTCCAGTTTTTGAGGGAATATTTTAGAATACTATTATACCAAATCCCTGTAAATATCAGTGATCAAATATGGTTTATGCATGACGGTGCCTCAGTTCACAATACGGGTAACATTCATGCATTTCTTAATGAACTATTTCAAGAACGCTGGATAGGAAGAGAAAGACCGATTGCGTGGGCATCTAGATCCACTAACTTGACAAAAATGGACTCATTTCTTTAGGGCTTTGTTAAAAATTTAGTCTATCAAACACCTCCGACTACAAAAGAAAATATGAAGGAAATATCCCGAAGTGTATTTAACATTAATATTTTTAGTACGTTGTTGAAAATCATTTAAATATTTGTGTCGAACAAAACTGGGGTCATTTCGAACACTTAATTAAGTAGTTTTTGCTGTGTTATACGATCTGTTACTTAGTATTGTTTTGTGATTGTTATTACGTTTTTTATTTTTACATTCTAATTACTCTATGGTGGACAACTTAACAACTAGTAGTTAAGTTGTCCTAGCTAAGTTCCAGCTGTCCTAACTAGTTTAAAACAAGTTTGGCTCGATCAGCTTTTGTGTATTCTACATTTTCCGTCTTATTAAACCGTTGCATAATTTTTCAAAACCGATTATCATGTTTCTCTTCTATCAGGATTATTTTCGTTATATATTCTTATCGCTATCATATAATCGGTTTCAACTGCTCCTAACACATAAATCGTATCGATCATTTCGTAGTAATCACCAGTTTTTCGTATTTGTGAAATTTTTGAATTAAATCTTTTTTTATTAGTGAAAATTTTTATTTTATGAAGTTTTAAACTTTTTCGACCCATCCATGCTTGCATAAATTAAAAAAAAATGGTTGAAACAAGAACATTTTGCAATATTTTTCCGTAATAAATTGAGATGTCCACCTCTAATATTTTCCAAAAGTGGTCCCTACAAAGCCTATATTGGCTGAATAACCAAAAAAGGAGGAACCTGAAAAATATTCCATTTAAATTATTCAAGAAAATTTGCATCCAGGATTTTCATTTACCCTGTATACCGTTGTTGAAGAATACTAAAGAAAAATACCGCAGTTAAAAGAAGACCATATTTGGAAGTTTTTACCATGCTAAAATGATTTATGCTAACGAATTATAAAGCATACATGGCGTCAAATGTACCTCTGATATTTTTGAACAAAGGTTATAAATCTTGCATGACTCTGTATAGACCCAACACATCCTATATTGGGAATGGCCAAAAAGAGAGTAATATGAAAATAAAACAATATACAGGGTGACCCTTTTAAAAATATGTGTATTTAGTTTTCTTTAAACTTATTCTCAATCATGTATAATCGGAAATAATTTTGGGTTAGGTAGATCTCAGCAGTCCCTTTCGTCACTTTCGTATAATTTTTTTCTAATTCTCAAAATAACCCAGCTTTTGGACTTAAACGCATTGTTAGACCACCCTGTATATACACCCGAACTGTAATGAGAAAATTTAGGTTAGTTTGGATCTGGTATTTTCTGTTCAATTACTTAGTTTAACATAGCACGTTATCTCTTCCAGACACCTAGGTAAATCGCATAAAATTTCAATTTTTGAACTAGCTGAACATATGCCTGATTTGCAATACAAAATTCAGTTTAGCTTTTACATCGACCAACGTTCATGCTATACGTCATGCTTGTTTGAATGTTGACATTGCCTCTGGGGTTTTTTCCTTTGAAAAATGAAAAAAGGTTATTACTTTATACTATATATATATATATATATATATATATATATATATATATATATATATATATATATATATATATATATATTTATATTTCTCTTCTTGAACCTTACAATTTATAAATATCAAGTACTTTCTTGGGATTAGGTTCGTGGATTGAACAAAGAAACTTTAATTGACGTTTCGCCTGTCCATTTCAGGCTTTTTCAAAATATTTAATTCTGCACATCTAAAAATTAAATACAAAAAGTGTATATATGTAAGTTAATAAATAAAAACAATTAGGTATAACGGCACGCACTAAAATTATTAAAACATTTATTTAAAATAGTACAGTACATACCTTGAGAAAGATGTTCTTTTACCTTGCTTGGCGGTGTGGAGGTAAGTAATACACTGGTTAAAGAATTCTATTGTTTTTTTTATATATATCCTTTAGTTTTTTTGATTATATTTACAATGTAGAACTATTTGTGGATACGGGTTGTTTTAAAAGTATTTGTGTGAGTCTGACAGTATACAGTATGTATTTATGATTGATGGAAAATAGTTTATAACAATTGAATTAAATTAGATTGTGATATATTTGGCTGAGATTGTCAATGTCTTTCCGATCGTTTACTGTATTTTTTTCTTTTTTTATCTCGACCATTTCTTTGAATGTCAGTTTATGGTAATGTTGTTCTTTTGATAAGACCGTTGTACCCGAAAAATCAAATTCATGTTTCATGTCTCTTTCATGTTTATGTAGTGCTGTGGAAGCATTTTTTGTATATTTATGCCCATTTAGTCTATTTGATAGGTATTGTGTGGTCATGCCTATATATTTTTTGGGGCAGTTTAGGCAGGGAATGCTGTAAACTACGTTTGATTGTTTTTTAATTGGTGTCTGACTTTTTAGTGGTGTATATAAAGATTTAAGGGTATTGTTAGATTTGTGGCATACGGTTATGTCGTGTCTACCGAGAATGTGTTTAATCTTTTCAGAAAGACCTTCAGTGTATGGCAAAGATATGTATGTAGTTGTTTTATTGTTGTCATGATTATTTACAATATGTTTTGTGGCAGTGTATAATTTTTTGGGTTCTTCGCTTTATAATTCGTTCGATGGCTTTTAATGGGAAATTATTTTTTAAGAGGGTATTTTTAACTTTATTTAGAATGTCAACTCGGTATATAGGTGATGTTAGTGTTAGTGCACGGTCAACTAATCCTATCATCACGGAGTTTTTTTGACACTTTGGGTGACTGGAATTATAATTAAGGTAGCGGGAGGACCAGGTTTTTTTGGTGTACCACTTAGTTTTAATGCCATTTGTTTTGTGGTCCCTTATTAATGTTAAATCCAGAAAGTTTATAGCGCCATCATTTTCTATTTCGGAAGTAAACTGCAATTTTGGATGAAAATTGTTAAGGAGGGAGATAATTTCCGTTGTTTCATTTTTATGGCCAATAAACAATCATCCACGTACCTTTTAAAAAATAATATTGGTACATTGGCTTTTTGTAACACTGTTTCTTCTAGATATTCCATTACTATTTGGGCTGCGGTGGAAGAGATGGGTGAACCCATTGCACATCCGTCAAGTTGTATCCCTTCTATGAATTCTGTGCAAGTGAGTGTTGTGTGATTCTTTATCTGATTCCATTTTTCTTTAATGATTTGTTTTAAAAGTTTAGTCGGAATGTTTGTATATAAGGATATTACGTCTAGAGAGATGAGTTGGAAATTATTTGGTATTTTAAGGGTGTCTATAAACTTTTTAAATTCAAACGAATCTTTAATGTAATAATCATTTCTGCCTGTAATTTTTGATAAGCAATTTGATAAAAAACTTGAAAGTTTGTAGAATGGTGACTGAATATAGGAAACAATGGGTCTCATAGGAATGTCAGGTTTGTGAAGTTTAGGCATTCCATAGAATTTTGGTGGAACAGAATTATGTATTTTTAATGATTTGGCTTCTTTTTCGGATATGTGATTACGTTTTAACAGTTTTTCTATGAACGAGTTATTTTTGGATTGAAGAGATTTCGTCGAATCAAATCTCATTTTTTTATGTGTTTTTGTCATCAAGAAGTGCATTAATTTTGTTGTTGTAATCAATGGTATTCATTATTACAGTCTTGTTACTTTTGTCTGGCTTTAAGACTGTTATCTGTGGATTTGTTTTTAAAAAATATTTACATTTTTTTGCTTGCTTTGATAGTTTTTTTTGATTTTTGTTTTGCTGTATTTTTTTGTGTCTTATTTTAATTTTATGGTTGGTAATGACATTAACAATCTCTGACCGGATACTATCTTTTTGTTCGGATGGTTTATTGTAAATAGCTGACTCGATAGAAGCAATGTAATCTATTGTTGGTAAATTGTATTCTTCACTAACAGGTAGAGAAAATTTTTCACCTAGTGCTAGTGTTTCTGCAATTTCGTTTGGGATATGCGTATCTGAGATGTTTTCTAGCCAGTTATTGGTATCGATTTTATCGTTGTTGGTTTGTATAGTTTTATATAAATTATTAAATTTATTATTATTTTTTTGTTTGACTCGTTTGAAAATAGTTTCTGCTTTTTGTTGTTCAAGTTTTAGAAATGTATCCACAGTTTTGTGTGGTAGAATATTTTTTATTTTATTTTTGCCATTTTGTAAACTTTGACTAAGGTTATTAATAGATTTTGTTGTTTCTGTAATTAGGAGATTTAGTATTTTTAATTTAGTATTATTAACGACATCGAAAAATTTGTTCTCAAGGTACTTACTTGTAAAACATATATGTGTGGTATGTAAATTTAAAAATTTTGGAAAAATATTTGTACTTTTGCATCTCAATAGAAATATTCGTCTATTTTTCTGATTAGCAATATTCTTGTATATTCTTGGGATGTGCTTCAGACAGGTTGTTGTTTCTGAACCATAGGAATTTGTTATTTCTTCAAAAAACTTCATTTTGTGTTATAGCAACTCTCACCCTTGCCAATATATATATATATATATATTTTTATATTTCTCTTCTTGAACCTTACAATTTATAAATATCAAGTACTTTCTTGGGATTAGGTTCATTTATTTATTAACTTACATATATACACTTTTTGTATTTAATTTTTAGATGTGCAGAATTAAATATTTTGAAAAAGCCTGAAATGGACAGGCGAAACGGCAATTAAAGTTTCTTTGTTAAATCCACGAACCTAATCCCAAGAAAGTACTTGATATTTAGATATTTATATATATATATATATATATATATATATATATATATATCATTTTAGCCTATATGAAAGTTGCTCTGGGGGTTTTAAGCCCCAAATTCTCCCCTCAAATACTCCTCTGGGAGGTTTTCAATTCAGCTAGAAACAAGGGGACGATAAAGAATTTTAAGACCCAAAAAAAGATCTCCGTTTCCTGTTTTCCACATAATTGCACAATCGTAAATGGATGACTAAAACAAAAAGTCTTGGCCCTGAAGGGGGGGGGGGGGGGCGAGGATTCCGTCAAACATAAAACATATCCTCATTTTATACTATTTGTTTCTTTTTTAAGTTAAAGTGCCTCTGGGGGGGTTAAACCGCAAATCATCCTCTTAAATACACCTGTGTAACGGATATGTGCATTTAATATCTATATATTTCAGCCACTAAGCCAGATTTTTCAATAAGTTCGTGAGAGAGTTCTACTGCACCAATTTACATGAAGTTTATTTTGAAATATCATCTGGTTACACAGACCTTTCAACAATACTTTTTATATTATTGCGTATTTCTTCTATAAAACCAACACATTTTTCTTAAATAACATTTCTGAACGATGTGGTGAATGCTCCCCATATTCCTATAAGTTTACTGGAAACTGATCGCGTCACCTAACGGAAAAGGGAGAACAAGGTCTGCCGGGCTAGCCAGTATTTTTTTATAAAAGAATGGACAGTATAATAGTGCCCGGTTCTTAGAGTTACAAAATCGTCCTAAACATTATACAAATAAAAATACAGACATTTATGGATTAATGGGCTCATTTAGGTGTACAATGAGAGAATCTGAAAATGCCCAAGCGCATTCATGGGAGAAGACTGTTAAATGAGCTAAAAAAGTACATTTTTTTTGTTTTCTGCATTATGTCAAATTTGCCAAAGTTGTAGAGTACTCTCCCCTTTTCCTTATTTAATAGCAAACACAATCGTTGGTGGTACAACTAGATGCAATAAGTTTCGAAGATATCACCATTCAAGAAAGAAGAAATAAAAACGGTAATAATAATCTCCAAATTGCAAATTACGAATGCACCATTATCCATATTTATCTTTTCTTTATTAAAGTAATCTAGAGGAAAATATCCAATCTCTGACAACATGCCAGAATTCGTATATTATTACAGTTAGTATACTATAATTATCAGTACTTCTTACCTTTATCGTCAAAATTGTCATCTCTTCCCAAGACGTCGTCTTCAACTTTAAAGATGTCCGCGTTTCGATTGGTTTCTTTTTTCTCATCGTCAGACACTTCTTCCGACTTGCTCCAGCGCCAGCAACAACACTGCGTCAGTTTAAACTTGCACAACATCTTGTTAGTTCATTTCCTGTTTTTATGTCTTAATTTATGTCTTTGAGCACTAATATTCGTGATATTTCGTGAGTTTTTATGATATTATATTTTTTCTTCAAGTAAATTATAGTTTAAATTTCATTGTCATTAATCTACTATAAATAAATAAATAATTGGTATTTAATATTTACGTCATGATTACCGTAAGTAGGAAGCGAAAATTTGCATTTTTTAAATATTTATTATGACTATTAATGTTTCAATTTCGGTATCGACATCGTCATTATTAGTTTTTTGAAGAAGTTTTTACTAGCAAACTTTGAGGGCGGCTCTGAGATCTCCGCTATCAAGTGTGGTGGAGATCTCAAGATGATCTTTTTGACCTACCGTGTAGAAAATGTTCCTGTTATACAGGATGTCCACGAACAATCCCAAAAAAATGAAAGGGGTGATTCTTCATAAAAAAACATGACAACATTTTCATATTAACCTAGGTCCGGAAATGTTTCGTTATGGAGATACAGGGTGTTGAAATATAAATTTTATTTTATTTTTTATTAAATATCGGTAGCAAATAATAAAATTTTCTCACAAAATTGGGCATTCGGGGTATTTTTTAGGTGAGGAATGGTTTCCCAAACTGTCTCAGATTAAAATAATACAAAACAGAGAATTCTACAAGGAGTATAATTTTTTTTTCATAACTCACCATAGAGTGAATTACACAAAAAAAAAGACATCACATGACGGACAGGATAAAAACAAATAAACCAATGTTCGGTCTCACACTAAACCAGGTATACAATATTTTCGGGGATAATACCACGAGTGCTTAAAAATTATCTGGTTAATTTTTAAGCACGAATGGTATTTAGGAGGAATATTCCACGAATCAAATACAGGGAAACTAAGCTTTATTAACTGAATATTAAATACATACCTATTTCAAGTTCAGAAATTTGAATTTTGTAACAATTTGAACACAAATTGAATAATAATATACTAATAAAATGATTTGTCTAAACATTAAAATGTACTTAATATAAATCTAAATATTCGATTTTAATTATTGATTGTATAATAAAAGGTACAGTTCTGATAATTGTTAACCACATTGTTGTTTTGCGACGACGTAGAAGATGCCGTCAGACCACTACTTGTACTTGTGCTGGGTGATGCTGCTACAGGGGCTGGATGCACGTGCTGTTGAGGTGATTCTTTTCCAGGTTCCCTCATTTTTTCAATAATTTTTTTGTGGTGATCTGGATCTATTTGCAAATAACTTAATAGGGATTTCGCATTCGAATGACCTGTAATTTTTATCATGTTTTGCTCCGACACTCCGCTTTTGGCCAGCTTGAACACGGCAGTAGCTCTGAGGGAATGGTTGGTAAATTTTTTTGTGGTATTGAGGCCTGATTTCTGTGCTTGTTTTTTGTCCAAGTTGAAATCTCGCTTTCTCCTACTGGGCTGTTTTTGAACCATTTTCCGGAAATTTTCCAATGGAGGTTTGGCGTCAAAAATAGTCGAGTGTTGGAGATACTTTTCCTTTTATCTTGTAATTCTTTATAAATTCTTACTGGGCAAAAGCTGGGACTTCTCTCGTTTCTCACCAACCACTTCGAATCGGCGAGTTTTCGGCCACTACCTTGACATGTTTTAGAAAAAAACAGGGTTGTATTGAATTCTACCTGTTTTTCCTCCAAAGTTGTCAGTTTCTTCTTTGAAAAAAGTTGTTTCGGCTCTTGCACCTTCTCCTCCTCCTCTCCAGGCTTGTAAACCCTCTGGAGTTAATTCATCACAAGCTTCAATTAGATGTTTTAATTCATTGTGTGTTAAAAAACCGGCCGATTCTCTGCGTTTGCCTTCAATACCTTGCAAATGTCTCCTTTTGGCATTTTTTGCGTCTCGGGCCGATTTGAATTCGATCTGCTCGAAGGGATTTATTTTAATTTTGTATTCATTAAAATACCTTTCCATCAATAATTTCGCCGTCACATTCCAAATAATTTTTACCGTGCCTTCTTTATATTCCTAGTACATTTTTCGCATATTGTAGGCCCAGCTTTTCAAAATCATTGCTAGTTGGGATACTGGAGTATCTTGGTCAAACGTATAGTTTTTTTCATCGCAGAATGACATAAACTGTCTCCAGATGCTCTTCTTGGATTTAACGGTGTTTCTTGGTTCGCTTCCAATTATATTTTCATCAATTTCCTCTTCTTGAACTAGTGCAAAGCGATTATTCATATTGACAATTTTCAAAAATGTTTGAAAGATACTTAAAAAACATCATTTTCTAGGGAATCTAGCGTCTCTCAAAAGCAGGTTTCATATTGTGAAGATTTCATTTTTTGGTTAGGTATGTAACCACACCTAACCAGGTAAATGGAAACACCATGTTTCCTAGACGACGTGGTATTTCCGCTATAATTTTTCGAAAACACCACCAGTCTTACGGAAAAATTTGTACATGAGTGGAATATTCGGTCATAAAATTTTTCTATAGATTTTAGTAGTAGGCAATTATAAATTTTAAAATGAATATGAGTATTGGTAGTTAATTTTATTTCTGTTCTGATCTGTATCTTTTTTGTCATTTCTTGAAATGCTCATTTTCTTTTATGTAGTTCGATTTTTAAGATTTTTGTGTTTTCGAAATTAAAATGATGTTTCTTTTTTAAGTTTCGTGTTTTGTAAGGGCGGTTTTGTTTTTTTTTATTGTACTTGAGCCCCGTTAAGCAATTTTCAAGATTTTGACTTGTTTGCCCTATGTTAACACCATTGTGCTCAACTGCAGGGAACTTCATATACAGTGTGTCCAAGATAACGATGCACAGCATGGGGATCTCGAAAACGATAAAAGATATAGTGTCGGTTAAATTCGACAAAAGTTGAGTATTTTTATGCCTTACAAATTCCCGTTCTACAGATTTGAAAATTCTAAGCCGTTCCGGAAATATCCGAGAAAAACCGAAATCTTGCGATTTCGTTTTAATTTTTTTTGAAGCTATCTGAAGCGATTTCGTTTTAATTTTTTTTTGAAGCTACTGAAGATATGAAAAAACGGAAAACACTTTTTCATTCTTACTTTTTAAACTGTACAAGGTGACGTTAACAAATTTTTATTAAACGTTTCGTTTCAATGGAACCACCATCAACTTTGATTTTTCTTATGCGACGGAAAAAAATACACCCAGTATTAGATTGCGCTTTTCATTGTAAATTCAACGATGTACAGCACAATATGACTACTTATGTTTTTATCCAGAAAAATGGCTTTTTAATACATTTCTAGCATTTTATTATAGTAGGGCATGAAATCCTAACGATAAAAGGAAGAAAAAACGGTTGACAAGTTCGAATGAATGTATTTATTTATTTACTAACTATAACAAATGTTCAAACAAATTACCTCCATTTTCTAAACAGAAGTACGCCCGTCTCACGGTAGACTCCAAAATATGACTTAACATTTCAGGAGTAATTGTATTAAATGCTGCTCGTACTGATTGATATAATTGTTCCTCGTTGTCAAAACATTCCCTAAATACCTCATTTTTTATGTAGCTCCCCAAGAAAAAGTCCAAGGGA
The DNA here is from genome assembly GCA_030620095.1 of Kuschelorhynchus macadamiae. Taxonomy (NCBI): domain Eukaryota; kingdom Metazoa; phylum Arthropoda; class Insecta; order Coleoptera; family Curculionidae; genus Kuschelorhynchus; species Kuschelorhynchus macadamiae. The sequence continues at coordinate 370,263 of JAUTXW010001984.1, forward strand.
GTTAGGTCGGGAGACCTTGGAGGCCAAGGTGTTTCACTCTAAGTTCCAATGTATCTTCCTTCAAACCGTTCAGCTAAATATTGGCGAATTTCTATGGAGTTATGGGCTAGAGCACCATCTTGTTAGAAGCAACAGCCGTGTACAGAGCCTAACGGTAAATTATCTAATGCATCTTCTAAATCGTGCCTCAAGATCTCAAGGAACCGCTCGGAAGTTAATGAATTGTGAAAGAAAATAGGGCCTATAATCTTGCTACCAAAAATCCCACACCAAATATTAAATCCAAAGCGATCTTGATCTCTGGATGGTCTATTTACACGTGGATTTCGTTGTGGTCCATAGTGGGTATTGCGCCTGTTAAAAATACCGTTATTGGTTACCATGCTTTCATCAGACTAATTCACTTTATAAGGAAAATTAAGACTGTCTTCACACATCCTGGTATACCACTCACAAAAAGTCTACGTCGTTCATCGTCACCCGGTTTTAATCCTTGACATATTCGGAATTTGTAAGGCTTGAATTGATTTTTCCTTAAAATAAATTGAGCTGAAGATTTAGCTACCCCCGTCTGGTCTTCAATTTCTCTGGTGGAAGTTTGTGGATTTTCAAACAGATTGTAGAACGTTGTATTGGTTTTCTTCATTGGAAGGTTTTTGTCGGGATAATACAGGCTTTTTAAATGATCCATATTCTTTTAAATTAAATAGCAAACGCCGAAAAATACACTTGTCAGGTTGTCTCCGCTCTGGGTATTTGTTAGAATACATCCGCTCGGTTCCTACACAATTTCTTTGGCATAAAATGTAGCAAGATAGCATATCACATTTTTCTTCGTTTGTAAAATTACCTCCATCCATTGTAGAACAAAATAAATTAAAAAACGACAACAACAATAACAATACAAACATTTACTTGTTTGAATATTTGTTAAATAAATAAATACATTCATTCGAACTTGTCAACTGTTTTTTTCCTTTTATCGTTAGGATTTCATGGCCTACTATAATAAAATGCTAGAAATGTATTAAAAAGCCATTTTTCTGGATAAAAACATAAGTAACTATATTGTGTAGTACCTCGTTGATTTCGCAATGAAAAGCGCAATCTAATACTGGGTGTACTTTTTTCCGTCCCATAAGAAAAAATCAAAGTTGATGGTGGTTCCATCGAAACGAAACGTTGTAATGAAAACTTGTTAACATCACCTTGTACAGCTTAAAAAGTGAGAAAGAAAAAGTGTTTTTTGTTTTTTTCATATTTGTTCAAAGAGCTTCAAAAGAAAATTGAAACGAAATTGCAATATTTCGGTTTTTCTCGGATATTTCCGGAACGGCTTAGAATTTTCAAATTTGTAAAACGGGATTTTGTTGGGCATCAAAATAAGCAAGTTTTGTCTAATTTAACCGATACTATATCTCTTACCGTTTCCGAGATCCCCATGCTCGGCATCCTTGTCATGGACACACTGTATTACATATGATTGAATTACTTTTAGTGTTTTGGTTTTTAATTTAGTAAAGCACTTGTTTTTTAAGTTGTATCCTCTGTGCGCTACTTGTATGCTGTATTTTGAGAAAGTATTTTTCATTTCTTCCGATATCCCTTCTATGTATCGTAAAGAGATGAACTTTTTGGCTATTGTGGAATTTGTGTGACCTTTTTTTTTTAAAGAGATTTATTAAAAATAATGGATAGTTGTTTAATATTAAAGCATCTTTAGCTTTTTTATGATTTCATGGCGATATTCGTTGTCAGAGAACTTTATGGCTCTGTCAGCCAAACCTATAATGACAGATTTTTTTTGGAGAGAATGGATAGTGCGTGTGATAATTAAGGTATCGAGACGGCCAGGTTTTTTTTCGTATACCATTGAGTTTTAATTGTGTATTCTACTTTACGTTGACGTTCCGAAAAAAATGTTTAGGGCCTTTTTTGTAGGGAACATCTTGACCTTCAATTTTGATTTTTTTCCTCCATCTGCAATATTTTTCGATATAGTTGCCAACAACGAATTTTTGCAAATTTAAATCGATTATTTTGCAAAAATGTGAGTCTCGTGGCAAATTTTTGATATGGTCACAGAGGACCCCCATAAGTATGCACAAGATAAAAAGGTTTGGACCCCATATCCCTCTTGAGTTACTGGACTATAGAATATAGAACAAGGAATACATCGAACTGGTAGTAAACACCAAATATTGATGAAAGCGATAATAGAATATTTAATTAAGCAATCAATCAAGCAAAGCCAATTTCAAGTAGCTTTGCAAGTAGAATGGATCTAAATAATTACTCTACCAATGTAGTTGACAAACGCAGAAGTAGGTATTTCACGAACTGTAAAATCCAGACAATATAAATAATTAAATTTATTTATTGAAGTATGAGTCTTTTAATAATATTAAATTATTAATTTCCATTAAAGCGAATAAAACGATTTTTAAATCTTTATTGTCTTTTTTTGTCTAAAGTTTTCTAATAAATTATGTTTTATTACACAATTTTTAATATTATGTATGTAGTATCACCGAATAGATAATTTAATTCTAAATTAAAATTAGAAATAATATACAGGGTGTTCCATTAAAAAAAAGCCAACTTTATACCATAAGTTTTAAATTGGGGTGTTCAGAAAAGAATAAGTACGCCACTGGATTCTACGGAAAATTCTATAAAACTTATATTTGAACAATTTTATTTCATTTCAAATTAACAAATTTTCAAAATAGCCCTGTAGCTGAAGAACGAATCGAGGTAGCCATGATTTGTTTTGATGGTCGATTTGAACGAATGTACAACCGAAATGAAAACACCTTGTATTTTTCCAACCATATATATATATATAATATATATATATATATATATATATATATATATATATATATATATATATATATATATATATATATATTATATAATATATATGTATATATATGTATATATATATATATATATATATATATATATATATATATATATATATATATATATATATATATAGAAAAATGTTATGACCGAAAATATTATAGCATATAAAAAAAAACAACAAAAATAAAAAGTTTTTATATATATATATAGTAAATACATGTAAATATCAATACCTGGTTTAGTGTGAGACCAAACATTGATTTATTTGTTTTAATCCTGTTCGTCAGGTGATGTTTTTTTCTTTGTGTAATTCGACATTTTGGATATTTGCACTCTACAGGGTGTTCCTTAATGACATGCTAATATTTAAGGGGGTGATTCTTGGACCCATTTTAAGAAAAAATCTTCATATGAACTGATGTCCTAAATGTCTTAACTTTTGAGATACAGGGTGCTAAAGTTTTCAGAAAAAAAATTATTTTTTTTCATAACTGTGATACTACTGTAGATATCTTTATGAAATTTGGAACACGTGTTCTATGCATCAAGATGCATTTTCTAATGTACAAGCAATTTTATTCTTTTTACCAGTGGCGTCCGTACGCGTTTTGCTTAGAATATTTTCGGAGAAAAAAATGGTACGCCACTGCTTTATCTTAAAATAAAAATTATTTTTGGAATTCTCATTCATTTCTGAGCAAATTCGATCTTTTGATTTTCTTTCGTCCGACGCATAGTTTTCGTTTAAAAAAATAAAAATCGTTTTACTTCAGGGTCAAATCGTTAAAAATCTGATAGGGTGACTGTTGTGTGGAAATCGCTTATTTATCGGGTGAAAGAAAATTATGACATCGAATGTGTTCATAAACGAAAAAGTTTTCTCGTCTGATGGTCCGTTCTTGATTAAATAATTGAGTTAAAATTGCTTCATAATATCTCAATACCAACTAATAATAATTTTTAAACCCATAAATCTAGTAGTCCTGGAATAAATTACGTTTTTACAAACGTCGATGTCAAATGACTTAAAGTAAGCTGTTGGTGTTTAAAACCATCTCAGTGTGTCATCTCTTTGGTTTTTAGTGTTTATTGAAGTTATTAATTATTTTCGCCGTTTTATAATAATATCATTAAATATGGTAAATTATACGAATGCGGAAATGGCGGCAATGCTTTACGCATATGGCCTCGCAGATGGTAATGCAACAGAAGCCAGACGCATTTATCAGGAAAGATATCCTAATCGTGCCTTACCAGATAGCCGAACCTTTTCGAATATTCATCGCCGACTTAGCGAAACAGGTAGTTTCCATAAAGGTACTTCGGAAGGCAGACCTCGAACTGTCAGAACACCTGAAGTTGAGGAAGCGGTGCTGCAAGAAATCGACGAACATCCTGAGACGAGTACGAGGAAGATCGCTAGAGCTTTGAATATTTGTCACCAAATTGTTTGGCGTATTTTAGTTGACTTTTTGTTATATCCATATCATATTCTAAGAGTACAGGCATTACTCCCCAGGGATTTCCCACAGCGTGTGAACTTCTCTCAGTGGTATCTTCAGATTATTACTCTAAATCCGCAGTTTGAGTCACAAATTTTGTTCACAGACGAAGCAACTTTTTCTAGGAATGCTATTCAAAATTTCCATAACAATCATGTGTGGGCGGAAGAAAACCCGCATGCCATAACCGAAACCCATTTTCAAGAACAATTTTCGCTTAATGTTTGGGCAGGAATTATTAGTAATCATCTCATAGGCCCATTTTTCCTACCAGGACGTCTTGATGGACGGTCTTATTTGCATTTTCTCGAAGAAGAACTACCTGGGTTGCTTGAAGATGTACCAGTTGCGTTAAGGCATCGCATATGGTACATGCACGATGGAGCACCGGCTCATTTCAGCGTAATTGTCCGAAATCATTTAGATACAGTTTATCCTGATCGTTGGATAGGTCGCGGAGGACCTCAGCAATGGCCAGCAAGATCCCCCGATCTCAATAGTTTGGATTTCTTTTTATGGGGGCACCTTAAAGCTTGGAGCTTCGTTTATTGGTACAGGGATACAATGAAACTCAATTACACTGCTAAAAACTGCATCAACTCGATTTTAAAGGGATTTTTTGCTGATAATTTAACGGATTATTTCAATATACATTCTTTTTTTATGTTATTCTATATATAATTTCAATTTTAGTGAAAAGCTCACCACATATAGAAAAATGTCCATAAGAAATATGGTGTTTTTACCGAGTTAATAAGTGAAAATTCCCCAGTAGATGATAAATTTAGTTAACAAGGCGGATCATTTTTTAAATTGAATTGTAGTTTTAAGCCGGTTTATTAGATACAAAGATTTAAAATGTGCTATTACTATTATTATTATTATTTTTATGACTTGTCTTACAGTATTCCTGTGGTTGCATTTTATACTGACGGGATTATACCAAGTCAGTGAAAAAAATAAAAAAAAAAAGGAAATGAAAAAAAAACAACTATTGTGTATTAAGAAATGATCTAACGATGCTACATGTTTTCAAAACGACCGATTTTTGGATGTTCCTGTGAATGTCTGTATTAGGTCCTAATTGAGCCAAATGCGGTGTAAACGTTGTTGGGGTGAGACCTGTTATTGATATGACGAGAGGAATTTCCTGTTTCCAAAGCCTTTTTACTTCCATTGCCAAGTCGGTGTATTTGGCGATCTTCTCACTGTATTTCGCTTGAATGTTCTCGTCGTTGGGGACAGCCATGTTAATCAAGTAAGTGATCTCTTTTTTGGATTGAAAGGTGATATCGGGTCTGTTTGCGGGGATTGTTTTATCTGTGCGGATGTCAATATCATAGTAGAGCTTGTAGTCTTCGTTGTCAAGTATGGATGTTGGTGTATAATGTTAGTAAGGGTCTGTGTTCTCCGTAAGTTTGTATGTTATGGCTAATGCTTGATGAACGACCTTCGCTGCTGAGTTGTGTCTCGCGGTGTATTCAGTTCCGGCCATTATTCTACATCCACTCATTATGTGATCGATCGTTTCTCTCTGCTGGTGACATCTGCTACACCTCCCGTCTTCAATTGTTGTGTCCTTGATGATGTGCTTTCCGTAGTTTCTGGTTGCTATGACTTTGTCCTGGATGGCAAGCAGGAAGCCTTCTGTTTCGGGGAACAGCTGTCCTTCTTGTAACCACGTATATGAAAGCTTTTTATGTATATGGTCTTGCTTTATGTGGTATCTGTGTCTTCCGTGAAGTGTTTTTTTAGACCAGGTGTTCATGTTTTCTAGTCGTTATTGGATGTGACTGTGTGCGTCTGCTGCGTGGCTCGCTTGAGACAAGTCGAGCAGTATATAAATATAATAAACTTGTCTGCCTTCACTATTGCCTGGTGGATGTTAGTTTGTTTGTTGTGGAAAAATTTTCTGAGTTCGTAAATTTGTTTTTTATTTAGCGATTGTATATCTATAATTCCCCTCCCTCCTTCTTTTTTCTCGATGGTGAGTCTTTCCTTGCATGCGTAGGGATGTAATTTCCTTTGTTTAGTGATTTCAGAGCGTATGAGAATGTGAATGTTTTCTATGTCTGTGTGTGACCATTTAATGATACCAAACGAATACGTAAGAATAGGTATGGCGAAGGTATTAATAGCTTTCGTCAGATTACTGGAATTCAGTTTTGTTTTTAGTAGTTTTGTGAGTATGGTTTTAAATTCCATCTTGAGCTCTGATTTGAAATAAGTGCGGTTAATTTTGGTGCTTCGATGGAAGCCTAGGTATCTGTATGTTTCTTCTTTGAGCATGTTATCTATAGTTTCATTGTTGATTGTTTCCCTCGTAGGGTGGTCTTTCCACTGTCCTTTATTGATATGAAGTAACTTGCATTTACTTATGCCAAATTCCATGTTGATGTCAAGAGTAAACGTTTCTGGGATTTTAAGGAGTTCCTTTAGCTGTGCCTTTGTGCTTGCATATAATTTTATGTCATCCATGTACAAGATGGTTTATGTGTAGGTTATTTTTATGGTGTTTAATTTGGAATCCGAAGTTTGTATTATTCAGTGTGTTTGAGAGTGGATTGAGACAGAGGCAGAACCACAAAGCGCCGAGTGAATCTCCCTGGAATATACCTAGTCTGATGTAGATCTCTTCTGTTTCGATGTGCTCTGTTTGTGTTCTCAAGTTGATTTTAGTTTTCCACGTACTCATGATTTGCGTAAGAAATTGCCTGATGTTTTTGTTGACTTTATATAATTCTAGCACTCTGGTTAGCCAACTGTGGAGTATCGAATCAAAGGCTTTTTTATAATCTATATAACCAGTATGAAGGTTTCTATAATTTTTCCTGGTTTGTTCTATGATGACGCTGTCTATAATTAGCTGCTCCTTGCATCCTCGGCTGTTTTTCCTGCACCCGTTTTGCTCTTCCGTTCGAATGTTTTTATTATTATTATTATTATCATTATAAGAGAGAAAAATGTATCGCAGCAATTCTGTGACTTCAAATCACCCAAAGTGTTACGCGGATTGCCATTTTGAACGATAACCACTTCTTGCGTCCGTTCGGTCAGTCGTCATCAGCCAAACCCATCTTTCTCAGTAAACGAAGATACTCCAAAAATAAAGGCTTTCTGTATCCCCATCACAAGTTATCCTGATGAGCATCGACATACTGGAAAACCTCAACTCTCTTCACCACTATCTCCAATTCTGCAAGCCTAATCTCTTTCTTGCTGAAACTAAACCTCTATTAAAACCGATCGACAAGGTATTGCAGTACATGTTTTAGCAATCAGTTAATGTCTTATTAAACTAAATGTACCGTCCGCTACAGAAATCAAGACTGCAAATAATATAAGAGAGAAAAAGCCGAACGCACCAACATTGTTTTAACTAAGGCAGACAAGAGCATATCCGTAATAGCTGTAAGTAGACACCTTAGATTATGAAAACAAGAAAGACCCAACTATTTACATTTAACACGGCTTCATAGATTGAATTTCTTCCCTCTTCACTACATTGATAGGTGTCTGTTGTTCTCACGTTTTAAAAATTGTCAAATATTCTAAGCCAAACTTTATTGAATTTCTCCAATATTTTTATATATTTTCATAACACAGTTATATAGTAGTATATTAAATAACTACACACAATAATTAATCTTAAACTATAAAACATTGTTTTATTTCTAAGTAATTAACCAAGGTCTTTAAAAAATTACAAAATATTACCAAACAAACTGGTAATGACGCTACGCCAAATTTACGTCCCTTACGAGTAGTTTCACAACTATTCATTCATAGAAAGCATCATAGCACTCTTGTTTATAGTTCAATTACAAAACAGACGCTGCATTTTTGTAACCGCGTTCGATGATTGTTGTTTATATATATTTTTTAGTTTTTTAAAGATTTTGTAAGTTCTGTGTGTTGTAGTACTTAAATAAATGAAAAACTGTGGTGAGGAAGTGTGTTGTTTGAGGTAATACAAACTACTTAAGTCCGCAAGTATAATATCACAAGTAAGTCCTTGACGTAATTTAGGTTAGATATCAGTGGTGTCCGAATCATAACATTTACACATATTAATTTGATATTTAAGCCATTCGAGTATGTTAATTGTCATAAAAAGCAAGAAAAAAATTGATACTAATTGAACAAAAACAAATATTTTGCCATTTTGGGTTGGGTTTTATATAACGTAAATATTAAAATACATACTAGCTCTCCAAATCTTAAATGCGTTATTTACAATACAAATATACTATTTTGGAAGTGAATAAGTTCTTATATTTCTGTGGCTAAATGCTTTTACTTAAAAACAAACGTATTTTTTGCGGATTTTTAAAATGCCTCTTGGTTATAAAACGTTGTGTTTAAATCGTATTGTGACTAATCTTCAGATACCTACAAGGAAATAACTCACGTTATTCCTCCACATACCAAATTCCAAACTACTTAGTACGGGTTATATCTAATATATATTTAAAATATAGTACAATTCCTACATAGCCTTTTTAGTATATAAAAACTAAAAAAGAATTTTTTTTGCGTTCTTTAAATTTTGTTATACATGAATACTATTAATATTTAAAATTTAATGTATTTCTGATATATTTTTTATTTTATAATCTCTCATATATAGACAATATAAAATATGTATATGTATAAGTAAAACAGGTGTTTGGAAATAACCGAGGCGAGAACACAAACAAATATATTAAATTTTTATTGAACTTTCTAGTAGATCTACGATAAATGCCTAATATATTCAAATTAAAGTTAGTAAAATAGTTATAGTGACGAGTAGGGCAGCTAGAAGTTTTTTAGGTTGTTCCATAAAACTAATAGTACCTATTTTTAATAAAAACATCAAAGAATTAGTTACCTTTTTAATACTATAAAATTCTTGCCATCTCCAATTGAATTTTGAATTATTTGAATGTCTGATCTATTTTGGGGATCACATCCAAAATTAATTTTAAAAAAGGATTTTAAGGTCAAAATACAACACGAAGCTATGAAGCATTTAGACTTAACCAAATCACATGAATCTAGGAGTATCAATACAAAATATATAATATTGGTTTACTAGGAACTCAACAGGTACGTATACTGCGAGTATATACCATTGACACTATGACTAAAGGATGTAACAAACACTTTTAAAGAAGAGATATGAAATTAAAGTTTTAAAAACAATTGGAAATATATTTATTTGTTTATTAGCCTAACAGAAAGACATAACTGCTTGCAATATTTGTCACTAAAACTAATTTAAAGATCATGAAAGATAGGAAAAACCTTTTAACATTTTGCAGTATTATTTAAAAGATCGGTAAATTTCGTTGTATCCGGAACTTTTCTCGTAACGAATTCCAC